>JANRFK010006693.1:34612324-34641764 GCA_030068395.1 Apalone spinifera
GCCTCATTTGCATATTACTCGCGCAAGAAGCCGTGAGTGTAGACATAGCCTCAGAAACCTGACTAGACGAGCATAAGACCGAAATAAGTGGCAGAAACAGGTAGATGGTCTATGCACCTGAGGATATGGGAGGAAACAAAAACAAGAAAGAAAGAAAGAAGAAAGGCCAGCCAGTGGTACTGGCGAGTTTGTCATTCTTGAAGGGGTGAGACCTAAGAATGCGCAGGAGCACTGGAGGGTTCCATGAACAGGCTGGGAGGACTCCCAGTGTTTTTCAGTAGGTTTCCAGAATGTGTGATATATACTGGATGTTATCTTCCATGTTCTATCCAGCCACTGCTGTACTGATTGAGATGAGGAGGCAGAAGGAGGACCCTTCAAAATCCATTCAGGGTTTAACCATGTTGAAACCTCATGCTCTAAAGTACCTGAAGGGGGTAACTCAGTTTGAAGTCTTGTTTCTGCTAGCATGATTTATAAAGATAAAATCTCTGCTTGTATTGTATAGGCAAACGGTGCTACAACCATGATAATTAGAATCAAGTTAGGGAAACCCTGGCTGAATAGAGAGTGAGATGGCAGCTTATATGAGAATGTCCCCCTCCTTTTTAAAGACGAATGTTTTAGTCACTGGTAGTTAAATGTGCTTTTGCTTCTGCTATCTTCACTAGCTGTAGCATCACTAGATTTGTAAGACTGTATTCTGTTCTCAGCAGAGTGACACTGGAATAATATGGATGTAACTGAAATCAGAATCAATGTCCTATCAATTTAAAAGATATTACTTTTTGCCTTTTCAGGGTCTTTGATTAAAGGAGCACATCATCATGTCCAATCCTGTTGTTCTGCGCAGTATTAGGAGATTTGAAGAGGATAACCACCTTTATGAGTCAGATGGATCATGTAAGATCTTTATTCTTTAATGAGCTTCTACATTTAAATAGCACTTAAAAAGGTGCATGCTGTATATTTTTAATAGTGCTGTCACATAGCAAATAGCCTGCTGAAAACGCATACCATACTAGATATGGCAGTTCATATAATTATGGACATACTTCAGATCAACACTTGTTTACAAGCCAAAAGTAACAATCCATGTAAGTGGATGGTCTTTTGTTATCAGACTAGCTATCCACAGTATATAGTCAATATAGCCACATTCTCTGACTGTCTGCAAAATGGAACAAAACTATCTGGATTTTTAAACCATGCTCATAATCCTGGTATCTGAATAACTCCATTAACTTTAATGCCCTTTCAGCATGGATGAAACTCATATTGCTTTTTAAATTTTAGAACTCACAATAAAAGCAGAAAACATCTGTCCCCCACAGCTTTCTAGCACTGATTTCTTATATTTAAACAAAATAAAGGACTATGTAGCACTTTAAAGACTAACAAGATGGTTTAATAGGTGATGAGCTTTCGTGGGCCACACCCACTTCCTCAGATCAAGTAGTGGAAGAAAATTGTCACAACCATATACACCAAAGGATACAATTAAAAAAAATGAACACATATGAAAAGGACAAATCAAATTTCAGAACAGAAGGGGGTGGAGGGGAGGGGAAGGTAAATGTCTGTGAGCTAATGATATTAGAGGTGATAATTGGGGAAGCTATCTTTGTAATGGGTAAAGTAATTAGATTCTTTATTCAAACTCAGGCGTAAAGTGTCGAATTTAAGTATGAATAACAGTTCAGAGGATTCTCTTTCAAGTGCAGTCTTAAAAGGCTTTTGAAGCAGGATGCAGGATGTTTCAGCTACACCAGACTAACACGGCTGCATTTCTATCATTATTATATTTAGAATTTCTTTTAATGTATGAACTGTACTTGCTTTCCCCACCCTACTCCAAAGCCTCTTTTTTTCTCTTCCTTCCACTTTTGCTTCATTTCTACTCTTTGTGCTTCTGTTTTTGAATATGTTTGTAAAACACAAAGCATCTCAGTTCAAATTAAACAGGAGCTCATGGCAGGAGGGTTGGGGCTTTTGGTGAAAATGAGGAGAAAAATGAAGAAAAGCTTGACTTATCTTATATGTTTAGGTGTTGGCAGATTGAACATTAAAGGGACAATAGTTATTTATATTTCATGGAAATTGTATGTGGAAGCAAATTAACACAGTAAAATAGGGTCTATATATGCAACTGGCAAAAGTGAGAGCACACCATAAGAAAATGTATGTCCCTACATTCCTTCTGGGTTTAAGCACAAAGCCCACATTCATTACATCTCCCATTCCCACCTGCAAGGCCCAAGATGCAGTGGAAACACCGTACTTCCATTATATGAGGAGATGTGAGGTGCACAGGCCACAGAGTTCCTGGGTGCAGGGAGTTCTATGTGCCCTGTGCACAGGGGTACACAGCTCTACTGTGGCCACTCAGAGCAAGGGATATGGAAGTGTACATCCTTTGTGCAGAATTGCAGAGAAAGTAAGAGGATGGGGATTTTCTATTGAAGCTGCATCAAGAATAGGTTGAAAAGCAAAACAAGATTCCTGTCTATGTTAGGACCTCAAAGTGGGCAGTGGGTTGCCAATGCACTGGAGAACTCTAGCGATAATGCACTGACTCTTTAGGAACATGCACAACGACTATTCAAGACAACTGTGTGCCCCCAGTGGTGTTGCTGCCTAGAGCTTGCTCTTCATGCTGTCACACACAGTAATTTGTGATAAATATTTTAAGCACTGATCCTTGTGGGAAGGCATGCCAGAGGGAGCACCGACAAGCAAGGTAACATTTTAGAGCCATCATCCTTGATGGCGGCTCTTGACATGGAGGATCAGATTGCGGCATTTTAATTGCTGTGGAGACTGAAGTGCTGTACTGCAGCCAGAGTCCCTAGGTGGAATTCTGATACGCTCACAGTTCCTACAGAGGCTTCCCAGGAGTGGATACCTGTGTTACAGCTCAGCCTTTCTCTCAAGGGATGGAGCAGATACCTCTCTCTATGTCCCGTCAGTGCTGATGGATGGCAGAGCTACAGCCCCTCACCCTCCTCCCCCACCCCGCATCCCCTTTCAGGTTACCAACATGCTGTATGTGACTGTGCCGCCAATCAGCAGGGCTGGTTTCTGACATTCTGCAGTGCTAAGCTATGTCAAATGTAAGAGGCCCCATGCTATAAAAAATTAATTAATTATTGTCACAGAAAGGACACAGAGGCTACGTCTACACTGCAGCGCTATTTCGAGTTACTAGAGGTATCCCGAAATAGCTATTCCACATCTTTTTAATACACCTGTTATTTTAAAATATAACGGGCTTGCTATTCCGACATCCCTGTAAACCTCATTCCACAAGGGGTAAGGGACATTTCAGAATAGCAATTTATTTTAAAATAAGTGCTATGTAGACAGCACCAAATTTCAAAATAAGCTATTGAAATAAGATATGCGATTTGTGTGCTCAAATTGTGTATCTTATTTCAACCTACGGTGCAGTGTAGAAACACCCTAAATATATAAAACACAAAAGCTTTATGTTCTCACAGGAAAATGAGAGAGGCTTTATAATATTTTTTACACCAGAAGTAAGGACAATTATCCTTCTTTTCATATGAATAAATGAAAAAAATATTAATTTTGTCAGTAAACACAAAGTTTAATGAAACTATATATATAAACATATATTTACAAATGTTTATTCTGATTTAATTTTTGCTATGAAACAATGAATGGTTAAGATTTTTCTTTTGCCATACTATAAAAATATGACAATTGCCAAAATTGATGGAGGGAAGCTAACACAGATTTCTCCCCCTCCGGATCCACTTTACCCAAGTCCATAAAACGATCACCTGCAAACTCATCTTGTGAAGAATGGATAGTGCATAAAGCAGATAGTGGCTTGCACACTTAAATTACACAGTTGTACCTATGTACAGATCAAAAGAAGAAAGACCACACGAAAACAAAGAAAAAGCACTAGACTGCTGAATGTACTGGACTGTAAACAAAAAATGGTGGCTTTCTGCTATACATATGTCACTGCTAGGATAAGTCCCATACCAATATGAGCTTGGCAGGATTGCTTCTTGACACTGCCTCACCCAGCCTGACTTTTTTCCAATTTTATCAGCAGTGAGATTATTTATTAATTGATTGATTTAAATAAGTTAGGAAGTCACAGTAAGAATTTTACCAATAGCAACTGGCTAACAAAGTGTTGCCTTAGGAAACTGATAGCTGACGTACTTGTAGAAAAAATAATTTTACAAGTTCAATTTCCATTTTTTTCCTCAGCCCTGACCTCTCACCTGTCAATGATGAGCAATTAGTGATGGGTAAATAGATAGGTATTTGTGTAGCCAGAGGTGTGTATTTTTTGTTGTATTTGAACAAAACTGGCTATATTTAGAAAGACTCTTCTTTTCCCATATGTCTTTTATTTACCAACCAATGTTGATAAAATCTGAAAGGGAGTTAGGTTTTTTTTTTTTTCTTTTTTAAAGGCCCCTCATATTGTGAAGCCTCAAGATGAAGCTTAGTTTGCTTTTGCCTCAATCCGGCCCTGCTCATCAGGGCTTTGTTTGACAGAATCAGCTGGATAATAGCAAACATTATTCCCATATATGTCCATATAATGTATTCAGTGAATAATATTTAGTCATGTATTTGTGGTTAATTATTCAAGGGGAGATTGATAACATTAGGGATAATTTCTTTCTGCACAATGGATTAATTCAACAACATTAATGATTAGTTTTTGAGCTGGTATGTGAGTGAGGAGGAGTTTCCTTGCATCTGGGAAGGACTGGGTATCTTGAACCTTAAGGTTATTTTCAGAATGTGTCAGTCAGAGATGATGCACTTTATCAATAATTATTAATGATGGTTTGTATTTATTTCCCCTAACAGATAACAACCATAAGAACCCAGAGTAAGTCTTGTAATTACTCATTGATCGACAATCAGTATTTGTTTCTGGACTGACCAAGTGAATTAAATGCTATTAACACACGACATTAATTCATTTATGGTATTTGAGATACAGACACGCACTGTGCTTCCTGAAGCTGCACTATTCAATTCAGCTGAGGTAGGCTAACACAATCCTTACAGAAGACGTGAAGAGAAGTGTTGAAGATGTAGAATAATGGCTGCAAAATATCAGGATGTCCTTCAACAAACCTCTTCAATATTCATTTTTTGTCAGTTCATGTAACACACACACACACACACACACACACACACACTGAAAGAGAGTATGAAAGAGTGTGATTTGGAGAATAACATTGTAAGGGAAATTTCAATATTAACTTCATAACTTTTAGAAACATGAGACTAAGAGTGAAAAAAATCAGTCCAAATCATTTGTCAGGAAAGGAACTGAGATTGAAATGTTAATGCTCAGGTATTCACAAGCTGAAATGTCATAGAGACTCCAATCCTCTGCAGTGACTGACAAGTGCTTGTGGGGAACATAATGCCTCTGCGTTCTTTGATTCTGGATTTGCTGAACACCAGATTAGATATCCTGAGAATTTCTGTTATTTGCATTCATGGCCACCAAGGGCTAGTTAAGGAGCACACTTTGTTTTATGTTTTGACTTAGTTTTCATTTTAACAGAACATCTCACAGGACACTAGACCCAAAGTCAAGCTGCTCCAGCTCTAAGATCTAGAGGTTTCTTGAAACCAACAGGGATCCTATATCGCACATCCATGTCACATATGTAACTTATTTAGCAAACATGAAATTTGCTGGCTCAGGCCTCTGAAGAGTGTGCAGCACAAATTTGTTACATATTTTAAAAGTTGTAAATGTCATATAAACTCAACACTGGTCCATTACTCATACACCTCTTAACACATAAATACATAATTTTCTGTTTGGTATAACATACATCCCCTTCCTGGTGACTTGATTGGACCTGTAGGTTCCATAAATGACTGCTGTGTGTAATAAGCTATTGTGAGCATTGCTGGAGGGTGAAATAATATTCTTCAGAAGAAAGCCTGTGAGATGGAAGAGGGAAAGAGACTCCAACCCACTCCAGGCATGCAGGCATGGTGTGGTCCTTTCCAGCCAGCGGTGCTAGCAGCCTGGTGGATGTGGGTGTAGGAGGGGACAGTTAAACTGGAGATTCACAAAAAATACAGGCCTATATCTTGTGTATCTTTGGTCTCCTTGAAAATCAGTTGTTCCTCCCTATGATCTCAAGGAACTCCCAATCCATGTAATGTGCTGTGAAGTGGGATTAGTGATGACTCTAACAGCATAAGACATCATGCCACAGAATTTTGTTCCTAATCTTAGTCCTGCATATTGTCATCTACTTCTTTGGTCCATCCCCTCTCCTGCACAATGCTCTATCCTCCTGCTACTCCTGGGTGGAAGGGATTATGCAGAATCAGAGGCATGAGAGAGTTTGTGATGGACTCACTGCTTCCTTTTTTGCATATCATCAGCTCCAGGCCTACATTTCTCTCCACCAGCAAAGCTAGACGAGAGCAGCACTCAGGGGCTACATCTAGACTGCAGGCTTCTTTCGGAATAAGTTTTTCCAGAAGAGAGCTTCCGAAAAAACTACTTTCAAAAGAGAGTGTCCACACTGCCAAAGCACATCGAAAAAGCAATCTGCTTTTTCAAAAGATAGAGTCCACATTGATTGGACGCCATCTCACATTTAAGTTATGATTAATATGGATGGAGTGGCCACCAGGGCACCTGTGCTTTTTCCTGGAGGGCTCTTCTTTCGAAAGAAAACCCTTTTCCCCATCCACACACACCTTTTTCTGAAAGAACTCTTTTGGAAAGGGCATTCTTCCTCATAGAAAGAGGATTACTGCTGTCGGAAAAACCCCTCTGTTCTTTCGATTTTTTTTCCCAAAAGAACGTGATTGAAGTGTGAATGTAATTGAAGTTTTTTTAGAAAAAAAACCTGCCATTTTTCCAAAAAAACCTCTATAGTGTAGACTTAGCCAGGCTGAAGAACCTGTTTTTAGTAGGTTTCAAATTGAAGTGGTTCTACAATGGTGAAAAAAGCTTACAATTTACAGAAAAGCCTCCAGCAAATCACTGCCCTAGAACAAGTCTGAGAGAGAACCAAATGATATAGAACTTTAGAAGAAAAGTTATATGGATAAAGTGTCCTACAAAAAAAGTGAAGCCATAGATAGAATCAAGAGAAAGAAAAGTCTCATGTTAAAAGTACTTACAGGTATTTCTATTCAAATGAGGAACCTTCTTCAGAGAATAGGAAAAAGGGGACAAATAAGTTAAATTCAGCTCTATATGTAACCATCAGTCAAGAGAAAATATATTATATAGCTGGAAAGTGCAGTGTTATACGTCTACGTTTTGTTTTCTTGCAGATCATCAAACAAGAAAAAAAATGACATTCGGGTTAGCTTCTTTCAACTGGTAAGGAACATATTGGATTGAAATATTGTACACATATTTTACTGGGGGTATCTGAAATGTATCCTTAGTTGCAGTATGTAGTTGTGACTCAGTCAAACCTTTCATTAAAACATTTCGAGTGAAATTTTGACCCTACTAATAAAATCGATGGGAGTTTTGCCAAGGGCTTCTGTAAAGTCAGAATGTCATCCTTTGTCATTAAGCCACATGTATATTGCTCATGGGTCATTATTCTCTGCTAGGCGCATTGTCACTAGAGCAGGTCATACATATTTTTCTAAAAATATTTTTTTACAAAAATTGCTTTTTTTTTTGTCAAATCAAACTTTTTGGAAAATATAATTAGAATGAAAATTTCCATGTCAAAAAAAATTGAAATTTAGGATTCCCACATTTCATTTTGAATTTTATTTTGTTTTATGTTTTGTATATTTTATGCTGTTTTTATTATTTCATGACATGCCAGTAGTAGTGTGCAATATGATATAACCTAAAAGTTGAAATATGCCACTATTTTTATTTTTTTTTTAAAACCCTGCCACTTGTCAAACACATGCAGTCTATTAAAGACTGTTGTTCCGGCCAGGTTGACCACAGTTGCTGGCATTGTACCAGTCATCATGTAGTGAAGTGCCCACATCTGACTCAGGCATGTGAATCCATGAGTCTCTGGAGTAGCCCTGCAGTTTGTATTAAGTGGAGTCAGGGCATGCACTCCTAAGCACATTGATGGACAGTTTGAAAGCGCAACGTGCTGGGGTATTTTTCTTCATGCTGGTGCCATAGCTGAAGCACATGCAGCACTGCTTTTGAATAGAATGAGTGACTGAAGGAAAGCCAAACCTTTGCAAGAGTATGACAAAGTCCAACCATTTCATGCTCAGAATTTGACCCTGAGAGTGAATATGGAATGTCTCTCTACTACCCTTTAGAACTAACTGAAACGTTTAAAAATAAAATAATAATAATTACTAACAATTGAAATTAAATACTGACATGTCATGAAATAATGTAAATAATATAAAAAAATTAAAAAGGTCAAAATGAAATGTTGAAATTCCAACAGGAACATTTTCCAGAAAATTTTGAAAATATTAGTTTTTGTTCTGATTTATAATGGAAAAAAATTTGAAATGCCAAAATTTCTCATGAAAAAAAATTGGAAATGACAACCAGTTCTAGATGTAATGTACTCATGTGGTGTATGTGGAAGAAAGCTAGTCCATTAGTTAAAGCACATAGCTAAGGACTGGGAGATCTGGAGTCACCTCTCATTTCTGCTATTAACTCACTGTGTGACCTCTGGCAAATCACTTACCTACTCTGTAACTCAGTTAAATCTTTATCTATATCCTGCGTATTGTGAGACTTGGTGTTCATGAAGTGCTTTGAGCCCTTCAGCTGGAAAATGGCAAATGGCATAGAAGTACAAAGTGCTGTTATGTGTCTCACTGGGGGTATGTCTACACAGCAGGGTTAAGTTGAATTAAACGGCACAACTTCAGCTAAATCAATTGCGTAGCTGAAGTAGAAATAGCTTAATTCAACTTTTGGAGCTGTCTATGCAGCAGGAAATCGTAAGGAAGAGCACTCTTCCTTCGACTTCCCTTTCTCCTCATGAAATGAGGGTTACAGGAATTGGCATAAGAAATCCTCCAGCTTGACATTATTTCAAAATAAAGGCTGGCAATGTAGACGCGCACTATGTTATTTCAGAATAACATCAGTTATTCCGAAATAGCATTGCTGTGTAGACCATTGGTCAACAACTTATCGATCGCAATTGACCAGTTGATCATGGCGCCCATAGGGGTTGATCGCAGGGCCAGCTGGATGGGCGGCTGCTCCTGTTTGATTCAGCCCAGCTGAAGCATGGCACAGCCTCAGCGTATTTCAGCCCGGGTGGCTGCTCCTGTTTTCTCCAGCCCAGATTGTTGTTCAGCCCATTGCCTCACTCCATCTAGGTTGGATCAAAGAGGGGCAGCCGCCTGGGTAGCTGCCCCTCTTTGTTAACTTGCCAGCTGGGAAGGGGGAAGAGGTGCACAGTCTTTTGCATATGCAGGTCCCCACTCTGCTCTGGGAGGGGACTGGGCAGCTGGCACACATGGCATGCTGGGGACAGGGCTATGCCGTGCTGTTCCCTGCAGGCTGTGTGAGGGTTAGAGAATCACCTTCCCCAGCGCTCCACTGCACCCAGCCGGGCTGTGTGTGGGTTTGGGGAGCCCCTTCCCTAGTGCCCCACTGCGCCTGGCCCAGCTGAAGCCAGCCCTGGGCGACCCCGGGCTCTGTTTGCCCCAGCCCCAGCCCCAGCCCTGAAGCTGCTGCCCACAGGCAAAGGGCTGGGCTGGGCAAGAAAGAGACTCTGTTCCCTCCCACTCGTCACCCCAGTGCTGCTCCCCTGCTGTGGCTACATCTGCACTGCAGGAATTTGTTGGCAGAGGCAATGCAAATGAAGCGCTCATTAGCATTTCTCGCACTCTCATTTGCATAGTCTCTTCTGATTCGTTTTGTGGAAGAGGTTTTTGCGCAAAAACCCGCAGTGTAGATGGGGCCATTTTGCACAAAAAATACCCTTTTGTGCAAGAACCTTATTCCTCAAAAAAGCAGGTATACAGGATCTTGCACAAAAGGCTTTTTTGCCCTGTGTTCACAGCGGGTTTTTTCCACACAAACCTCTTCCACAAAACGGATAGGAAGAGACTATGCAAATGAGAGCACAAGAAATACTAATGAGTGTTTCATTTGCATTGCCTCTTCCGATAAATTCCTGCTATGTAGATGTAGCCTGTGAGTCCCAATGCGGCTGTCCTGACAGTGAGTGCGCTGGGGGCAGAGGGATGTGGGGCTTGGAAGGGGGATGAAGGAAAGGAGGATGTGGGGGCATGATGTGAGAGGGCAGGGGGTTGCACTGAGGGGCATGGGGCACTGCAGGGGATCAGGGTGGAGGGATCAGAGGACTGAGGGGAGCAAGGCTGGAGCAAAGGGAAGATGTGAGGGGGGATACTATTTTACTTTTCAGAAGGTGCGCTTTCCTTTACTTCCCACTTCTTTGCCTCCTTCCCCAACTAGCTATTTGGCTGCATTCTCACTCTTTCTCATATTCACCTTTTTTGCATTACTGCCCCAAACCCCTCCTGCCCCCAAACTCCCTCTCGTACCCCCACTCCACACTGTCTCCTGCTGCTAAACTCCCTTCCAGACCCTGCACCCCACCTCCCACCCTGATCCTGCATCACTGTCCCACTTGCTGGCAGCCCTGTCCCGCACTGAGCCCCTCATTTTTGTTCCCACCCCAAAGCCTGTGAGTCCCAACGCTGGAATCCCAGAAAAGTAAATCTGGCCTATGGGAAGCCCTGAACCTCAGTCATCTCTGTCCCTTCCCCTCACTCCATGGGGCTGGAGCGCCAGAAGAGTGAGGTGTCTCAGTTGGGGGCCACATCAGTGAGGGTTGGGGGTTTTGGGAGGAGGTTTTTTGCTTCTCACTGGTGTGATTCCCCAACTGATTTTTCTGTGGGTCAGTGGCCACTGACCCAAAAAAGGTTCCCCATCTCTGTCATAAATAAAGAAAACATTGAAACCTTTTGTGTTGGACATAATGTTTACTTTATTTAAAATGAGGCTTGATCGACTAACATGAGAACGTTAAAATGTTTAATCTGTTTAATAATTTAAATTAAACCATTCTCCCTAGCTGTAGCACTAGCAAAATGGCTTAGGTGTAATTATGTAATTAACAGTGAGTTTCCATTAGCAACAGGATGTCCGCGGAAAGGTTTGGAGAGGGCGAGGCCTCAAGAAAGGGATAGGGGAAGGGATGGGGTCGATCCTGGCTTGCACTGATATTTAAAAAGTGATCTTGGGTGTAAAAAGGTTGGAGACCACTTGTGTAGACAATACCTTAGACTAACAAAAATATGTATTGAATCCAGAGCTTTCATGGTTAACTATGCTATTCAGGGGTGTGAAATGTTACACCTCTGAGCAACAGATTTAAGCTGCTTTGATTTTCTTGCATAGACCAGGCCTCAATCTGGCTTATTGCCCTGAATTTCACTACGATAATGTCTCTCTCTTCCACATTCACTCTATTTCTCTACCCCCCCCTTTTTTTATCCTTTGACACATTACAGCATCTGTGTACTACTTATATCTATACTTCATCTCTTTCTAGTATGTAAACCTCATGTTTTACACTGCATAGTTATAAATATATCAGTTCCCCTTTCAGCAAAGAGAGCTCACATTTCTAACTACACACTCGTGGCCCATAACACTCTACATACATAAAGTAGTAGAATGTATCTGTGCAACATCCCAATATCCTTAACTGAGAGTATTTAATCAGTTTTCTACCACATAATCACAGAGCCATCAGGAGAAGGTCACAATAATTTACCTAATTCATATGAATATCCTAATTTTTTTGAAAAACATATAAGGTGGACTATCCATGTGAACATGTGAAATTCAAGAATATATTCACAGTTAACTTTTGTATCAATGGCTATGTCTACACTACAAGGTTTTTGTGCAAAACCTGGTGGTGTGTCCACACCTCAAGTGCGTTTTTGTGCAAAAAATATACAGTAAATCGACAGGACAAAGGGCTCTGGCCAGTAGAGTTATTCCTCTCCCTACGAGGAATAACTCCTTTTTGCGCTACAGCTCTTGCGCAAAAAGGCATGTGTGGATGCTCTGCAGGGGTTTCTTGCACAAAAAGAGCCTATCAGAAGAAACACAGGTGCTCCGATATCCATTCTCTGAATGGCCATCAGAGCTTTCTTGTGCAAGAGCATCCATGCAATGTGGACGCTCTCTTATGCAAAAGTGCATTGCTTTTGCAACACTCTTTTGAGGTGTGGACGCACTTTTGTGCAACAAGATCTCTTCCGCAAAAAGCTTCTTGTGCAAAAACCCTGCAGTGTAGACAAAGCCGATGTGTACAATACTGATGCCATTTGGTGATGCGCTAATATTTGGGTTTAATCTTTTTTACTTTCTGCAAGTCTGATTATACATATAATCAAAGGGTCAAACTCTGCTCCCATATTCATGGATAAGTCCCATTGTAACCAAGGGGCATTGCATACATGTAATAAAGAGTAGGATTGTTTCAAAATCTGTAGTAAAACAATTCTGAATTAAGTATTCACTAATATATATTGTTGAAATTACTCTCCTGAAATGTCAGCCAGGGACATGAGATTAATGAGGAATTAATTCATATCTAACACCAAAATCACTCTGGCAGTATTTTTTTTTCTCTTAGTTTCGATTCTCTTCGTCATCTGAGATTTTAATGATGGCTTTTGGTAGTTTCTGTGCCATTCTTCATGGAGCAGCACAGCCATGCATGTTGCTTGTCTTTGGTCTGATGATAGACACATTTATTCAATACGACATTGAGAAGCAAGAACTTAGCAACCCAGGCAAGGCATGTGTGAATAACACTATAGTGTGGATCAACAATTCCCTTCAACAAAATGAAACAAATTCATCAATAGGCTGTGGGTAAGTGGTCTATAGAATTTGTTCTTTTTCTTTTTTGTTAAATACTGTAAGTGCATTTCTTGCTAGGGAAAAGGGCTCAGTTCATTCCAAGGGTATGTCTACACTGACACTCTATTTCGAACTGGGGTGGCTAATGTAGGCATTCAAATTTGCAAATGAAGCCTGGATTTTAAATATCCCGGGCTTCGTCTGCATGTTCCCGGGCGGGCGCCATTTTTAAATGCCCGTAGTTCGAACTACCTGCCCGTGGCTACATGCGGCTAGGTAGTTTGAATTAAAGCAAGGAGGAATAACGGTAGTTCGAATTAGGAGCTTTAATTCGAATTACCTAGTCCGTGCCGCGTGTAGCCGCGGGCAGGTAGTTCGAACTATGGGCATTTAAAAATGGCGCCCGCCCGGGAACATGCAGATAAAGCCCGGGATATTTAAATCCCAGGCTTCATTTGCAAGTTCGAATGCCTACATTAGCCACCCTAGTTTGAACTAGGGTGGCAGTGTAGACACACCCTAAGAGATTAACCATTCTATAGGAAAGTTGATCTTGTTCTCTCTGTTCTACTATTGTGTCTCAAGTCTCCCCTAGAGGGACCAGATTTTGGGATGAGAGGGTATCCGATGCCTATTCAGCCCTCTCAACTAGAACTGTCAGCAAGGATTCCTAGATCCAGTAAAAAATTGAGACCCCTAATGCATTTAACCCAGATAACTAAACATCCACTAGAAGGGAAAGAATTTTGGTAATTTTTCTATCTAGTCACTTCAGCTGAAAATTTGAACTAGTCATTTCAGCTGAAAAGGCTCTTAGCCAGGTTTCAACTCCCTGAGCCATCTAGGTTCCCAGCAACTTTTGTTGAATTGAAAATGACTCATCCAATTGCCTCTGATGTTTTAGGTTTTCAGTGCTCTCCAGGATGTCAGGTTACATGATCATAATGGTCCCATTCTGGCCTTAAAACCTTTGGCTCTACAAATTCTGAATTGATGAGCTTTTAAGAAAATAAACTGGCACCTACTCCCATCTCTAAATATACAAATCTAGAGAAACAGCCAGGAAGTGCCACTGGAGTATTTTGCAATGATGTAAAACTAATAGCAGCAAATTAGTGTTCCTCATGGAGATTAGGAATAATTTAATATTTCCACGTGACCTAAAGGAAATGATCACTTCAGATTGGGTACCTGTCTCATAATGTAACATACTACTTAAATGTAAAACAACAATCCCTTACACTTGTCTGCAGAACATTGTTTGATTTTTGCTACCACGATAGCTTCCATATTCATAAAAAGTAACTAAGGGCTAGTGTGCATGAACATTTATCCCACTGAAAGCTGGGGTGTGAATCTTACATAGAGTAGCCTGCTGCTATCTAACTGTCCATGTAGACCCTGCTGATGTGCACTTACAGCTCCGTAGTGTGCTTTGATCTAGCTCTGTTTCAAAGTGGTATCGATCAGATATGCTATAGAACTTTTAGTGCATGCCAGTGGGGCCCACATGGACAGTTATTTCACAACAGACTAGAGTGCGGTTGTGGTGAATGAAATGGTCATGTAGTCCTGCCTTTAGTTAATTTTGTTCACAGCAAGCCGGATAATGAAACTATGCCACACTAGCCTGCTGTGCACTCATTGTCTGTGTAGACTAGTCCTATATAAATTCAGTATCTATTGAAAATATATGGGCACCTCTTCCCCAAAACAATCCTTTCCTCCACCTGTTCATTGGACGAGGCCCGGTGGTGTTCCACAACTATCCACTGCAAACTATTTCATGGTGTGCCTTATACTTGCCAGACTCTCGCACACCTGCATTAGGCTCAGAAATAATCTGGCCCTTGAGAAGAGCAGGATGAGTATTAATGAAGAGCTATTTAGGGGACACCCTTTTCCTTCTGATATCAGAAGAAGCAGGTCTGCCATTTCTTACACCAGCTTGAGCAATCAGTTAACAAAGTGCCCTTATTATAAATTGTCCTGAATAATAAATGCAGTGAATGCCTTTGGACAATGCAGATAAGTGGACTGTTCAGTCAGAAATTTGTAATAATAATGTTTAAATTTTCTAATTGTATTTTATAGGTTCCTGGACATCGAAAGTGAAATGATCAGATTTGCAAGTTACTATGCAGGAATCGGGTGTACAGTGCTTGTGTTAGGATATTTCCAAGTCAGTGTTTGTTTCCCTATGTTATTATCTTCTTCTTACTATATGTTTTAGAAATGTGCATGTATCTGTCTGTCTGTCTGTCTGTGAGTCCGTTTGTTCAAGAACTCCTAAACGGTAAGAACTAAGATCACCAAATTTGGTATGCAGCTTCCTCTTATCATAACCTAAAGCAAGGTCAGGGTTTGGTTGTGCCAGGATAATGGCATAGGGGGTCTGTCAGGAGGGACAGGTATACTGTGGAATGACCACAGGGAAGCAGCAAGGGGCTGGAGAGGGGGACTGGGACAGCTATAACCCCATTGGGCCAGGAGTGGAAAAAAGGGACAGCTATCTACTATATATTCCAGAGTTTGTCTGTTTGTCTGCGTGCCTGTCTCGCTGCCAGCTGGGGGGCATGCACCCTCCCACAGTTGTGCCCACTGCAGCTGCAGTGGCCATGGACGGGCACTTCTCACCTGGCCCCAAGCTGCTGTGATAAGAGAGGGCTGGGGCTGTCCTCTCTCTCTGGGGCAGCCTGCATACTGAACCCTTCAGCTCCAGCCCCACTCCAGAACAATGATTCATTGAAGTCAAGTGTCTTGCATTAAAATTGAGAGAAAGAGAGAGAGAAATAGCCAATTTCCCAGTAATTAGGGCACTCACCTCAGATTTGGGAGACCTATGTTCAAGCCTTTGCTTGGAATCTGGAGGCAGTGTCTCTCAAATTCCAGGTTCTGATGAAAATTCCCAAGCAGCTGTACACTAGTTAGCTGTCACATGTATATAGTTAGACTGTATTTCAGGATAATGGTTATCTCATCATTAACCTTTACTTTTTTGCAATTGTGGGAGTAGAATGTTTTTTTAACAGTAAGTCAGTGCTTACTGTTATTACTGTCTTCCCATATTATTGTCTTCCCAGATCTGCTTTTGGGTAATGGCTGCAGCTCGTCAGATTCAGAAAATCAGAAAAGCGTATTTCAGAAAAATAATGAGAATGGAAATAGGCTGGTTTGACTGTACGTCAGTAGGAGAACTGAATACACGAATCTCTGAGTAAGTTATCTAGAAAAGCCCTATGCCACAGTGCCTGTCTTGGCAGTTTCTAAAGTGCTGTGAACAATAAGCAGTACATAAAAGACTTTAAAAGACTCATTCCACTAAGGGCGTACTCCACCTCCTATCACCTTCACTGGAAGTTGCATCAGCCTCTAAAGACCCAATTCTAACCCCTTCAAGTCTTTGAAAAGATGCCCATTGACCTTAAAACCCCAGTTATGGAGTCTAACTTGAGTAAAACAGAGCTAATCTCGTGATAGGATCCATGTAAATACATAGGCTGTCAGAGAGATTATCCACCTAATTCCACTGTAAGTTCCACAGTCTGTATTTTGAGAAGAGAAAAATTGAATCCTATAAAGAGCTAAAACAATTCTTCAAGGATCCTATTAATAAAAATATATACAGCATACGGTGAGAGCAGAGACGTTGTGTTCCAACTATTGTCATAGTCTTTTTCCTATGACTGGCAGAGCTTTTTCCCCTTCTGCTTCTTGCCACTACATAGTGGTGCCTGTCACTTCCAATACAGTTCTGGACCAAAATCAGTTGTGTGTGGGTGAGAAGAATTCCAGGGAAAAAGGATTATATGAGTAATTTTGCATTTCCAACTACATTCGTGTAAGCCAGTTCTCATCTTTGGCACTGCTTTGTGTCACACACCCTGAGAATACTCAGCATCAAAACATCCCTTCCAGACATGTAAACATGTTTCATAAACATGCCATAGAGAACTTAACATCTTACTGACTGTACCAAAGTGCTAGTAGTTCTGCTTCAGATGGCTATTCCAAACCTCCATGGCCTGTGCTCCTAAGGGTGACGTGAGTAGACAGTTTTACAGTCCTCATGCATGAGGTGACAGCCAAGAGCTGCAGAAGCGTGAGACCTCGAGTCAGATTATGACTTGCAGAAATGTCTTCTGTCCTGAGAAAGTAACCTACACAGGGGAAATGCAGCTGTGTGTTTATTGGTACTGAAAATTGTACAGTTGCTCTAAGGCTAGATCATAATAGCTAGTGATTGCCCTGTCACAGAGGAAGGATAATGGGACTTCACAGGAAGCCTTCCAAGGGCCTCTTACAATAGCAGGAGCCCTCTCCCACCTGCTCCATTCTGTCCCCCCTCCAAGGGAACATGAAGCCTCATCCTCGCTCCAAATCATCCCCCAGAGCAGGGCTGGTGCACCCATGGAGGCAATGATGTCTAATTTAAGGGACTAAGGCAAGAACACTCAGCTCCTGGGGGAAGTCCTTTAGATTGCATGCACAAATACCCCTCTTGCCACTGGATGGAGTGGGGGGGAGGGGGGAATTGCACCAACTCCTCACTACGGCCCAGAGTTTCTGAAAGTGGTGATATGGGAGTAGAATAGGGACAAAGAAAATTACAGGGTCCCAGTTTAGCTCTATTATGACACACAGGAAATTAGATTAATCTGTCTCTGCTGTTTCTGTTCTCTACAGTGATGTCAACAAAATCAATGATGCTATTGCTGACCAAGCAGCTCTCTTCATCCAGCGCTTCACTACCTTTATTTGTGGATTCCTGTTAGGATTTGCGAGTGGCTGGAAACTGACCATGGTTATTATTGCTGTCAGTCCACTACTTGGGATTGGGGTAGCTACTCTGGGCTTGGTAAGAGATTTCAATGCAGTTCATGTCTTAATGAGATGATAATTTAGACAAGTGAGATAGTGGTATATGGGGCTAACTAGGGTATGTCTACACGAGCCCCCTATTTCGAACTAGGGGGCTAGTGTAGACATACCCTTAGGGGTTTGCACTGGGCATGTATGTGAGAAAGGAACATGCTGGTCTAACATCCTGTCTTTTTTGCTTCTTTCCCTGCTCCTCCCCTTTCGCTATCCCAACTGCACTTGAACCAAAGCTTTTCCTTTTCTGAAATGGGTTCCTGCCTCCGGAAATACAACGAAGTGTCTAAACATAAAATCAAAAGTACTCCTAAAGTTCTGCGTGGCTATTCTTGCTCTGCATTTTCTCTGCAGTGGCTGCTCTATTTCCCATCCATCCCTTTGTCATTTTGCTCTTCCATCCATTGAATGTTTCCACTCCTTAAATCTGCCTCTGCCTCCCCCTATCTCTCCATATAATAACTCTCTCTCCCTCTGGTCTACATCCATGACTCCTCCTCTTTCTGGCCCCAGTTTCTCTTTTTTCCTCCTCCACAAACCCTATGTACCTGATCTCTGGGTCACCCTCTCCTATGGAGTTTCCACCTCTTTGCTATCTGAAGGATATTCTTTCTGTCTCTGACAGTTCACTGTATTCCTAGTTGTCCGGTGTACCAAGGTGTGTGGGTGGAAAAGCCTAAGCTGCTTTTAAGGCTGGGTGGCCGCTTTACAGCGGATTACTGTCTTGGAATCAAAAAGGATGTGGAAGGGCTAGACTTAAATGAGTTCCTGCCACTGGTTCCCAGTGGCTTTGCTAGGGACTGCCACAAGAGAACAGAGAAGGAGTGCTCAAGTGTCACTCACTCTATTCCTGAAACTAGCCTATTGGCAAGGAGCAGATACACAGACAAGTGGGAAATTGGTGCTTCCTGCTTTTCTTTTCTCCTTATTGTCAGCTGAAGAGCGATTCAGCACTGGCAGGCCCACCAATGCGAGAGAGAGGGGAAAGATGGCAGCTCTCTTGGGGGCCCAGCAATTCAAAAGGGTCCAGGGGTCCAGACTGCAACCACCGCTTCCACAGGGCCAGTGGTGACTGGAGCCTTGGGCCCTTTAAATTGCCACTAGAGTGCTGCACATCCTCCTCCAAGTGGGTCTGTGGGGCCCAATGCAGTATACTCCGGATGGCACTGAGGGCTGGCTGCTACTAGCTCTGCCCCTTCCACCCAAGACCCCGCCCCTTCTGAGATTGCAGAGCCCATCCCCCCACACCCTGCCCCAGGGGCTGACAAGTCTGTGGGCCCCACTGAGCACTGGAAACTGGGCAGCACCTGGAGTTTATAGCCACTGCTCCCCTCTTTTTCCAGCTGGCATTCTCTATGACTCCTTCCTTTGCTGCTTAACTCTGCCTTCCCCTTCCCCGAGTTGCTTACACCCATGCAGGAGCAATGAAGGAGGAGAATGTGAAACCCTCATTGTCAGTTGCTTTCCCCAGTGACTCTCACATTCAGCAGAGTAGTTGGCAATGGGGCATGGCCGAGCTGCCCAGAAGGCAGTGTGCATTGGGCTGCTTGCTAGTGGGGGTTTATGCACAACATCACAGAAGAGCTGGAGGAGACGAAGTGTGTAATAAAAGTCTGTGCTCTATAAATTGTGCTTACAGTACATTGGTGAGACACAAGGAATGGCTATTATTGTGGGCAATGAGGAGTGTTAGCTGATAATGTTCGGTTGATTAAACACTGTACAGTAAGCGCTAAAACTGGAGCAGGATAATCTTTCGCCACTAATACTTCTTATGGCTCTTTAGACTGTGGCAAAAATGACTGGCCTCGAGCTAAAGGCATATGCAAAAGCTGGTGCTGTGGCTGATGAAGTGCTGTCGTCAATCAGAACAGTGGCTGCTTTTGGTGGGGAGAGGAAAGAAGTGGAGAGGTTTGTTCGGTCACATTTCTATGAGGTTCCTTATTTGAAACAATAGTTCTTTATTCAAGGTTATCATAAACTCCTGAGCTGTGGGAGTTAGTCTGAAAACTAGAAAATAATGACCATTCAAAAACCATACTCAAAGGTAACCCATCAACTCAGCCAGCCAGCAGCATCGTGCATCCATAAACTTTAACTCCTTATAACTCAACCAGCCAGTGAAGTACGGCCCCAGAATAACGCCTTTCCACATGCCCACCTCCTCCAGGAGTATGCTCTCATCCTTTCCTAAAGCCCTGGCAAACGTATAGCTTTTTCAGTGTTCTTGGAAAGTCAACATGGGCAAGCTATTTCAAGCCAAGCAGGGGCACAAATTCCAGCCACAGGGCTCTAAATTGCTGCAAACTGATGCACACAGTACTGTACTGTTCTCTCCACATTCCTCTCAATAGCAAGAGCTACTTTGCCAATAAAATAGCCATTTTCACTGTTGTCATTCCCACTTACATACAGCTGCTTATTAAATAGGAATACATCTATGTATCCATATTTAATAATGTCTCTAAAATGAACCTTTCAAAACAGATTTTAGAAATACTGTTACTATAGCTCTGTAAGTGTGGGTGTCATTCAATGAGAAATTAATTGATGAAAATGCAACCTGTTTGGAAGACCCGAAACTCAGTGGCTGAATATTCGAAAAAGGCAGTAGGCTAACTGAGCTGCTGTAAGGTACATTATATTATTGTTTAGAAAATAACAAGTTTTAATTACTGCAGTGATCCAGAGCAGATATAAGACTCTAAAAAAAATCAAGGATGCTGAAGACCCAACAGAAATGATTCTATGATTTTTTTAAAAATTTGGTGTGAGTTGCACGAAAATGATATAAGGACCCTATCTGGAAATACATACTTATGTTTCTCACATTGCTTGCAACCTAAATATTGTATTATGGAGCCTGAAAAGTGAAATTGATTACAAGCAACAGCTTGTTTTCATTTATATTTTTTGCAGTGAGTTACTCTTTGTAATTAGTTATAGTGAATTGATGGTATTATACTGCAATTCTCTTTTAAATTAATTTAAAATGCAGCATGGTTGCACGTCTGTCACAAATTATCCAAAATTTCTACATTCGAACAGTGCAAATTCAATTACCGCAGGTAGTTGTAGTAATGCTGATATTTTCCAATACTGATAATAGAATATTCTACAATTTTATTGTCTGAGGTTGCTACTGCACCAAACGGAAACATACGCAGTTTTGTAGTTAATTTCAGTGAAAGCAGCACTGGGATCTTATTGCAGAGTAGTAAATGCTAAATTTTTTATGGTATCTATCCACTTTATTACTGAAGGATCATCCCTCCATGAAACAGCCTTCATTATTTTACTCTTTGCTCACCCTAGTTTTCTATTAAATGCATTTCATCCACTTCCATTTTTTATTCTTTCTTCAGATATGATAAAAACCTGGTGTTTGCTCAGCGCTGGGGAATTAGAAAAGGGATGATAATGGGATTCTTCACTGGTTACATCTGGTTCATAATCTTCCTATGTTATGCACTAGCTTTTTGGTATGGCTCAAAACTTGTCCTTGAAGAAGATGAGTACTCACCTGGGACTCTCTTACAGGTACTCATTATTATACTTGCCCCTTGCATATCTGTTCCTGAAATGTACATGAATTATTACCTAGCTTTCAGAGTGGTGAATATTGTTTGGCCATGTTTTTCTTTTCTGCGCTTTGCTCTCACATTTAATTGCCAAATATAAAATGGCAAAACACCCTATTTTTGTCCCTTCTACTCCAGGACTTGGCTGTTATTTCTGTCTGCAAACTTCAAACTCTGGTTCCTGCAGTAGAGTGCTGGAAGCATGTTGTGCAAACTTCTGTGAAGCTCAGGAAGCTGTTAGGTGAAGTAGAATGGCTGTTCTAGATAACAGTGGTTTAAAGGTTAGGGAACCTGAATCCTTAGATATTTTAATTATTCTCTACTGCTGTCAGATGGCCCTCAGATGGAATAACCTGAAATTACACTTGGCACTAACAGGCCAATGCAGTGACAAAGCAGGCCAGAGATGCCCTTGACTTGTGTCCAATAACTGTAGTTCTGCACTTCCAAGGGGCAAATGGCAGACAGCGGAGAATTATCTTCTAGCTGACAAACTGTAGCCATCACTGGAAAGGACTGTCTCAAGTGCTGCCCTTCTTTCCTCTGATTCCTTTCTGAGTTGCCAATCATCTCTCTTTTGCTTCAGATTTCTCACTTAGCACTTTAAACAGCTACACCTGGTCTCCAAATATATCTTCCTGGGTGTCTGAGAGGTTCTGGAATGCACATCCATTAATTCTGCAAGGGTTACCCAAGCAACACTTTCCCTTGTGATAACCAAAACCATTGGGCCTGTTTCCTCTTGCTTTCTCTAATTTTATGGCAATGTAACTTGGATGAGTTCAGGGGAGTCAGTTATAATAGTGTAAAGAAAAGGACAAATCTACTTCTATGCATTTTTCCTTCTTACCTGCCACACCCTGCCAGCCTCTCCTTTACAAATGGATGTTGTTCTCAGAAGGCTAGTTGAGTCCTTGACTGCTTAGCAGAATTCCATAGGTGTGAGTGGGGTGTGGGAGTATAATATAAATTGACAAAGCCTTTCCTCTTCTTTGACCTCTGGCCCCAGTGCCCTGTTCTATGAGTGCCTTGTCCCTGATTAGAATGACCAACACTTTCAGACTTGGGAGCCTACAGTCAGGCATGTAAATGTAGATTTATGCACCTTCATAAAAGTGGTTTGGTTTTCAGAGGGGCTGAGCAGTCTCAGGTTCCAGTGATGTCAAGTTCTGGCAAATGCTTTCACCATTCTGGCCTCATCCCCAGCTTCCCTACCTCCCCCTGTTGGGCTCATGGAGTGCAGCATCCTCAGCCCACTGGAGTTGGCCCCTGCTGGCGGAGATCTCTAGTGATGCCTTCAGGAAGCGAGGTGGCACAGGAATGTGTCCTTTCTTCAGATCCCATGATAGATCTCCTCTCGTGCTACCCTGACTTAGCACAAAGGGAGACGATCCTGTGATTTTCAGAAAGGGGTGATCAGCAAGTGATTCCTTCCGTGGGTTCTTGGCTCAGACTGGGGAAGAACGGTCTCCTTGGGCAAGGTTGGGGTGAACAGCTGCAAGCGCATTCATTTGGAAAACTGGAGCAGGAATGTGGGTATGCTGCAGGAGTGGAATTGATCTTACTATATTCCCGTGAATACAGCAACTATGAAGTGGTACATATTCTGCCAAAGGAGCCTGTACACTGTCCCATCCCACAGTTGCTCAGTTCAAGTACTGGCAGGTGGAATATGGGTTCTGATGGCATAGGCATGACTGCTATGGTTCACTTTTACATAGTGGGAGGGGGGGAAATCTCTCAGAGACAGGAACCTGCCTTTGTAATAAGGTTTGCAAGTGTGATAAATGTCCAGCCATAGGTCCCACACTAACAGAGACAGTAATTTGACCAAAGAGTATTTAAAAGCTGCTGATCAAGTAGTGCAATGTGTTTAAAACTCCAAAAACAAGGGCACATTATTATATCTTCCAATATGCTTTCAAGTATTGAAGCATCTCTCCTGCTTGCTGGCCCCAAACATGTCTGGAAGTCTCAACCCTTATTTACCTACCACTAAGGATGTTAAATATTGAGTAATTTACTAGTCGAGTAGTCAATGGAATTTCCATCGACTACTCAACCAGTCGATAGGCACTTGTCAGCCGACGGTCAGGGCAGTGTGTGTGTGTGTGTGTGTGTGTGTGTGTGTGTGTGTGTGTGCGTGTGTTACACCCAAGTCTTTAACTGCTGAGACACAAGGTCCTGAGAAGTTTAACGTCCGTGCCTTTACCGCTAGGACAGGGGTCCCATCGCGGAGGGCAGCCAACAGGCTGACAGATGCCCCAGAGTTTACAGGGGGAGCTTATTACGTCTCAGATTTTAGCTGCTAAGATACAGGATCCCTTCGCAGCGGGCAGTCTAGGGAAGACTGAAAGATGCCCCACGGATTTGTCCCCTGGAAGCGACATGATCCAAAACGCCCAAGCTCTCCCTATACCTGTCCCTTATGACCGGCTGAAGTTCTTTTAAATTGTGCTTGGTCCTGTTACAGCAACTGAAGGAGTCAGGTTAAAACCTAAACAGTTACAGGTTTATTAAAGAAGCTTATAAATCACATGATTACAATGGCTATTGCTCTATTTCTTAACTATTGACAAAAATAGATCTAAAAGAAATGGTTACAAAGAAAATAAAGATAGAAAATAGAAATAATTGTACCAAGTGACAGTTAAATCGTTAAAGAACTCTAAATCTATGTGTACACTTAAGACAAAGGACACATCCAGGTACAATTTTTACCCCCTTCTGTGCCTCTCGACTCCAGCGGGTCAAGCCAGGGCTGGTCCCTCAATTCCTAGGAAAGACAAATACGAGGTAGGCGGCCCTGTGGAACCTCGGGAGGCCAATCACCTAACCCGACCAGCAGATAGATGGTAGATTGACACTCAGAGTAAGTGTGCTGCTGGACCCATCTTTATACCCATAGGGTCCCGTATCCTCTTTCTTATCTAAGATGCCAAATTGTACTGGTCCGTTTTGTGGCGCCAGTTCTTACAAGGGAGTTTCAAATAATTTACACTTGTAAGAGAGAGATAGCTAAATTGTGAGTACTGGACATTCTTTGCTGGGCAGAAGATTCCTCCCCCCGCGGACGGCTGTGTGTTCGTATCAATATAGGTTTCAGTCAAGGGCACTGTGAACTTGCATATCTGGGCCTTCTGTCAAGGCTTCAAAGACTATGCTGTTTTTACTGCTCTGTGTGTGCCCTGTATGCTCCAGGCAAGCAAAAATAGATGTTACAGGGGGGTTCCTGTCTGGCTACAGGAATGCAGAACTCTGCGTACAGCCTGGGGCCAGCAGGAAGTCCTGCTGACTCCAGGCTGCACATGGGTGCCAGCTTTGAATGTACAAGAGTCCCCAGCTGGGGCTCTTGTGCATTTCAAAGCGGAAGTGCTCTCATGGAGCCTAGGATCAGTGTCCTCTGCTGAACCAGGGCTCCATGCTGTGCTGGCCCTTTGAAATGCCACATGGAGCCTGGTCAGCTAGGGACTCCTCGGCTGATCCCAGGCTTTGCCTGGCATTTCTGCGGAACCCAGGATCAGCTGGGGTCTCCCCTGCTGACCCTGGGCTCCACACAAACACTGGCGGTGTTTCAAAGGGGCAGCGCCGCATGGAGCTCGGGGTCAGCTCTGTGTGGCACTGCTTTGAAATGCCGAGGTGGAGTTTCAAAGGGGCAGCACCACACAGGGATCAGCTTGTGTAGTGCTGCTGCTTTGAAGTATCCCCTTTTCCCTCTCTTTTTTGCCTTTATCTGATCGAGGCAGCAAGTGGGGGGGGGGGGAATCAACTAGTTGACTCAACTATCCGATAAGCATTTGCTTATCGGATAGTCGACTAGTCCTTAATATCCTGAGTTACCACCCAAGTTCTGTACCAGATTGTTTTCTAAGCTTTAAAGTAAAAACTAAATCAAAACATTCAATGTCCTCCCCTACTTTTTCAGGTTTTCTTTGGAGTCTTAATAGGTGCTTTAAGTCTTGGTCAGGCTTCTCCTTCTTTGGAGGCATTCGCCACCGGCCGCGGGGCTGCAACAATCATCTTTGAGACAATAGATAGAGTAAGTATGAAATGCCTCGGCTCTATCAGTCTGCTGTGAAAAATTAGTTAAATAAGCTCCAAGCCTCATAGACCCCTTATTAACAATGTAACTGAGAAACATGAGGGTAATTAAGGGAACACTGACTGCACAAGAAAAAGACCTAGCTGCAATTTAAAGAGAGCATTGAATCAATATCTTTAAAGGTTTTGTTTATGAATATTCAAGTTTTTACCAAATACTGATATTTAATGTTCAGGTCTCATAAGTGCCCCTAATGATCTGCTATGAATAGGGTCCTACCAAATTCAGTCATGCAAAATGTGTCACATGAAATCTGGTGCCCTCCTGTGAACTCTGGCCTTATGAGTGTTTTTACCTGATACCATATAGATTTCACAGGGGAGACCAGCATTTCTTAGATGGGAGGTGCTTATCCAAAAGGGAGTTGCACGGGTGGTCACAGGGTTATTTTAGGAGGGTCACAATATTGTCAATCTTCCTTCTGCATGGCCTTCAGAGCTGGGCAACTAGGGAGTGATGGTTGTAATGTTGGCTGGAGGTCCAGGTCTGAAGGCCTCACTCCACCAACAGCAGTGCAGAAGTAAGGGTGGCAATCCCATACCCACGTCACCCTTACTTCTGTACTGCTCTTGTCAGAGCTGGGTGGTCAAAGAGTAGCAGCTGCTACCTAAGGATCCAGCTCTGCAGCCGGCAGTACAGAAGTAAGGGTGGCAATACCATACCATGACATCCTTGCTGCTGGGTAGCTCTGCCTTCAGAGCTGGATTCCTGGTCAGCAGCCACCACTCTCTAGCTGTCCAGCACTGATGGCAATGCTGCTGTTTGTAGCTGCTCAGAAGTAAGATAGCAGTACAACCACCCTCATGCAATAACCTTGTGAACTCCATACAACTCCTTTTAGGATCAGGACCCCTACAATTATAACGCTGTGAAATTTCAGATTTCAATGTCTGAAATCCTGAAATTTACCAATTTTAAAGTTCTATTGACCAAAATGGGCCATTAATTTGGTAGGGCCCTAGCTATGAATTAAGGCTAAATGCACAGAAGATCTTCATATTAATACGTTAGCCACACTCCAGGAAACACCTAACAGATCTCCAACTGATATAGCACCATTGATGTTATTGGGCTATACAGATGTGCACCAGCTGAGGCTCTGTCTCCCCAAGCCTGTCTATATGGTTAGATGAGAACAAAAAATATCATTTAGCCACAGAGCATGTTGTTAGATTACACTGTTGATCTTACTATACTTGTGACAATTACAGGTGAAATAAGATGAATATAGCTGTATATTTGTTATAGCCATGATTTTTCACCACTAAATGGTGATTTCATAAAGTCATGGGATCTCAAACCCTTTGTACCAGTCTCAGACTGATGCAGTTCCATTGCCTATAATGAAGTTACTCCTGATTTATGCCCATGTACACGTGTGAAATGGTACTTGTTACTTGATGTGCCTGCTGCCAAGGCAAAAATTGGCTGTGTTTTTAGAGCTGAGATTCTTTGCAGTTTTAGTTGTTGTTATGTTATCTTTATGTATTATTTAACATGATTCTAATAGACAGTGAACTCACTCTTTAATTTAAACCATTATGTGCTGTGACTTTTCCTTGAATGTATTACTATAACAAAACCATAATCTCTTTATGGTTTGCCATGACAACTCCCCAGACTTTCTAATGGCTTTTCCCAAGTGACATAGATGGCAGTGTGCCTAACACAGAAGTCATTTCTCTTCCCAACTTTCCTTACCAGTCACAACCACATTATCAATTTAGTTTAAAGTCTTATGCTCCTGTAGCAGATTCTGTGCTGCTTTGGAGTATAGCC
Organism: Apalone spinifera; assembly: GCA_030068395.1. Taxonomy (NCBI): domain Eukaryota; kingdom Metazoa; phylum Chordata; order Testudines; family Trionychidae; genus Apalone; species Apalone spinifera. Next base: position 34,639,536 of record JANRFK010006693.1, read on the forward strand.
CAGAGCAGTTCAAAATGAAATGTCATTGTTCTGTATGTTGGAGGGAATACTGTATCTACTGCAGCAAAGTCGCGGTTGTTTAACAAGTAAGTGACATGACAAATTCTACTTTAGAAGCCTGTCATTGACTGCATGTCCGAAGAGGGCTACAAGCTGGAAAAAGTAAGAGGTGAAATTGAATTCCATAATGTAACATTCCATTACCCATCCAGGCCAGAAGTAAAGGTGATTATTCATAATTTCTCTTCTGAATAATTTAATGTAACTAAATAGAATGTACTGTTATGCCACTAGTCTATAAACTCCTACATTAGAGGTTATTTTCCAAAAGTACAAGCTCTTTCTTTAAAAGTAGGCATTTCATTATTTTGGTGTCAACAGTGCTGGCTTTCTGGCTCTGTGGCCTAGCTCACCATGGAGACGTTGGCAGCCCCATTAGCTTCCTGGCCCTGCCTGCTGTGGGTTCTAGTGCCCCGTGCATGCTGGGGCTCCGCTAACCCCACTGGCTGGCTCTGCTCCCAGCTGCCAGAAACCTCTGTACAGGGGCTCTCTAGTCCAACAACATTCATGGTCCTGCTGGATCATGGATGTTGCTAGACCAGAGAGTCCCAGAACACAGAGATTCAACCTGTACTATGTTTGCCCTTTTCCAACCTCTGGGACCTTACTCATCCTCCAGGAGTTCTCAAAAGCAATTATTAACAGTTCTGGGATTTCTTCAGTAACTCCTTGAGCTATAAAAGTTGAATTTCATCTTGTCCTATCTCTCACTTATCTAAATAGTCTTTAACCTGTTTTTCCCTGTTCTGTCTTGCGTTCTTCACTCTTTTTGTTAATATTTTAATAGTTAATTATTAATTGCGCTGAATATCTGGTCATCATTAATCTTTTTAGTGAAGTCTGAAGAAGTCTTCTTGATGATAGCAATTAGGTCTCCCTCTTTGCTAAGCAGAAGACATACATTTTGCTTCATCACTTTCTTGCTCTTAATGTATTTAAAGAATCTGTTCATATTCCCTTTTATGTCCCCTGCTATGTGTATTCATGTTGTGCCTTAGTCTTTCTGAATTTGTCTCTATTCTTTTGTATGTCCCCTTAGCAAGTCATCTGTTTCCACTTTTTATAGGATTCCTTTTAGTTTTCAGGTTGTTAAAGAGCTCTTTAATCAATTACATGGTTCTATAAATGTACACATGAATAGCATAGGAAGTAATAGAGCAAAATGAGTGAAGAGATTTTATAATGTAATTCTTCTGTTGCTCTAGGGAATTACAGAGCATTATACTGTATGTGCTAGGAACAGGGAAAAGAATATTGCCTGTCTGTACTGTTGCTTCACTGCTGCTGTGACAAATTCTGCTTGAAAAACCTATTATTGGGCAAACAAATAAATGCAGCTGTAATAGTTAGTTCAGGACAGCAATATAGTAAATTCGGGGTTCACTGGTGTGGTGTCCTGACAGGTCTCCTGCTCTGTCAGTGATGATAAACATTCAGCTGCATGTGTATGCTATAATATACTATATTATGCCAGCTCTGTGCAGATAGCTAGCATAATAGACTTCACGAGAACCCCCAAAGACCACAGACAGATATGAAGGCACCTGAGTCAGATTTTATTGTCAAACGAAATACATGAATAGGTGTCAGTAGCCAGGTGGCCTCTAAGCTCCTACATATTTGTACCTGGGACAATGGACTTGGCTCAATTGATAGTATGGATTTTACTAATGCCCCCTTGGCTGGCCAAAGAATTAAGGTGAGGTACCCCAATATTTATAGACAGAAATGAACAATCTACGATACACATTGTATGTATCAGCTTACGCACTAATTACACATTTGGTACCTCCCCCTGTACTTTTCTCCAAAGCATTCACTTCCCATTGTTATACTCTTGTTGTTTCCAACTATTTTATCTGTCCTCAGCCTGGGTGTCCTCGTACTGTCCTGATGGAATGTATGTACATACTTCATGTGCATTTATCAGTGATAGCAGTTCTAGTGCTGAAAGAAACTGACTTGCAGGCAAACATTTGCTTCTGACACAGCCTGTCTATTACCCATAGCATAACTCTTGCTTACTTTGGTTCAAGCACCAGGCCCATGCTTCAGGCTCTTTCTTTCTCCTACAGCAGCCACTTCTAGACCCAGCAGACAACATCTTTGATGCAAACATACTGGCTACGTCTAGACTGGCATGATTTTCTGCAAATGCTTTTAACGGAA
>JANRFK010006693.1:34641864-34659850 GCA_030068395.1 Apalone spinifera
CTGGCAAGTTTTTCCGCAAAAGCAATTGCTTTTGCGGAAAAACTTGCCAGTTTATACGCAGCCACTATGTAGAGTTCAGCAGGTACTCATAACATATATGCAGCAGTCATTGAAAAATATTCAGGCCAAATTCTACTCTAGGATGTATATATCTAACTCCTTTTGATTTCCGTGAGAGTCTGGCATAAGAAACAAAGAGCAGAATCTGCTTGCATACCTTTCATGAAAGATACTGAGGTTAATTATCTTTACATGGAAGTTCTCCAGTTTGCTTTAAAACCCTTTGGTTTTCTTTTCTCCTTTTCATTTTAGATGAGAGCAAAACTCAATGATTTCCATCTGCTTGGTTTGAGGAATGTTGTAGTTACCCTGAATGGTCTTTCTTGTGCTTTCAGATTTTGGATAATCTCAGCATGGTTATTAAATCAGGGGAAACAACAGCCTTTGTTGGACCCAGCGGAGCTGGGAAAAGCACCACAGTGCAGCTCATCCAGCGGTTCTATGACCCTACGGAGGGCATGGTGAGTATCTCACTACAGCAGGGTTTCACTCATCATAGTCACTTTAAAGGGTAGCATTGTTTTTACTCACAGTTGGTAAGCAGGATTCTGTGCTGAGCAAATGAGCAGGATGCCTTGTTTAGTTCTGTTATGGAGTCTCCTGAAAGATACAATCAGCAACATTTATGGGAAAGAAAAGATTTTAGCGAGGACAAAAATTGTTTCCCTACACATAAGACTTAAATACGAAACTTCAGCAGGAATTGCACTCATTACTATAATGATAGTATTGAGGATAGAGAATCCAGAAGTGGCAAATGGTTTTAAAGCCTGGGAAATGTTGCATAGAACGTGTAACCATTATCCTATGAAACTGCTGCACTATGAGCTGAACGGATTGGCTATTACCAACAGCAGAAAAGTTTAATGTATAAGCATTCTTATTTCATTTACATTTAGCTTCAAGGAATAAATTATAATACAGATCAATAGAGAGCAACTGAACTTAAGAGTCAAAGGGTGAATGAAATATAAAGAAAGCCTTGAACCTATTCATATACAAATGAGTTATATTATGGTAATTGTTCCATGTTTTCCTCATGTCCTAGTCATGTTAACAGTCAGAATTTCTCTATGTGCACATCACACCTCCCATCTGAGGATCTAAAATACTTTATAAACTGGAGTAGAATGAAAATTTCTATAGGGAAAAAGCCTGGAAAATTTCAAAGTAATTTCAATTTTCCTGGTTTGAAGACTGAATTTTTGCTTGTTCAGTCATTTTTATGAAATATTGTATTAAAATGTCAGATTCTGAGCATTTGCCTTTTCAAAATGTTGTGATTTTCATTGTTTCTTCCCCCTTCCTTTCTTTCTTTTTTCCCCATTTTTCGTCATTCCATTTTGTCTGTGAAAAAAGGAGGGAGAGGAAAAAAAAAGGAGAAAAGAGAACAGAGGAGAGAGAGGAAAATGTATAACTGAAAAACAAACAATACACCTATAAATTTTCATTTTACAGTTTTGTGTAAAAAAATCTTCCTGAACTTTAAAAAAAAATCCTTATTTGCAAAATTCTATTTTCTAGAGCACCACCTCTACTCCCAAAATGAAATAGAACTGAAAGAAATATTTCAATTGATTACAAACATCCATTAGTTCTCCTAACCAACACCTGCAGTATAGTTATTAGAAATTGAGGCAAATGAAATAAAATGTCATTTCTGAAAAAAAAAATTCATTCTGAATTAGGACAAAAAGTCAAATGTGAATTTTTTCATGTGAAGGAGAGATTTATTTTAGGATTTTCATAGATACATGGATTGAAAAACCACAGGGGAATGCTGTGATCATAAAGTCTGGTCATAGGATTTCCCTGAATTTATTCCTCTTTGAGCATATTTTGGCAAAACATCTAATCTTGTGTAAAGATTTCTATGATATAGTGTAGCAAATACTACAGTTTACTTCATGGGAAGCAGGGTGTCAGAAACATTCATATTCTTGCAGGACTAGCTCATTGTTCTCATTATTTCTTTCTACAGTTTTATTGTTGAATATATTGTCTGAAGTCCAAATTAGGCTGATTTTGATCTCTCTTATAACATAATGATTCTGAAGTAACTCCATTTGATGCTGTATTGTTACAGCAGTGTCAGATCAGCTGCCTTTTCACTTTTAACTGGTGTTCTTCTGTAGGTTACACTCGATGGCCATGACATTCGCTCCCTGAACATTCAGTGGTTGCGCTCACTGATTGGCATTGTTGAGCAAGAACCAGTCCTGTTTGCTACCACAATTGCAGAGAACATTCGCTATGGCCGAGAAAATGCTAGTATGGAAGATATAATTAAAGCAGCCAAGGAAGCCAATGCCTACAACTTTATCATGGATCTGCCACAGGTAAATTGTGCCTGTTATAAAGTTTTGCATCAGAACTTGATGAACAATGGAAAAATTCCTCTTCCTTTCCGTCTGTAACCATGACCAGGACTAGAGAATGGCAAACATACTCCCTATCTTTCAAAAAGGGAAAAAAGAGGCCCCACCGTATTATAGACCTTTCATACCTGCAGATACTGGTATCAATTCTAACCACCTAGAAGATAATAAGGTTAACAGGAATAGTGAACAATGGATTTGTTAAGAACAAATCATGCTAAACCAACCTAATTTATTTCTTTGACAGGGTTATTGGCATGTGCATGGGGAAGTAAGTTGTGCACATGATGTATTTTGATAGCTACTAAGGCTTTTAACACAGTCCCATATGACATTCTCATGAGTACATTAGGGAAATGTGGTCTGTATACAATTACTAAAAGATGGGTGCAAAACTGATTGAAAGGTCATACTCAGAAAATAGTTATCACTGGTTCACTGTCAAACTGCAAGAGTATATCTAGTCAGGTCCTGCAGGGATCATTCCTGGGTCTGGTGCTATTCAATATTTTCATGAACAAGTTGGACAATAAAGTAGAGAGTATGATTATACAATTTGCAGATGATAAATTGCATAAGCAAGAACTTTGGGAGACAGGATTAGAATTCAAAACAACATTGACAAATAGGAGAATTGGTCTGAAATAAACTAGATGAAATTCAATAGAGACAAGTGCAAAAATACATTTAAGAATTAAAAACCAAATGCACAGTTACAAAATGTAGAATAACTGGTTAGACAAGAGTACTGCTAAAAGGATTTGGAGGTTATAGTAGATCACAAATTTAATATGAATCAGCAATGTGATATAATCACAGAAAAGACTAATATTGTGGGAGGTATCAATCGGAGTGTATGTATGACACAAGAGGCAATTGCCTTGCTCTATTAGGTTCTGGTAAGGCCTCAGCTGTAGTACTGTGTCCAGTTATGGGCACCATATTTTATGAAAGATGTGGTCAAATTGGACAGAGTTCAGGGAAAAGCAATGAAATTATAAAAGTTTTAGAAAAACTGACCTTCTGAGGAAACGTTAAAAAAACTGAAAATGTTTAGCCTTGAGAAAAAAAGACCCAATAGCAAGTCTGCAAATATGTTAAGAGCTGTAATGAAGAGGACACTGATCAATTGTTCCCCATGAAGATGGTACAAGAAGCAATATGCTTAACTTGCAGCAAGGGAGATTTTGGTTAGGTAGTAGAAAAACTTTCAACAACAAGTAGTTCTGTGGCACCTTCGAGACTAACAAAAATAAATATAATATCATGAGTTTTCATGGGTTTTGCGACTAGACTGGCAAGATTTTGCAGAAATGCTTTTAACGGAAAAGTGTTTTCGTTAAAAACATTTCCGCAAAAGAGCGTCTAGACTGGCATGGGTGCCTTTGCGCAAAAAGTGCTTTTGTTGAAAAGCATCCGTGGCCAGTCTAGACGCTATTTTGGGCAAGAAAGCCCCGATTGCCATTTTCGCCATTGGGGCTATTTTGCGCAAAACAGTTCTTACCTGTCTACACTGGCCCTCTTGCGCAAGTATTCTTGTGCAAGAGGGCTTATCCCTGAGCGGGAGCATCATAGTAGTTGCGCAAGAACACTGACAATCTTACATTAGATCGTCAGTGTTCTTGCATAAATTCAAGCGGCCAGTGTAGACAGCTGGCAAGTTTTTGTGCAAAAGCAGTTGCTTTTGCGCAAAATCTTGCCAGTCTAGACGCACCCTCTATGTTTGTGTTAGTCTCAAAGGAGCCACAGGCACTACTCATTTTTAAAGTTACAGACTAACACGGCTACCCTTCTGAGACATTTCTAATAAGAGTAGTTAAGCTCTGCAATAGGCTTTCAAGGGACATTGTGAAATCCCGATAATTGAAGGTTTTTAAGAACAGGTGAAACAAACAGTTTTAAGGCATAGTCTAGGTATAGTTGGTCTTGCCTCAGCACGGATAACTTGACTAGATGAGCTTATGAGAGCCCTTCCAATCCAGGGTAAATCCAGAACTATATGGTAAAAATTAATACTAGGGTTGTCAATTAATATGCATTAATGCCTGAGATTATCACAGAGCACAATTAACATGTTAATTTTTTTAACACGTTAATCACAGGCATTTCCACAGTGCTGCCCCTTTGATTTGCCACCAGGGTGTTTCAAAGGGGCAGCACAGTAGGAGCCTGGGATCAGCTGAAGTCCCCAGCTGACCCTGGGCTTCAGGCAGTGCTGCCCCTTTGAAATGCCACTGTTGCATTTCAAAGGGGCAGCACAACGCAGCCTGGGATCAGCTGGGGACTCCAGCTGAATTAGGGCTCTGTGCAGAGCTGCCCCTTTGAAATGCTGCCATTGTGTTTCAAAGGGGCAGCGCAAGCACAGCCCAGGGTCAGCTGGGGACTCCAGCTGATCCCGGGCTCCTGTGGTGCTGCCCCTGGGGCAGCGTTTCAAAGGGGCAGCTGCATTGAGTCTGGGGTCAGCTGAGGATGCCAGCTGATCCCGGGCTCTCGCAGTGCTGCCCCTTTGAAATGCCACTGCAGCATTTCAAAGGGGCAGTGCATGTGATTAATCGTGATTAAATTTTTTAATCGCACGATTAATCATGATTAATTTTTTTAATCACTTCACAGCCCTAATTAATACATCAGAGAACTGAAAACACTCAGTTGATATATTCCCCAAGGTCTATTTCTGCCCAGGCAAAAACCTACATAGGAACCAGTCCTACCACTCACCTCAATGTGTTTTTAAATAGTCCAAGAAGACCTTTCCAGCTTCCACCCCTTATCTTAATACTATCTGGCGTATGGAGGTTCTTCACCCCCCAAATTCCAACCATCAGTAGGTGTTGGTTGTTCAGACTTCTGTGCCCCCCAAGAGAGATAGATTAAGAAAGGGGCTTTAGAGGTTGCAGCCTAGGGCTAAGTGGAGCCATACAAAAAGATCTCTGTGTCACCAAAAGTGAAGATCATTTTGTGGGACTCCTTAGGCTAGGGCCTTGGGCTGCAGCCACTAAAGCCTCTCTGTGTCAGCCTGGCCTGGAGAGAGGGAGGGGTTGGAGAGGGACGTGGATCCATATGCTGCTGTTCCTCTCTTTGCCCCCTCTGGTCTGGAATTGCAAGTGCCAAAAGTGTTGTCTGTGTGCATCTCTTGCCTGCAGGCTCCACCCCCTACAGCTCCCACTGGACAGGAATCTCAACCAATGGGAGGTGTGGGGGGCAATGCCTGCAGACAAGTGAAGGGCAGGGCATTGGGCCACCTGTCTCTTTCTTTCACCTCCCTCTCTGGGGCTTGCACCACCAAAAGGGAACTGTCCCCCTGGCCTAGCCCTGACCCACCTCCCACACTCTAAATCCCTCATAGAATCTGTGCACTAGCATCTTGCCTTGAGCTCCCTCCTGCACTCAAAATCCCTTGGTCTTATCTTGGAGCCGCCTCCTGCACTAGGCTATAGGATATAGATGGGGCCATGCAGCTCTGTCTGGCTCTTCAGCTTCCTAACTAACTCCATACAAATTTTTCAGTCACCTAAATCCTGCCCTGGACTAAGCAGTGTCCATGTGCCTGACATTGCTACACTACAGTGATCATCATGAGTCATGTAAGGCCACATGGGTCCCTGGAATGTTAGCTGATGGGCTGCCCCATAGTGAGGGAGAGATAGGGGATTTTTTTGTCCATGTTTCAGTTCTTATGGCTGAATTATTCTGGGTAAAAAATAACTTTACATTTTGTTTGGTATATATGTTTGGTTTGGAGCTGGCACATATGGGAAACCCAGTTTGGGTAGAAAAGGTTTGTTAAATATGCAGGAATCTGCTCTATAGCTCTATGAAAGATCTAGCACTGTCACATACTGTGCTATCTTCTAAAGGTTGTTATTAATTTTGGGCCTACTCCTATAGAAATCTATGAGATTTCTACTATTGATGTCAATGAAAATAGAATAGAATCCTTTGTTGTTTATTTAATTTTTCTTTTCTACACAGCAATTTGACACTCTTGTTGGAGAGGGTGGCGGCCAGATGAGTGGGGGTCAAAAACAAAGGATAGCTATTGCTCGAGCCCTTGTCCGAAACCCTAAAATCCTGCTACTCGATATGGCCACGTCAGCACTGGACAATGAAAGTGAATCGATTGTGCAAAAAGCACTTCACAAGGTTTGTTATGTTGTATCAGTAGTAAATATTAATGGGCCAGAAATACATTTTCAAAGCATTATGTGGCAGGTATTTTTGTACTGTTAAACACATTATTTGATCCTTTTTAAATAATCTTAGCATAACAGAGAATTGCTGTTAATGTTTTCTGTCAAGTTGAAACATTAATTTTAATCTGTCAAACTGTCAATAAAAGTTCTATTAGTTATTTACATTAACATTCCAAAATGGACATTTGAAACTGTACACAATAAGAATGATTTTATATAAATGAGAGATGTTAGTTGTTATTCACAGTCTATCAATATGAAAATCCACAGGTTTCAAATGATTTAATGACTATTCTAAGATCAGAATGTGAACATTCATATTTTGAGCATATATTTCAAAAGCACCTGTTACTCAGAAATGTTCCTATTTTTTCCTCAGAAATCTGCTTGATCTTGTTGGGTCCATTTATGAGTGAAAAATGTGTGCAGTGTGGTCACATTTTTGGCAAAATGGGTCTGACTTAACCTTTAGAGCTAAGTGAAATAAATCTAATTTTAAATAGTTTTGCTTTTCATTATGAATATTAACACCACTTTTGCCATGAATAAACTGTGATCTCATTTTGAAAACAGAGGCCAAAATGTTTAAACTTGGTTGCTTCAAGTCCAAGGTCTGCTGTGCTGAGTTCACTAAATATCCTCAATGGTTAATAGCTCAGAGAAGTCTCAGGAAACTTCATATACATTTAGGGATTTCTTCCACAGACCAGACGGCATTTCTTCTCACAAACAACATGGTTCCAATGGATTATCTGAACACATGAATTATCTGTCTTCCCTTTGTTAGGAAAGGAAACAACGTATCTGTGGGAATGGTGTATTCAGAGCAAGGTAACCATGTTTGAAGAACATCACTCAAGTGTCAAACCATTCTACTGCCAATGATCAGAGTCAGAAAGGGCTGGATCCCTTTGATCCATCACTCAGGCCCTCACTGCGTATCTGATTGCTGCCAAGTGAGATTACCTGGCCACGCTTCTGTTTTGCCTTGTAGCAAACAATTGTGTGAGATTTTGGTCCATGGCAGGCAAGAACCCATGATGCTGTCAGAGGCTTCTTTCACACTAGAAGGAAGACCTCCTCTGTGACTTTTTCTTCATGTCTTTTCCTTCCCTGGGAATTAATAAAAACTTGCTTGGTCAGGGTGAACTCTGTTGCTCAGACAAGAGCCTGGCAAACTTGCTTTTCAGCTGTGCTGACTTTTTACAGGGAACAACCTTGCATTCTTTCTCTGAGCCAAGATCTTTTGCCACATATTTTGATCTGTTCTCTTGTCCAGTTTTGTCTTCCTTTAATCTCTGGTGTCTATGACAAAGGGGTTGCTCATCAAGGTAACTCTTGTTTTCTGATTATACTGGTTCTCCAGAGCAGCACGGATCCTCCTTTCTCTTCTATACTCCAGTGCTCAAGTTCTAAAGTTTCTGGAGGCAGAGAGGAACTGAGGGACAGTTTGAAGAGGCATGTTATTTACACCTCTGATCAGTGGAATATAAGAGTCTAGGGAGCTGTGTGTGACCTCTGAATGTTAACTGCTGTTTTTTAAAGTTCTGTGGTTTTTTAAAGTTCACAGATACAGTAGTGATGTGGGTCTTTTACACATCCAAATTGATGGGCTATATGCTAGGCACACGTTTCCTACAGAATGGTTCTGAGAAGGCAAGAAATTCAGAGAGCATGAGTTACCTTGGTAAGTGATCCCTTTTCACTCATTGCACGATCATTTTTGACATCTGAGAGTTCTCATCAATTTCCATATGTACTACAACTCCTGTTTAATTTTATAGCCTTGAACCTTTTAATTACCATTCAAATGACCATTCTTTGCCCTGAGATGTAGCATCTTTGGTAATGATTTATATAGCACTGCTAATACCTGCAGAAGAATCTGCAGTCCAAGGGCTAGGTCCTGAGAGGTGCTGAGGTGAGTAGGGGCTTGATCCAAAGCCAATTTAAGACAGTTTTTTACTTCACTGAACTTCAGATCATGCTCCAGGTATTCAGCTCACCATCTCTCAGAATATCAGGTTGCTGTCCTAACAATATTGTTGATCTTTGCCCCCTACCCTTCTCTCTCAGGCTCGCCTTGGGCGCACTGCCGTCTCAATAGCCCATCGTCTGTCGACAGTCAAAGCCGCTGATGTCATCATTGGGTTTGAGCATGGAAGGGCTGTCGAGAGAGGAACACATGAGGAGCTACTGGAAAGGAAAGGGGTTTACTTCACACTGGTGACCTTGCAAAGCCAAGGAGACAAGGCACTTACTGAAACAGCAGTGGAAAGTAAGTGTTTTATGCTGTTTTTAAGAAATTACGATATATCCCACAGAACACAGAGCATCAATAGATTCCTTGTTAATATTAGTTGTTTGTTCTCCTTTGGTTTTTGTGAAGGATGAGTTTTAGTACTCATAGAAGTGATATATCAGTAGCACTAACCAAAATGTGCTTTTGCACATGCATGCTGATCAACCTCCCTCACATAGATTTGTCAGCAATTTTTCATCTACATTTCCCTGGCATTTTATATCTCCTTTGCTATTGACAGTTTGGCAATGTTGTGTTGAAAAAAGAGATAAATTATAGTTTATGCCAAGGTCACCCTATTTGTTTTACTGGTAATCTGAGGCAGAAGTTAAAAGCTAATATAATGACTTGTGTAATGCTGTAAGAACATAAAGGCTGCGTCTAGACTGGCCAGTTTTTGCGGAAAATCATCTGCTTTTCCGCAGAAACTGGCCAGCTGTCTACACTGGCCGCTTGAATTTCCGCAAAAGCACTGATGATCTGTTGTAAGATTGTCAGTGCTTTTGCGGAAAAACTATGCTGCTCCCGTTCGGGCAAAAGTCCCTTTTGCGCAAAAGTTTTGCGCTAAAGGACCAGTGTAGACAGCAGACATTTCTTTTCCGCAAAAAAGCCCTGATCGCGAAAATAGCGATTGGGGCTTTTTTGTGCAAAAGCGCGTCTAGATTGGCCACGGACGCTTTTCCGCAAAAAGTGCTTTTGCGGAAAAGCGTCCGTGCCAATCTAGATGCTCTTTTTCCGAAAATGCTTTTAACGGAAAACTTTTTTAACTGATTATCTTTGATGATGAAAGCATTTTCTGCCACTTAACAAATTGTAATACAAATTTTTGAAACACCCTTACTAGCCACATCCACAGTTTCAAAATACAATAGTCATTGAGTTCATATTAAATTTACCTAACTTTAATATGTCAAATATAAATTAATACTAAACACATATATTCTAAGGCATAGTAACAAAAATTAATGACATTCATTTGGTAATGTACAAAATATCCCAGCTATGAATTGGGAATATTTTAATGTTTTGCAAATAAACAATTGGTTTAAATAAATTTTACTACAAACAAAGGAGCTTCTAACATTATATTTTACAATTGCAGAAAATAACTTGCTTGTTAAGCCAAACCTTATGAAAGTCCAGTCTTTTAGCCGTGGGAGCTATCAAAGCAGTTTGCGGTAAGCGTTTAAAATATTGACACCTCTTGATACATTTCTAGATATTTGTATTCTTCAGTGCCTTTCTAAATGACATAGGGTGGAGACTGCACTTGCCTTGGATGGTGCAGAACAAAGTGAGAGAATGCTGCAAACACCTTTGCGAAAGCATAGAGAGGCATCACAAGTGTGGAAATGTAATCAGTGCACTAATACATTCAAGCCCATGAAGTTAATGAAAAGACTCCTACATTTAGTTTCTCTCCACCCTATGTGCAACCTAATCTTATGTCCTCCTGTTCAAAGGGCATAAGATTTGGGAGAAAAGTGGCCATTGGTGGGTTGTCTTTTACTGCTCTGGGCTACCTACTAATGCACATACTGAACATCAGACAAGACAAGTATTACTCCTGCTTTACAACAGTACACAAGGCTGGGGAGCAGCACTGGCACTTATTCACGTGAATAGCTTATTCGCTTGCACTGACAGAACAGACCTTGCTTTATTCAAGTGCAGGGACTTTGATTTGTGTAGCCTTTTTTATTGACTATACAAGCCTTCTCATCCATCTCACACACTATCATGACTGATGAGGATGGTCACTGTGTTGCAGATATAGGACCAAATCCTGCCTTGAGCTGCACAGGTAGTGGAAAATGGTATCTTTGCACCGACAGCTATCAGGATTCTGGCATAATGTTTTCATATGTACATGTCCATATGCAGGGGCGGATATAGGGCAGGGCGAGCGGGGCGCTTCGAGAAGCCCCCGCATGCGCTGTAGCACCACCGCGCATGCGCCGTGGCAAAGGGGGGGCCCCCGCGAAATTGGGCTGCCCTGGGCCCCGCAAAACGGTCATCTGCCCCTGTCCATATGCAAGTCATATTCAGGGGGGCTGACAGACTTGCTGAATCCCTGAGCAAAGTAGGGAAGGGCGAGGCCCTGGGTAGAAGGAGCGGGGTTGGGACAGCTAACCCTCAGCGCCACCTAGAGCACACCATATTGGGCACCCCCAGCATGCTGCATGGTGCTCTGGCAGTAATTTAAAGGGTCCCCAGGCTCTGGCTGTACTGGTCTTGATACTTCTCTCTTCTGGGTATGACCTGCTAGCAAAACATTTATGAAAATGAAAACAGGGTCTGCTTGGATTTCACAACTCACTTCTGGCCTCGTGAAATCCTCTTTCCATGCAAGAGATTTTGTTTATTTTAGGCAGTGTTGAATCAGACAACACTTCTAACCCAGCAGTTGTAGACTGGGGTGCCATACCATCATGGATAAGTGGACTGAGCACTCATGCTGCAGCACTGTGTAGTACAGGCTGCTGTGTCATGACTGTGGACTCTGTGGTGAAACTGACTTGAGTACTCTGAGGGAGCAGGAAACCCCCACTTTTCTGTGGCTTTGGCGAACATATTGCAAGTTTAACAGGAAATGCCCAACCGCTATTCCCCTACAAACACAAGCTGTGTTTTCAGATATAAGAGAACAAGGTATGGTATATAACCCTAAACAGAAGTATCCATTCCTGTTCTGGAATTCCTCCTTCCCACAATTAGAAGACTGAAGAAGAAGCAGTATCAAAGGCAATGCTGGGCCTTTGCAGTTACAGAGTTTGCTTCAACAAACTCTGATTCCAGGTTCTCATATTAGTCTCAGTAAAAACTGACCCAATCTTCAAAGCACATATTGTATCAGAGCACGAGGAACAGAACTTCTCACCCTTCTGTTTCACAGAGCTTCCCTTCGGCAGCGTTCCCAGTCTCAGCTCTCTAATGTAGTACCCAGCCATCCGTTATCAATTGCAGGAGACCAGTCAGATGCTGTGTATCGAATGCATCAATATGAAGAAGGCACATCCACGCAAACGGTCAGACATTATAATGCCAATGGATAAAACATGTTTTAACATCTTTTGGCCCTGATAATAATATACAGATAAGTATTTCTTTAATAGGTGGTTGTGGAGGAGATACATCATCTTGCATGTGTCCTTTTGGTATTTAAACAAAGATATGACTCTTGGCCTCTGCTGTTTATGAGCTAAGTGCTGCAGTTGGGTGGCACCTGATACGTACATGCCCTCACACAAAGCCGAGCACAGAGCACGACTAGAGATCTGGGTGTAAGTGTGGTTGAAGTGAACATTCCAAAGCATGTTCAGGCCACGTGAGGGGAAATGCTCACTTTGTGGAGTATAATAGTTGCTCAGAAGTAGAAATTGCATTGTTTGTTCATTGTGGAGCTAGGCTCACATGTGCTCTATGGCCATGTGGTAGTCCTGAGAGTGTAACTGGGGCTTCCTGAGGCCACTGACGTAAATGGGAGAGTTTTGATGACTTTCTTGGGATTTGAATCAGTTTCTTGGTGTGGTTCAGCTACAGGGAGGAAAGGGGCAGGATGCCTTTAAATGGCCTTTCAGAACTAGCTGTGCAGGAATATGCACAGTGGCTATTTACAGCCCCCATACCCTCTCCTCCACCTCTCCCCCAGCAATGCTGCCAGCCTCAATTCCTAGTACTTTATCAGCTCTGCACAGGGCAATGTAGAAAGTGGCACTGTTGCTGCTAGCACCATGCAAGGGTAAACAGAGGATTCCAGCCTGTAGGGCTGTGACTCTGGCACCTTTGGCTTTCACCAACACAAAAGGAAAAAGCAGAACATTCTTCTTCCTCTCCTCCCTCGTATTCCTGGTAAAATGATGTACAAAAAGTTCTGTCAATGAGTGCTTAAATAAATGAGCAGGGCTCAGCACAGTCATTATCTCCTCAATCAAAGAATGAAGTCTCTGCACTAACCAGGAGTAATTATGAGCATTCTTGCATCTGACGTGAGGTCAATTCACCTAACATGAGGTGTAATTAGTGTATAACTCTGAGGCTTCCCTTTTGTTCTCCTTGTAATGGGTGCCTATTCATCTCCCACACAGCGTCTACTCAGTGCCTACAACCATAGTGTTTTGAAATATTACTTAAGAATTTACCATGAACACTACAACATGTCACCTTGTGAGGAAATAATTTGAGGGCTCAGTAATGGCTCTTGTGGCCCTAGAGTTTTGGAGGGAGGAGATGGTGACCTGTCTGCATTGCAGTGACTGGAATAATGCCAGCGTAGGGAAGCAGCAAGCATAAAGATACTCCTGACCTGGGTATAATTCCACTGGAATCAGGGAAGTTATCCTGAGGATGGATCCATGTTCCATTGTCTCCTGAGGTGTTGGAGGGAAAGTGCTTGGAGGTACCCTTGTGTCAGCAGGCCCCTGCTGGGAGCTCAGCAGCGCAAGACACTCTTATGAGTCTTCCCTGTGCAAGGACAATGGAAAGAAAGGGAGTCCCTCCCTGCCCTTTTTCTTATGGCCTCTAAGTGCCCCATGTATTAAGAAACATGCTAACATTTTACTCCCAATGAGTGGCAGAGAGCAATTCCTATAAGCCCTTTGAAATACCAGTTTGAAAGAAAAGGTAAAATATAGAAATGAAGTGCCTGTGTACATTTTAATACTTCCCAAAAGAATGCCAGCTTGCTTTTCAACCTTTACACCATGACATTTCTCTCAGGCGTCTAAGCCTCTCTTGAGCCCTGAATCCTGTGAAACCCTGTGGAAGTTTCAAGTCAGCTCTATGAGTTGATGGCTCATCTGCAAGCAAAGGGGTTTTCCTCCCTCCTGGCTCTGCTTTCAGAACTAAGAGAACCTAGGAAGGCCCAGACAGTGGCCTTTGCTATGACCTTTGCTTGGTCATATTTGCTTATAAGTTGTAGCTGAGAGAGACACAGTTGTCTGGTGATCTGAACACAGAGAGTAAAATTATGCTTTCAAGAGCCATGGAAGCTCCTGTATGTGGCGCTTACTAACTTCCACATAGTAACAGGGCATGAGCTGCCTCTTGTGGCACTGTCCCTACCCCCTGCCAACCCTTAACAGAAGGCCATCCATAGGACCAGAGTTTCCACAGGCTGAGACTGGGAGTGGCAGCTGCATGATAGGTTAGTGCAGGGACTACTCTTCATTCCAACACCAGCCACTCAAAGATTGCCCGGGACATACACTCTGCATATGGTGGGGGAAAGTTGATTGTCAACCTGCTCCGAAAAACATGACCATGATGCCATGCTAATAAAAATGTCATTAAAAAAATCTGATCATGGTAAAGTAACATGCTGAAGTTAGAGTGCCAGAAATTTTCTACAGATGTGTGATGCACCAATCTGAACAGGATAACATGGGCTATGAAGAGGAACTCACTAAAGCTACAGTGATGTAGGGAGATGAATCTCTTTTGGGTGGCTTTGAGAGTATGTTTATATTTCATAAATCAAATCTATTTTGTTAGAAGACGTTTGAGAAGGAAGAAGAAGAAGTGGAGCCTGCACCAGTCACCAGGATTTTGAAATATAATGCTCCAGAGTGGCCATATATGTTGTTTGGATCTGTTGGTGCAGCTGTGAATGGGGCAGTCAATCCACTCTATGCTCTGTTATTCAGTCAGATTCTTGGGGTAAGTCATGCTAATATTTTAAAATTCATGCAGTAGTGTTGGTTATTACTCTTATACCTTTAGAGCCTGGCAGGCAAGAGTGATGAACAAACTAAAGCAGAAACTACGACATGCTAGTCTCAGCACTGACTTTGTCATCTTTGACAAATCTTTTACCCTCTCTGCCTCATCTTCCCAGTTTGGCAAGTGGGGATAATCCTCTGACCTAGCTGAGCAGGGTGATCTGATGAGTAAGACTCATATCACCATAGTTTCTAAGCACCTTGCAGAAGCACATTAAGCCCTGTGACTAACATCTGGCAAGTATAGTTCCTTCTTTTTGCCATATCTCCCTAAGGGGAGAAAAGTATGTGCTATGTAATGTAATGTGTCAATAGCCCTGGGGTGTTTTGTGTGTGTCTGTGCTGTTCTGTGTTCCCATTAGAGGTGGCGTAATCAAAGAAGTGTGTTATCCACTTGTAACAGGAGATGGTGCGGTTTGTTATGATTCCTGCAGGAGTTTATTCCACCATCTTGGACCGATCCCCAAGACAGCTCTATCTCCTGCATAGATGAGCTTTACTTAATGAATCAGGGCATGAGCCGTGCTCTTTTTGAAGTTGATGAAAATCCTGCTATTGACTTTAATAAGACAATAATTTAGGTTCTAGTTAATTAGTTAATGTATGTAAAGTGCTCTGTATGTGGAAACTATTAGTGTTAATTGAATTGTTTCAAATACTCCTTTTCCAGGTAAAAGGAAAAAATGTAAGAAAAGTATCTACAAAAACATTATTTCCCTTTTTAATTATTTCTTAATCTGTCCCTCACCATCAAGAGGACATTACTTGTTACATGGATGTACTAAGGGGCTTGGCTTACTTCACATCCACTCAGGGAAAGATCACAGCTAATATAAATACTAGACTGAAAAAAAAATTACTGGGAAAGGGCCCAGCCCTGCTAAAACTTACCTGTCTGGATAATTCCACTCTCCTCCCATGAAAAATGAATGGTTTACAGGATCACACCTAGACTTTGACAAGTGTCAAAATGTAATGGTATATAGAGAAAAATTCTGAAGACACTTCAGAATAGGAAAATATTTTATGAGCCTGGGCCAGAGCTCTTCTTGCAAGATAGTGAGCACTGTGAGATCCCTGGCTGATTCTTTATCGATAAGGATAGGGTCCAGTGGGAGCAGAGCATGTTGCAGAAGGCTCTGTGCATGCTGGAAGAATTGGGCCTAACTGAGATACTTTACAAACCAATAGCCAAGAATAGCCTTAGAATGTTTTAGCTGTGCTAGTGCAGGGCCTGCCAGGCAGCTGGTTAACAGCTGCAGCACACACCCTGCTCCACTTGCCATATGAATAGCCTCATCATTGATGATTGTGATGGACATGTTGGCATGTGTTGGAGCAAAAATAAACTCGGTGAAGGGGAAGAAGCACATTTACGAATAGAGGAAGCCAGATCTAGTAGAAAGAGAGAAATATTATTTGCAGAGTTCTCAGATGTTCCCACCCAATGTCAGCTGCATTTGCATCCACATAATGCCATTTGTGAGGAGGGACACAGAAAGTCTGCACTATTGGTCGCATTACTGCGGAGACCGTCTGAACAGGCTTAAGTCTCAGCTGAGTACGTCACTTATTCATGTGCTTATGCCCCACTGATTGCTCCTGAGTCAGGGCCTGTAGCAGGAGCCTCAGAATGAATTGTGAGTGGCTGCCAGAATTACTAGGGCTCCTACAGGGGGCATGCTGCAGTAGGAGTTCTGTGACCCTTTAGCTAGGAGCAGACTGTGCTTCTCTCCTTTGCAAGCCATTGAGGAAAGGAGGCCTGGCCATGACTTTACCCTCAGAACATCTTCTTTGCAGACTTTGGAGAAGCTTGCGTCTGCACTAATGGGAAGCAGAGACACTCCTTCAGCAGCCACAATGTGGCTGGGGAATATTGCGGTGGGGGATTAAGGAAAAGAAGGTACTTTGCACTCACTGAAATTTTATCATGTTGACTGCAATCAGAGTAGGGTCAGACTTTTTATCATGTTGACTCCAGACAGAGTAGGGTCAGACTTTTTTGGTCATGGTCACCGATTGTCTAGGCCTAACGCAGTAATAAACACAAATATATTTATGGAGTGTTTCAGTATCAACAGTTACAGGGATGCACTCTTGAGTAGCTGGGAAAATACTAGACTCTCTCTCCTCATTTAGAACTCTCATGAATTCTGGAGAGCAAAGTATATGTTAACCTGTTTCACAGCCATGTACACACATTTTTAGTTTTATAATTAGGTCTTCAGCAAATTCATGGTCCATTTTCATCAATTTCAAGGTTTAAGTTTTAAAAATCCTAAATGTTATGAATTCAGCTATTTAACCCTGAAATGTCATGGTGTTGTAATTTAGAGCCATGCAAATGACACAGAAAAAAGGAGTTTTGGGTAGATCTCAGGGTTAGTGTGTGTGTGTGTGTGTGTGTGTGTTGGGAGAGGGGGGAGAATTGTGATATTGCTAAAATTACTTCTGTGCTGCTGCTAGTAGCAGCACTGCCTTCAACATTGGGCAGCTGGAGAGTAATGACTGTTGGCTGTGACCCAGCTCTGATGGCAGCGTTGCACAGCAGCATCACAGAAATAAAGATGGTACGGTATGGTATTGCCACCCTTACTTCTATGCTACTGCCACGGTCTTCAGAATTGGGCACCCAGCCAACAGCCACCACTCTTCGACTGCCCAGCTTTGAAGGCAACCCTGAATAAGGGAGGCAGCACTTAAACTCCCCCAAAAGAACCTTTCAACTTCTCTGCAATTCCCTTCTGCATCAGGACCCCCAATTTGAGAAATACTGGTTTCCCCTATGGAATTTATATAGTGTTAGGGTAAAGGCACACCAAAAACCTAATTTCACAGTGGGAAACCAGATTTCATATTCCATGACATGTTTTTCAAGGCTATGAATTTGATAGGGCCCTATTTATAAATTAATATTTCTATTCCATAAATAGGATTTTTGCTTCTACCATTTCAAATGAAGGAAGTAATTGCAAGAGCAAATCTAATAATTAACGTATGGTATGTGAGAATGATCTAGGGAAGCTGTGGACTCTCCATCACTGGAGATATTAAAGAGCAGGTAAAATAAACATTTATCAGGGAGGATCTAGATCAGTGGTTCCCAACGTTTTTTTATACCAGGAACTGGCAAATCCATTCACAAACTTTTGGCAGACCAGTTAAATTATATTTGCATATTCATCATACAAATAATAAATATGCAAATAAAATGTTACTGGTCCACCAAAAGCCCCACCCCACAGTGCCAATCCTAACCCCTACAGCCCCTTACCCCTCCACTACCTTCCAGAGCCAGCCACTGACTCCAGAGTCTCCTGCATCCAACCCCCC
>JANRFK010006693.1:34667887-34710690 GCA_030068395.1 Apalone spinifera
GGGAAGACAGGGAATGGCAGCTGCTCTTTCTCCCCATCCCTAGTCTGAAATGGAGATGAACATTACAGCTGTCCTTACAGCACTCCTAGACTTCCTTCTCTTAAAAGCTGTTACTGATGCTGAAGGCCACATGGGGCCAGGAGTCAGAACAGGGTCAATTTTAAAACATATTTGGTACAACAGTGCCGGTATTGATCTGTGCCAAGAAAACGGGCATAGTCGGAGCACATGGTATTAGAAACACTCCCCATTTAGTAACTACACAGATATGAGGCTTCCTCTTCCTTCTTTTCCTCTTATGCAGAGGGAAAAAGAGATTATGAAGTGATCTTTTTCATATCTGTGATAGATGTAGGCTGGGTTGGCTGAGATATATAGCACAGTTCCTCATTCTCTGGGACTGCGGCCAAACAATGTCAGAAGTGAATTCATTTGAATTCTGGAGGTGATGAAACGAAACACAAGCAAAAGAACCAGACAAATAATCTAATAGCCATATTTAGACATTGACTGTGATGCCCAAACCTGCGGTGGACAGGAGGAAGCTGACATATCAGCAACCCTGCAGCTTCTGGTCCCCAAAACAATACTACTAGGAACTGCTTTCTCATGGTGAACAAATGGACATACTAGACAGTATGTCATGCTTTGTTATTTGGGTTTGCTACCTGATATCTAACAGTGCCATCTACTTACAACAATACTGTCAGGCATTGGATGAACAGCCCGAGAGAGCCCCATAACACTCCTAGAAGGAAAGAGATGAAGTTAAAGTTCCAGCATGCTATGAACTCCATCCCATTGCAAAACAGAGCAGCTGGTATGTATTCTTCAGTGAGTCAGCCACAGAAGAAACATAGCATCCTGCAACCAGAAAATACCAAGATAGTCTTGGTCACTCGTTTTGGAACTATTGCATAAATAGTAACCACTAAAAACAATGGCATGGAGGAAAAGGTCTATGCCATAGAAAATCTTGGATGTGCAGTGAAATACTAACAAAGACATCACCAGATAAATAGGGATATGCAGTCTAAATAAATTAAACTGTAGATATTTATGAGTTCTACAAATGTAGCTTATCCTTGTATATTAACAGAAGTCTAGGAAATCTTTTTTTTTTTAAACCACAAGTTTAAATACATCATGAATTAAAATAATTAACACTTCATAACACTGATAACACTAGTTCAAACATAGACACCCAAGTTTATCAAGAGTAAATGCTGACTATTGACTCATTCACAATGGCTAAATTATTTACTGCAAATGATCAATCAAAAGGCCTTCCTGAAAAGATAGAAACTTGACAAATGAGCAGGATATCAGCCATTATTCAGTGGAATGACCCAGAGGCTAAGAAGAAAAGGGCATTCAATGCTTCAATAGCACTGGCAATGACTGATTATGTCTGGTGATATTTTTCTAATTTATTCAACAACATAGCATCCAAAATAAAAGGGTTTGTTTCTTTTCTACAAATGATTGCTTATTTGCCATTTTCGAATATAGAAAAACATAGCCTGAATTTTCATGGTCACAGTGCCTATTTATTTTCTCCTTTAAGGTACATGCTAATGCACCAGGACTAATTCTTCACACTGGCCCAGAAAAAACTTAATGGTCCTAAAGAATTTGTAAATATTCATATTCAGCTTGCCTGTTCTATGCTGCAATGCAGAAAGCGTCCATAGGCAATTTAGTCAGAATATCTGTAGATAAGAGAAAACAAAACAGACAGAGACATTACAGTTGGCAAGAAAAATAGCAAACATGACAAACTCATAAATTAAAATACACAGGACAAATAGGATGAAGCAATAAACTGGTATAAACTCGGTATTCCGCCCAGTGATGAAAATATAGCTTTACTGTGGCTTGAGACTTGAACTTTACAAGCAACGAATCCAGATTCTAATCCTTACAATTAACAGGAGTCTCAAAAAAGTTTCCAAAGCAGATAAAAAGAAAATGGGGAATTGATAACTGCTTCCTACTGTGCATTATACTATTATTCTGTAGATTATGCATGCAGTCAGGCATGGGATTACTCTTTATCTACCCTGTGGCTGAAATCCAGGTCCCACCAAAGTTGCAGGCAATCTGCCATTGACTTCAGTGGGACCACAATTTTATCCCCATCTGTATATTTCATCTAAACACCTTTCTTGAACATGAATCAGCAAGGTATTAGCTGAAGAAATTAAGTAGTAAATTCAGTTGCCTTTAATTTATAAAATGTGTGGACTCTGAAGAAAGAGAACTGGCAACTACCATCCCTTTTCCCAAGAGCTATTGGTGTACAACCCTCCCGCTCCCCAATAGTTGAAATAAAATTTCTTGCAAACAAGAAAATAACCACTTTTCATCTGTCATTAATACCAACCACTTTTCATCTGTCATTAATACCATTAATACCATTAAAATGTTTAGCATTATGGCAAATTCTGATTGCTGCCTAAAATGCCATTGACAAGCTTGTGATTATACTGATATATATATATATATATATGATATATATATATATATATATGATATATATATGATATATATCTCATATATATGATATATATATTACAAATCTCTAGTCCTACACTCAAATGGACACAGATCTCCCAGTACAACACAGAATCAGCAAGGGAAGTTGAGGAAGGCCATGTTTCAGCTCATGAGGAGGGCTGCCACAACAACCACACTGATTTGTTTGGAACTGGACACATATTATTATTAAGGAATAGCAGTGCCAGTTATATATGCAAAGTGAAATTCACCCAAGTGGGAGAGCCAAAGCAAGGCCAACCTCAGTATGAATGTTTTGCGGTAGCCTAAGCTGAGGAGAATGAACTTCAGAAAAGGTCTTATGTGAAGTTTGAATCAGTTGTTATTGTATATGAACCAATTTGTACATCATTAGTTTCTATAATATACCAAATAGTCATGTTGCCCTCCTACTGAAAATTGGGGTAAAGAGGTTGTCCCACTTTTCAGAGTGATTCATAAGAGTTTTTACCCGTGACCTCTTTTTTTCTTCTTCAGATTTCCAGTGAAGCTCTCTCTAACATTAGGACTGTAGCTGGAATAGGGATGGAGAGAAAGTTTATTGAAGCCTATGAAGAACAGCTGGAAATCCCATACAGAGCTGCAATCCGCAGAGCAAATATTTATGGACTCTGTTTTGGCTTTTCCCAATGTATAGTGTTCATAGCCAATTCAGTCTCTTATCGATATGGGGGTTTTTTAGTGGAGAATGAAGGACTTCATTACAGCTACGTGTTTAGGTAAGACGAAACTTGCAAACAGCATACTCTGATGCAGAAGTATGTTGTTTACAATAAAATTTACAAATGTACATAACCCCCAATGTAAAAGCTTTCCTCTTTGATTACAGGGTGATCTCAGCCATTGTAACCAGTGGAACTGCTTTGGGAAAAGCGTCTTCCTATACTCCAAACTATGCTAAAGCAAAAATCTCTGCTGCACGTTTTTTTCAACTAGTGGATCAGGTTCCCCAAATCAGAGTTTATAGTGATGGAGGGGAAAAATGGGTAAGAGTAGAAATGAATAATGCAGGAAATGGTATAGGTCTTGAAAACCCAGTAATAATGGACTATTCCATACATATCTCTATTGGAGTATGTCTAGAGAGCGGCGTTATTTCAGGATACTGGAACTATCCCGAAAAAGCTATTCTGCGTCTTTTAAACAAGTCTGTTATTTCAAAATAGCTTTTGAAATAACGGGCTTGCTGTTCTCACGCCCCTGTAAACCTTTTTCCATGAGGATTAAGGGATGTTTTGGAATATCGGATTATTTCAAAATACACTAGAAATAAGCTACGCAATTTGTGTAGCTCAAATCGCATAGCTTATTTCGAGCTCTGGGTGCAGTAGAGATGCACCCTTGGTGAGCAAGGCAAGGTGACATCAGTATACTTGCTACATAGCCTCGCCTTCTGGGCAGTAGTGAACTGAAATGTAACCAAGTGATATGCAGTTCAATTATTCCCTGTCTACCAGAAATTCCACCCTGAGTATATATAAATAAAGGATGAATACATTTTAATAACTGATCTGAGAGTTGAGAGCTGTATGGATTCCGTGGACAATGAGATTTTCTTTCACTTCCACAACAGTGCTTTAAATGCAGATGAGTTCAAGTAGCTAACCATGGTTATCATCTGCTGCTTATTGTATGAGCACATCACAGATACCCATCAAATTTGGCATTAACTGGCACTTCTCTTGCCAATGAAAACCTCTGAATGGAGCTGGAGAATGAGGTATTTTCTCTGCTCAAGATGCAGACCCCTTCTCTGTGTAGGCAGTTGGGTAGTGTATGTGGGGAAGCTTCCATTGATAGGAGTACAGCAGCACAGCTATGGCTAAATAGAAAACTCCCATCCCAGGAGAGTCAAGCTTGACTGTCTTCAAGTTCCTCAGTCCCCAGAGTTATTTCACAAGTACTTCAGTCACTCACAAAAACTGATATTGGAAACAAGAATCATATTTCATTTAAGGAGTTTTGTCTTTTTTTAGAATTCAGTTTTCAGCACTTTCTTTCTCACATTTTCACCAGGACAATTTCAAAGGAAGCATTGAATTTATCAACTGCAAGTTCACATATCCTTCTCGGCCAGATGTTCAAGTTTTGAATGGCCTCTCAGTGTCTGTTAAACCTTCCCAAACACTTGCATTTGTTGGAAGCAGTGGATGTGGGAAAAGTACGAGTGTCCAGCTTCTGGAGCGCTTTTATGACCCTGAGAAAGGACGTGTGGTAAGCAGCTTTCACTACTCGGATAGGTTTAGTGCTTGTCAACTGCAGAAATCTTCAAGCTCAAAAGTTTTTCCAGTGTTACATAAAAGATTTCACCAAAGAGTCCCTAACTAACATTTACACAGCTGAGGTCACGTGAGTGGATTTTCACACTGTTCATAATAGTTAGTAGTGCTCTCAATCTTTCCTCAAATGCACAGTCTAAAGTTCGCCAATAAGTTGGTGAACCTTGGCTGGGTCTCCCTCCCTGCTGATGCTCAGTAACAGTTACTAAGGGGCCCTAGAAGGAGGTAACACACATCTCTACAGAAATCCAAGCACATAGATGGTGCTAGAATCAGGGAGAGCATCACCTTCACCAACACCTTGCTGCCCCAATCCTGCCCTGCAGAATCCACATAGTCCAAGTGCAGAGAGCTCTAAGAAGGTTAGGGAAGGAAAATTCCCCACTTTCCAATAAGAATTGGGAGAGTTACACTCATGAGACTTACCTCTTCAAGAAAACCTGACTGGAATGAGCTAGACCTTGCTTTTTTCTCAGTCTTCTTATAGGCAAAAGTCTCATTGAAATCAGTGGGAGCTTTGCCTGAATTAGAACCGAACAGTTAAAGCCCATATATCAAGATATCAGTGATAAAATCTATCTAAAAGCCAATGAATATGGCTTTGAGTAAAGCCATTTGGCCCAAAAGGGTTCTTTGGTCACAATGTGAGTACACACATTTTTCCTCTATTGCTTGCCACTTAGAAAATGTGACCTGCACAGTTACCTCCTTAGATCTGTGTAATTTCATAGATTTCAAGACCTAAAGGGGTCCTTTTAATCATTTAGCCTGACCACCTGTGTAACACAAGTCATAGAATTTCTCCTTGTAATTCCTGTGTCATGCCCATTACTTCTGAGTGCATCAGAGAATTCTGATGTAAAAATTTTGAGTGCCTAAGAATCCACTACATCACTCAATAAATTGTACCCTTAATTAATTCCCCTCACTGCTAAAATATGCACATTATGTCTAGTCTGAATATTTCTAGGTTTAGCTTCTAGTCATTGGGGCTTTTGATGTCTTTGCATGCTAGAGTAAAGAGCAGACTGCTATCAGAAATCTTCTCCTTGTGTAGGTACTGAAAAATTTAGCTTGTTTTTCAAGGCATCCATGGGCAAGAAAAATAGTCAAACACATGCTTAATTTTCAGTAAGTTACTATTCCAGGGGACTTCAGTAGGTTTATTCACATGCATAATGTTAAGCGTGACTTTAAGTACTTTGGTGGTTCAGAGACACACCCAATATATATTTATTTACTAAGAACATAGATGCTAAATCTAAACAGTATTCTTAGTCAAGTTACTTAAAATAGTGTGATGTCTTGCAGACTTTATTTTCCAAACCTATATATATTTAAAGCCTTGTTGTTGGGACTGTTTTGTTTCATTCTTTGTATGTTGCAGTTATGAAATGACGTATCATATTTTGTCTTTTTTTACTGGTAGTTAATAGATGGCCATGATACCCAGAAAGTAAATATACAGTTTCTTAGATCTAAAATCGGAATAGTGTCTCAGGAGCCTGTGCTATTTGACTGTAGTATTGCTGATAATATTAAATATGGCAATAATTCCAAAGAGATCACTATGGAAGAAGTTATAGAAGCAGCAAAGAAGGCCCAGCTGCATGACTTTGTCATGTCCCTTCCAGAAGTAAGTATACACTATTTGTAAGGACAGTAAAAAACTAAAAAAACCAAAATCAAACAGATTCCATGATGGTGTCTAAACAGTGAAACTACAAAAGTTCAGAAAGGCAAGATATTTGTTGTAATGAGATTTCTCACCAAAGTAAACTAAATCTTTCCATGTGACAACACTGTACTTTATTTTCCCATATGTCAGGGTGGATTGAGTGGATGGAGAATGACATTTTTGTGTGTGCGTGATTTATTCTATGGGGATTTGGGATTTGATTTTTTTAACTGTTGGACAAATACCTTGAAATTTTGAAAATACTATTTTCTGTTGGTTATTTAATTTTTAAACTCCAATAGGAGATACCAAGGAGTGTAACCAAACAGAAAGGAGAGGAGGCATGGTTTCATGGACTCAGGACCCACTTACTGCAATATTATCCCAATGTATGCACTATTGTAATTATGGACATGCTCACTTAGGAATAAAATTTCCCTTATTGTATATTTTTCAGAAATATGAAACTAATGTAGGGGCTCAGGGATCCCAGCTTTCTCGTGGGCAAAAGCAACGCATCGCTATAGCTCGGGCTATCATACGAGATCCTAAAATTTTATTACTGGATGAAGCAACATCTGCTTTAGACACAGAAAGTGAAAAGGTAAATGTGCAATAAAAGAGAATGAGGGAGATTCAGTATAATTATCTAGATGTGTTCTCATAAAAGAAATGTCCATACTAATAATTCAATTTTAATTTTTCTGTGTGGTACAGAAACTTTGGAAAAGCACTAGATAAAGAGAGACCCTAGTATCACAGTCAGTATTTGCTCTTTGAGTAAATTCAGCCATCAAACCCTATTTATTACATTCTAATATATAAATATACAAAACCAACCAGCATAACTGCTTTTAGACTTAGAGGTTACCGAGGTCACCTTTCTTGGCATTGTTTATACTAGTTCCATTTTCAAAACTTTGCAAAGTTTCACATGCTCAGTCATTGTACATTAAAAAATAACATTAAAATAAATGTGAATAAAAGCCTGAGCATGCAAAAATATCGTTAACTTCAATTAAAAACTGCAGCATTGGGACTAAGAATTCAGTCAAGAATTTGCATGGCTTTCTTGCACCTCGAGATGAAAGTAACACTGGGAATTTTAAACAACTTCAGCATTAAAATGTAATTCAGGAGAACTGAAGAACTCACGTATAATGTTGAGAGTTATGCATATTTGCTAATTCCTCCTGTATACCGGCAGTTTAGTTCATGGGACAGCCTAACACATCAGTAACTTCACCTTTGATTCAGCTTTAGTTCATATGTGCAACAGTAAAATTTAGAAATGCTGAACCATCTAATTAGTGGTATAGAACAGTGGTTCTCAAACTTCATTGCACCACAACCCCCTTCTGAAAACAAAAATTACAATACAACCCTGGAAACGGGAATCAAAGCTTCATTCTGCCCAAGCCTAGAGCTGGAGGCCAAAGCCAAAAGTAGGAAGGCTGTAACCTGATACAGTTGACTCACAGCTTGAAAATGGCTGGTACAGAATAAACAGAAATTTGTCAGATTTTGACCTCCATTTCAGCTGGCATATTTTCATTCTAATACTTTGTCTATTGTCTGCAGACTGTGCAAGCCGCATTGGATAAAGCCAGAGAGGGACGGACCTGCATTGTCATAGCACATCGGTTGTCTACAGTTCAACATTCTGATATCATAGCTGTCATGTCTCAAGGCATTATTGTTGAAAAGGGCACTCATGATGAACTGATGGCCATGGAAGGAGCTTATTACAAACTTGTCACCACTGGAGCACCAATTAGCTGATTTGCCACAGGCTGTGGGTCAACTTGAAAGATGATACTTTTCTACTAAATGAGAACTCTACAGTTGGTAGGGCAATGCTGGTATTCCTTTGAGTTATTATATGGTACAAAACACTCTGTCATATGACAAGTGACATGAGAAACTATTGAGCCTAATATATACAGTATCTGGCTTTCTGGAGTAAGCAAGCCCTGTAGGATCATATATGGTGATCCTAGAATAGGCTGATTTCAGTCAGGAGATAACCTCACCCATTGCACAAGGGAGAGAAGGAAATCTCTTGATAAGAGAGCTACTTACCAGGAGTTGCTTGGAGCTACTCAAGTGTGAGGAATGCACATAAAAAATGGCTTTGTAGTTCAGCTGCACAGTGCCTTACTTGCTTGACTAAGTGACAATCAAGAAAGACTCTACCCTACCTATTACCATGTCACAGCAGGGATTGCTTCTTTTGGCAAGTTATATGGCTAAAACACAACACCAAGTGTATGATGCTATATTTTATTTTTGTGATGAGATCACATATTTCCTAACTTGAAGGTTTTACAGACAGAATTAAAATAGATATAGTCAGTGTGGTTACACAAATCTTTTTTTTTTCCCCACTGTTTGTCTCTTTTGTCTGTTTAGATTGTGGAATCTTTTTGGTAAGGACTGTCTTATACACTTTGTGTCTGTATAGTGTCCAGGACCACTGAGCCTTGACCTACACTGGTGGATCTAATGCTAATTGTGAAATAAATTTTAAAAAATAATAAAAAAGTTAGCTTCATGCCTCTATGATAAAGAAAAAGATTGAGAAGAGTAACAGATCCTGGGAAACAGTATTTCTTTTAAGTTAGCCACAGTATTAAATGGCCTCAACTAAATGATTTGAATATGAATAAATACTCAGTTAAATCAAGTAACACAACAATTATTTTTCACTGTTATTTCTTTCTTACCTTGAAACTATGCTACCTAAATAGAAAATGTCAAATTTTCATCACTAGGGACCATATAATGTAATTTCTTTTTAAGGGGACTTTAAATATTGTGTAAAGTTTATAGAATAAAAAAGGGCTCCATTTCTATAGATCAAGAAAAATATTCACAGTTGTATTAGATTGGGTTGACCTTTTTACATATAAATTATCATGCTTCAAGGCATGAGCTAAATACTAAGTGAAGGTTAGGAACAATTTTCCTCTGCAGTGTCTCCAATTTGAGATTTATTGCACCTTTCTCCAAAGTCTCTTTTTTGACCTGACTAATTATACTTTTACACCTGACTTACAGGATTTATGCTCCTTTCTATTTTTCTTAGCAGAATTTGACCCAGTTTTTTAAATGATACCTTTTTGCCTTTAACTGACTGATTTACTCTGCTGTTTAGCTATGGTGGCATTATTTGGGGCCTCTTATTCTCTGTATTTTAGTTGGGGTTATATATTTAGTTTGCACCTCTACTATAATGTTTTTAAATAGTTTCTATGCACCTTCCAGGCATTTCACTCAGGCCATCCTTAGGATATATGGGGCCCCACGCAGCGCTATTAAATGGGTGCCATTATGCCTGACAGCAGCAGGAGGGGGGCATTTTCGAGATGTGATTTTATAATCTTCAGCAACACACTAATGAACTATCTTCAAATTTAGACGAACGTCCTGGAGACTAACATGTTTGAGGAAATATTACAGAAATGCCCAACTGTCAGTAAATCCAGAAAGGGACAGCATATTCCTGGGGGTTGGCACATGCCTGTTAAATGGCACCATTACCACTTGAATGTCTCTACAGGTTTTGTGTTGTGGATATCAGGAATGTGACCGGGGTAGGGAAGGAGGCAATGCCTGAAAAAAACAATCTACTGAACTACCTCAGCAACTTTCCCAGCCCTCTTCCTGCCTCTTACACTCACTGCCCTCACTTTCTCAATTGCTTCCTTTTTCCAGTGCAAAGTCTGATCATTTCTTGCTGTGAATTTTGTCCAGGCTTCTTTCCTTTCAGGCAATGGTTCCCAACCTTTTCAAGCATATGGACCCCTTTTCAATCTGTTAATATTTTACAGCCCTCCTCCCCAGGAGAGCAGCAGGAAGCGGTGGCAGCACATCCCTTGGTCTGTGTCCATCCCCCCTCAGCTCCCTGCCCCTCCATCCCCTGCCCATCCATGGAGGATACAGCAAGGGGGCTCTCATGGTCAAAGGCAGCTCCCACCCTGGCACTCTGCATTGGCTGGGCACAGAGCCCTGAGGGAGGGGAAAAAAAGAAAAGGAAAAGAAAAGTAAGGAAGAGACCCACTGCAGGACTGGGAGGGGGGAAAGGGCTGGAGCATAAATAGCAGAGCAGGTGGTGGCGGGAGGACAGATGGTATCAAAGGTATCAAGAGCCCAACATGAGGGCAGGCGGCAGCGCGCATGCAGCCTGTTGCAAACGGTGAGCCCCGGGCCAAGCCTTATTTCTCTTTTCCTTTCCTAAACTTTCCGTGGCCCCTCTACAGTACTGTTGTGGACCCTCAGGGTCCACAGACCACAGTTTGGGAGCCACTGCTTTAAAGAGATCCCTGAATCACAGTACCAGGCTGGATGCCCACTGCATCCTGCTGCAGAAACTGCTTTGAGATCTTCCCGCTGTCCAAACATGACAGAGCACTAACACATTATCCTCCCCCGCTACCCTCAACAGAGAAGCTCCTTCTGTAGACCCCAAGCAAAGCAGGCAAGAAAATGAGCTACAAAGCTGAGTAATTACCTCTCCCCTCTCTGTCCAGCCTCCAAGGGAGCCCCATGCAAGCCCCTAGCCAATACGTGTTTGGCTCCCAAACCAGATTAAAGGAACTGTGAGATTGGTGTACGGCCAGAATGGGGGATGGTAGGAGGGAGAAGAGGCTCCTGTCTCCAAGAGAGGTGCACGATTGGGGGCCCAGAGCTAGGAGAGAAGAGACAGCAGAAAGGAGAGGGGGAGCCTAGGGATGGGGGGGCCCAGCTGCTGGCTAGGGGACAGAGAGTGAGGCAAAAGGATCAACAAGGGTGCTGCACACACTGAGCAGCAAAGGAGCCAGCTAAGCTCCCCTTCTCTCCCCTCACACAGGAGAGGTGGCCAGGGAGCACAGCAGAGACATACCCCATCGCAGAAGAGAGTGCAGGAAAGGAGAACCTGGCACAAACCCACAGCAGAAGGAGGAGCAGGAGAAGTGGGGTGGAAGGGAGCCCAACTGTGATGCTCCCTATTCCACTCTGCATGAGGCTGTGCTGGCAGATGGGAGGGCCGATCCCAGAGTAGCCCTGACTGGATCAAGTTTTTATGGCTTGAGCTGACGTGTTTCTAAGTTGCATAGCATGATGCCACCTTGTGTGTGCTGCCTCCTGACACAGCTGCAGCCCCTTAAACATACTCAGCACATGCAGCTTCATAAGTGCTGTGAATCGTTCGAGGGCTCAGAGGGTGGGACGGTTCCAACATCCGTCCCCATAGGTGCAGGGAGGGTGTCCTCCTCCTGAGTGGGCGGGGTGGAATGCTGAGCACGCTTTCGGTGCCTCCCCATCGCAAGTTCCCATCCCTCGGAGGAATCGGGCTGGGCCTGAATGGAGTCAATAACAAATCACGAGACTAGCTGGACCACTCACGTGAAGTGGTATGATAGGTCCTCTATTCATAAGCTTCTATTGATTTTAAGAACAATTTAACTTATGTGCAAGAGGACTCACTTTGGGGGCTGATTTGACCACAGAATTACTCTCCTCCCTCTAGGGATTATGCCAAGGTGAGCTCCATTAATTTAAAGCCAGGGTTCCATATAATCCTAGCAGTTGGGGGTTCCACAAGCCAAATACACAGGAAAGCCTTGGAACTTAGCTTCATTTATAGGTGTGGAACCCATCACAAAGGTATGAATAAAGCCATTACCTGGCTAGAACACTACCATCCACATCCTAATGACTTAAACAAACAAACATTGGGTACTTAAGAACAATTTATACCGTCTCTATCAGCTTCATGGTAACATGAACACTCTAATTGACTTCCCCTCCTCCCTACTATTTAATTTGGAACTGGACCTTTAATGCCATTCATCTGAAGAAGTGGGTTATACTCATGATATCTTCTACATGTTTTGTTAGTCTTTAAGGTGCTGCTAGACCATGTGTTGTTCTTTTAAGTTGTAGCTACAGTTCATCTCACTGCATGTAGGAAGATCCTGGCTAGCTAACCTACTTTCTCAATTGCTCTGGCTTCTTATCAGCATCTCAACACCACAGATATGGAGGAGGGGAGAGACATCCTGTTTAGTTTTCACTAACAGATGTGAGGGAATTATGTCCTAATGTAACCACTACAGGAAGTTCATTCCCTGTGGCCTAAAGTGGGTTGATGTAGGCTAGTTGCACAAATTAGTCTGCAAAAACTGCAAAAGTTAAAAGCTCTGAAGTAAATGAAGATACATCTAATTATGGTAACTGAAGTTCTAGTCTTTGGTTTAAAATGGTCATGCTATGAAATCACAGCTGAAGCTTAATTTTTCCCAACTGCTTGGAAAACCTCAGTTCATTTAGTACAGAGGGAAATTCTGGAGATCAACTGTCTTCATCTGTTGGGAGCCTTTGGATGCTAAAGCTCCTGATCTCTGCAGAAGCTTAGCTTTAGCTCTGCAGAGGTTAGAATCTTCACTAAATAAAATCTACAACCTCCTGTTCTTCTGATAACATTCAGGTAGTCTGGTGGCTACCTAAATAATTGGGGTTGGTGAGCCAGGAATCTTCTGTAACTCTTAAAGCCTTAAACCTTAATTTAGGCAGGGAAAGCTACTATAGACAAATCCTTTTTAGCATCTACATCTTCTGCATCCCACCGGAACTGTGGCCGATGCTAGATAGGAGCTATTTCCTTCTATTCGCAGTTTCCAACAGCACTTGACTGTGACATAGCACAACCTGCTTCCAGATCCTCTGCTTTCATGGCAGCAATCAGAGGTGGTTCTCCTTGCTCCTGTCCTATCATTTGTAGAGCTTTGCACAGATATAACATTTGTATCCACATCCGCATCTGTATCTGCAAAAATGAGCTGCATATATCTGCACTGACATCCTGAATGTGGATATCTCCAGCTATAAAGCAGGTATCCATAAATGTGCAGGGTTTTAGATACAAAATTTGTATTCTCATCTGCATCCATATCCTCAAAAATGAGCTGCGGATAACCACGCGCATGTTCACAGATGTGGATACCCACAAATATAAAGCAGATAGCTGCAGCTTTTCAGGGCCCTAAACATTTGCCTCCCATCTTTGTTCTTGCCTCTTCCTAGACCAGGGATTTAGCATCATGTGGCTGAAGCCACCTGGAAATCATGCTACAGTGCCTCCCTGACAAGCTCCTCTGCCCCCTTTCAGGGATGGCAGAGCAGCTGTGCAACAACCAGATTAAGTCTAAAAGGTGCTCCATCCGTACAGTAACTTTAATAGGCTCAAGAGAGGGAAAATTAGGCTCTGCCAATTAACCTGCCCACCCTCACATTACTAGGGCATGGAGTAGACAGGCATGCTGAATCCTCTTCAAAGCTCTAACTCCACCGCAGAAAAACCCAATCAGGAGGCACAGTGCAGAACCAAGAGAGATTCTAAGAATGGCTTCATTCAGCTATGCATGGGGGGCAGGGGCATTGAGCACCACTAGGATAAGAACTTAAGAAGGTTCCTGGTCTCACCCCACATACTAAAAAGGGTCCTAAATGTGCTGGGGAGAGAAACTGCTCACAGTCAGCACCATCCCTTCTCCCAGCTTGAATCAGGAAATGCTGGCTGTTAGTCCCCATCCCAAGCTTGGGGAGCTATAAGGAGGACTCTGTGACGTAGTGTTGGTACCTTGCTTGTTGCTGGGCTTGGGCTGTGGGTGACCCCCAATGGCTGCTGTCTGTAGCATAGCCCAGCAGGGCAGGGGATGAGTCATTATGCAAAAGGGGCTTCGTAACCTGTCTGACCAGCTACCCCCCAGGGAGAGAAACAAAGGAAGGTGGAATGCCGCCCCTGGCTGGGGGGCAGGGCTGGAAGTGAGTTAGTTTAGTTTCTGTCTGGGATCATGGAGGAAGGAGCCTAGGCAACGGGGCTGGGATTTAGGGTCCCAGTCTCCCCCATCTCAAGGGAGCTGAGGCATCCTAGGCCTGCCCTGTAACCAGATGACATCTGTGCTGTGCTGTATCCTGGAGAAGCAATAAACTTCCTTTATTCTACTGGCTGGTGGTGTCTGTCCATGCCATTACGGGGGTGCAGGAGATGGGAAAAACCCAACGCGTTGTCACAGACTAAAAGGGAGAAATTTCTAGAGAGCTCAAGGCTAGGTTTGCTAACTGTCTAATCGCACTAATCCAACACCCTCACCCTACCCACTCCCCTACACCTTCCATGAGAACCCAACCTGTGCCCCTTCTTTGAGACCCTGTCTCTACTCATTCCATCCCCCCTCCCTCTGTCACTCAGTCTCCCACTTTCACCAAGATGAGGCAGGGAGTCAGCGCAGGGGTTGCAGGCTCTGGGCTGGGGCCAAGGAGTTTGTAGTGTGGGAGAGGGCCCTGGGCTGAGCCTTGGGTAGGGGGTTATGGTGCAGGAGAGATGTGGGCTCTGGAAGGTGGGGCAGGGGGATGAGGGTGCAAATTCTGGATGCAGGAGGGGACAGAAGGCTGGTGTGCAGAAGGAGCTGTGAGGGGGTTTGGGGCTGAGTGTGGGAGTGGGTCAGGCTGTTGACTGGGGGAAGGGATTTGGGGTGCAGGACGGGTTATGGTGTGGCTCCAAGTTCCAGTTGGTGGCATAGTAGGGCTAAGGCAGGCTCGTGCCACTCCTGGAATTGGCCAGCATATCCCTGAGAAGGTCAGGTAGCTCTGCATGCTGCCCCTGCCTGCAGGCACTGCCTCTGCAGCTCCCAGGAGTTGTGGTTCCTGGCCAGGACATGTAGGGAGCCTGCCTTAGCCCTGCTACGCCACTGGCCTTTTAGTGGCTGATCTCCCAGTTTGGCTTCAGGAGCCTCTGGGGGTATGTCTAGACTGCACTCCTCTGCCGGCAGAAGGATGCAGATTAGGCAGGTTGAAATTTAAACATCCCGTGCTTCATTAACATAAAAATGGCCGCTGCTTTTTTTTGGCAGGGAGCTTTGTCAGAGAAAAGCGGCAGTCTAGAGGCTGATCTTTCACTAAAGAAAGCCTTTTCCGATAGATCCTGTATACTTCATTTTACATATCTGATTGTGGGAGACTCCTAGTGAAACAGGACGGTTGGCAACCCTACTCCAGGCCTGTGTAAAGCTAACCATAAGCACCTGCATGGAGGGCATAGCTGAGTTGCCACACCTGCGAATTGTGCAAAACAAAAACTAAAGAACAAAAGGGTAAAAAAAAGTAGAAAATAAAACCAAGCAAGCAAAGAAAAAAACCCCTCTGAAAGGTATTTGTTCTTTGACTCAGATCCCCTCTTGTCCCTCTTCTTTTGTAGCAGAGGAGCACTCAAACACTGGTTTCGAGCAAGACACAGACAAAATGTAACGAAGATTTTAATCTCTCGGAGAAGTGTGAAACCATATGTGATGGATAGGAGGAGTGCTGGGAGGAGTCTGCCCATCACCCGGTGATTAGGGGGTTAAACTCAGGTAGCTGGCAAGGGTGTTGGCAGGGGGCCAGAAGAACCAATGGGGATACAGCGCTGAAATTTGAATTGAATATGGATACCTGGTCTGCTCTTCCTTTGTGGGGATTTCTAAGAAAAGGGCTGGAGAGAGCAGATGCAGGGATCAGAATTACCATACCTATACAAAATATTGGACATGGGAGTGAACTGGACTTTGAAGTACAGATCAGCATGTATCATGAGTAGAGGGAAAAGTGTATCTAGTTATGATCAGGGTATTTTTCTTTATTTTGGTTGTTTAGTTTAAACTTCTCTGTGTGAATCAATGCTTTCCCTCCCCCATTCACTATCCCAGGCTACGGCTATCCTACGAGCCTCTTGCAGAAGAGCAAATGCAAATGGAGCGCTCATTTGCATATGCAATGCTCTCATTTGCATTTCCCCTTCCTTTTCCTTTTGCGCAAGAGGTTTTTGCGCAAAAAAGTGATGTGTAGATGGCGCCTTTTTGCGCAAATACCCCCTTTTGTGCAAGAGCTGTTCTTCCTCAAAAAATGAGGAGGGCAATTCATCTTTAGGGCCTAATACAAGAAAGCTCCCCAATAACAGCATTTGTGGCAGATGCTTCAACAGATGCGGTGAGGTTTTCTGTTAAGACCAAGGCATTCCTGTCAGGAGGCATACAGGACTTCATCCATGGAGGAAATATACTTATTACAGATGAGTTCCGGGCACCTCTAAATTCACAGGGTCTCTCCTTTTTGGAGAAAAACTGGATAGGATAGTGGCTGAAAATTGCCAAACTTAAACAGTCTTTATGCTCTTCATTTAGTTCTCGAATAAGGGATTACAAATTCACTATCAGATACCCATGCTTTTCATCCTCCTTCTTCACAGAGCTTTCAGAGGTGAGATAACAGATAAGGAAAAGGAAAACCTTGGAATCAAGGAACAAGTGAATAACCTAGAAGTGTTTCCACAACATCCATGGAGTCCTTATGACAATGAATGAATGTACTCCACGCAGATCTGAGTTTTCTCACTTTCCAAATGAACGGTTTGCATCCACCAAAGACAAATGAGTGCATCAGGGATCCTACCTCAAGCTAAGGTCTCCACTTCACCCCTTCTTCATCCACTCTCCCATCTCCAGCAACCATACGAGGGCAAACTCATCCAGAAGGTGAGGTCTCAGAGGCCTCACTCTTTACAGGCTAATGATAGGCACATTCCAACCCCAGAGCCCACTGGGTGTTTCTTTTGGAACATCCAGCTCGATTTACTGGCACTAACAGAATTCACAGATCCGCTACTCCCAAAGGAATAGTTCACACCAGTTTACCAGAGGGGCCGCAGGATTATCTCACCACTCAACATATGACACTTAGATATGTTTAGAGTACGAACAGAAGTTTATTTAACAAGAAGCAACTAGAAATAGAGGAAACAAATGGTTACATCTACATTAAAATAACATGCTCTCTGTAGCCTAAACAACACATGGGTACGGCATATAGAGCAAAAGCTCATCCAAAAAGTCTTCCAGTGTCTTAATGTCAGGTATGTCTGTGATCTACTTTTCAGGTAAGTTATACTATCCTCTTGACTCCTCAGTGGAAAGAGCTTCTGTGTGTTTCAGATATATCAAAACAGTCTTTTGATCTTTTTTCATAATCAGCATGCCCCTAGATAACTTCTAGTCTCCCTTGCTTGTTAACCTTCCAACCTTTTAATTAGTATTTGGCTCTGAACCACATAGACTTACATTGAGACACACTTGACCAGACAAAGAGCGAGAACCATTTCCATCCTGCCTGGCCAGTATCTGTCACAGCTGGTCACCTCATGGTGACCTGCTTTAAACATCAAGGTTTAAGAACATAAATTTCCAGTATAGATACATTATTTCTTAATTATTACCTATACATACTTTGTACAATGTTTATGATAACATAGATAGTACAGGCTTTCAATAGAGTCCTTACATGATAGCTTCATAGTTCACCAAAAGGTATCAGACCCAGGGAATCCCAGTAACCCTCAAGCAGCCCTGTGTCCCCTGCCAATTGGCACCAACACACACATCACCTGGGGTACACATACATAGCTCCACATTCCACTGTGCCCTGCCAAGACAAGCTACTGAGATTTGCTTATGGCATTGATTGCTACCAGTACCGAACATTGCCATTTTGCCTCTCATCAGTCCCAGGTCATATAACAAAGATGCTGTGGTATTCATTACTCAGATCCCAAGGAATTTATTTATACCTCTGGAAGGCATCTAAATCAGACCTCTACCAAGACATGGTACCGAATCTCCTGCAAGTGCACAGATTAATGACAAACACCTATGGACATTGTCTGGGACTATTTACTACCTCGGGAAGTTGATCATCTGATCTGGGACCTGAACCTGATCTCACATAAATGCCGGAGAATGGCTCCATACTTTCAGCAGAAAGACCTGAAGGCATCTGATCTGTGATCTCATTCATGGAGGGATCCCTCTGCACAAGAACAGAAGGCATTGAACCATTGTTGGGTTCCTGCTCTTGACTAGCATGAATATCAAATCCTAAATCATTTGGCATCTGTCAAATGATAGGTAACTGCACTGCATCTATTTCTGAACCCAAATGAATAATTGATAGAATCATTCAATTGACTTTGGTGTTTGTCATGAACCTGTGCATTTGCAGGAAATTCAGAGCCAAGCAGCACAGGACTCAAGATCATGATACCATCCACATTTTTTGTTAGTCTCTAAGGTGCTTCAAAACTATTCATTGTTTTTTAAGCACTCAAGGTATCAATCCTCATTAGTGTACTATTTGCAGGATCCTCCAGTTACCTGGGTGAGAACTCCAGGTCCCACAGAAAAGTCAGACCAATTTTCCCTAAATGGGACCTACCACTGGTGTTGAAAGCCCTAAACCTCCATCCCTTTGAATCACTGACATTTGTATTACCATTTTACCTCTACATCCAAACCTGTTTTCTGGTCATCATCATGTCCACAGTTTTATCCATGCAGAAACCTTACTGTATATTCCATGATGTCAAAGTGGTGCTAAGAACTCCAGAAATGTTCCTGCCTAAACTACATTCTTCTTTTCATGCCTCTCAACAGATTGTCCTTCTTTCATTCTGTCCAAAATCAGAGCGACTCACTGGGAAGATATGTCACACATTAGATGTCAAGTAAGTACCAAAGATGATATCAAGTGTCCAGAATCCACAAAAAGATTAGGCTTTCAGTTCTTTTCCTTTCACCCAAGATGCCAGGACATTAGAATATGTTAGCTGTTCCTGGCCAGATGGATCAGACTATGTATTACTGAGGCATACAAAACAGCCAGAAGGAATCAAGGTGCATTTATGATTTGGGACTGAAAGAGCATGTTGTTTCACTGCAGAGCAGAGACAGAGATATTGGATAACACCTTTATTAGACACTATGTTCTGTCTTCCACAGAGGACTCCTTCAGCAAGAAAATGCTGCATGGGGTGGTTCATTAATAATCTAGCTATTACCAATAATCTTGACATGAATCTGTTTTACACCACTCTGGAATGAATCTACTGGCAATAGGTTGGAAAGGAAGCATGGCTAGAGCAAGTGATTCTATAGCAGGGGTATCCAACCTGGGGTACATGTACCCCCAGGGGGTATGAGAAGCTTGTCAAGTGGGTACAGGGAATATTTGGTAAATAACTAGATTATCCTAACTGAAATATTCCAAAAGTAGTAGTGTTAGTGAAAAAAGTTGTGGATTCTAGAGTCTAGAATTTATTTCCTTTCATATTGAATAGGGGGTACAGGAAGGTTTACTAAAAGTCAAGGGAGCATGGGGACCAAAAAAGGTTGGGAACCCCTGTTCTATAGCTTTAAATTGCCTCCAGAAACTGCAGACAGGAGGGAAATAACCCATATATATGTCTGATGGTTGTGGAAGATGCTGCTGGAAGAGTGAAAATGATTGGGTAAGAAAATTTCCATTCTTGTTATATTACTATGTGCACTATTACAAGCCAAAGTAAGCATATTAGACCTCATTACTCAGAACAGGTATAACCAAAGTTATTTTTCATTCACACTGTAACTACAGTGTAGTTACCACATTGACATTGGTGGTAGGGACATGCATAAAACCCCTGTCTTGTACTCTCCTAAGCTGAACACAAATCCAATAAATAGGCAAATAAGTATTTGGAACCTGCTATGTTTGATAATTAGAGTACCTGAGTACATGCATCAGTACTTGGAAGACAGTAATGTTGTAGATTATTCCTCTATTTTGTACTTCATTCCTGACAGTCTATGCATTGAGGCCTGTTCTCAATACTAGATGTGCATTCACTGGCAAAAATTGCCATTTCTGGAACCAAGACAAGTTGCTGTTCAGTATCACAGATACTCTTTTCATGAAAGACCCAAATATTAAGTGCTCCTGGGATAATTAAAATGATTTCCATATTTATCAAATTTCCAGTGCAAAAAAACTATAAGGTTCATTAAATAACCTCTTTCTGCCCAATTGGTTAATTTATTACTTATACATTGCTAAAAATAAAATGAGAATTCCCTTATCTCATTGTTCCAATTGTACAGAAAGCACAGTTAATTTGGGGTGAATATTGAAATATGAAACCAAAAGGTCTCCTATTGTGCTATAAACAATATTTCAAGAATTTGGGACTATAAAGTAAAGCCTTTCATGCATTGCAACTTGAGTGCCCAGCACTTTTCTTTTATTTCTGACTGTTGAAGGATGTCCATGAAGTTTTGCCTAGATTTTGTTGGTATTCATTCACTTTGCACTGAAATGTCACAGATGATTACTAAATTACTGACATTGCATCAAGGCAGAGGAAAATGCTTTGTAAATAGCCAAGTAAAGGCACTTAGTTCAGACATAATAAGCTCTCATGCATATCTGTCAAAATCATACATCCTTCTCGTCTTTAGGATGTTTTCATATACTTGTGGACAGAATACAAAGCAGTTCAAGTAGGAACTTGATATTTGTTCACGTCTCTGAAAAGCAGTAGATACAGTGTCTGAATTAGCTAGTAACAAGTGGTCTGACAAACTTGCCAGGCCCCTGGGCAAGGTGGGAGGGGCTCCATTTTCCAGGAAGGTGTGGGGCCTCAGGTGGAAGGGGTGACACAAAATGCACTGCGCTGCCACTCCACCCCCCACAACCCTCAGACCTGCCCAGAGTGTGCTGTGCTGTGTGGTGGCAATTTAAAGGGCTGTGGCTCTGCCAGCTGCCACTCCTGGGCCTGAGTAGACAATCTCACAAGGAGTTGCAATGCCATCTTGGATGTTTGTATAACACTGAGCACAATAGTAGCATTTAATAAATACACAGCTTTCGCTGCTGTGATAGTATTTCCCAATTATCTTTCTACTTAGTGCAAGAGAATATAAAATGTGTTGTGCTAGTCTGTAGGAATTTACAGTCCCAGATCTCCCACCAAGACCAAGGAGCACATAGCACAATTCAGGGAAGGAAAGGTGAAGGTGTCTGTCCCCAGGTTTGGTCCCCAGGTGTAAATTACAATATTCTGAGGGCAGTTCTAAATTAAACCTGCTTCCAATGCTCCCAAAACACTGTGAGAGCAACCAGAGATCACTGGGGCACATGGAAGCCCCAGTGATGGTCACAGGAAGTGGGGAAAGGAGGATAAGTAGTTGAACTCCCATTATTATCATTGTTCCAATGCTTGTGACTCTATGGTACCATTGTCACTGGTTCTATCTTCTCCTTGGGTAGTGTCAAGATGGGAGGACTCGCAGCCAGAATCCCTCAGTAGAGGTTTCTTCTGACACTGCAAAGAAGTGCATCTCCAGGAAATGGTTTCCCTCTTTTCTCCCTCCTGCCTAGTCCTTTCCCCAGGAGCATGCTTGTAAGTAGAATTATAGAACCATCGGATCAGAAGGGACCATAAGGGTAATCTAGCCTAAACCCTAGGCAAAGTACCTGAGGGATGGGGCCTTACAGTCCCAGTGCTCCTTCAGCCTTTGCCCCATCTTGGTTTTAGTATGGAGTCTAAAAACCCTACCAGAGGCACCAATATACTATATCTTAGCTGTACTCTAAAAAGGTATCTCACCCAGAAATTATATGGGATATGAATTTTAGAAAGTCAATGTGCAATGACAGAAATGCATTAAAATATATACGAAGGAATATAATTGGTTTTACATAATTATAGTGCCAGATTAATCAGCCCCATCAGTTCACAAATGAGTATTATAGTAAATTATACTATATTATAACAGCTTTGGTTGGCCAAACATAAGCATGGCATGTTTTACTCTTGAATTGCTTTTTCATTTATGGCAACAAAGAATTATCTTGACCAATTCCACCACTAAATCATGATTGTGGTTGGGTACTCTTTAAATTGAGATTATTAGACTGGTTTACATTTGAAAGACAGGAACAAGCATAACACACTAGGAGGTGTGTTGAGATGACATGAATTCACACTAAATGAGTTTCTGCAGTAGTTACTCTGTATAGATGCATACCCAAATAACACTGATTTAATGTGCTATGTTCAAGAGTTTCCATAAAGTTAAATGTGTAGTAGTTTTAGTAAATAGAATTTATTGCCTCTTCGTGTCAATATTTTGCATTTAGCTAATTTTAAAAGAAAAATACAAAAAGCAACATATCAATACAAAGTTATCTGCTCTGTTGATAGCCCTAGAAATAGAATCTAGTGGCCTGAAATTACATTGTTTAACACTAATCTTTTAAAAAATAATTTATTCTTTTTTCCTGACTCAGTCAGAAGATGCATCATTTAGAAAACACCAAATTAAATCTAAAGTTTTGCGAACTATGGAAAGCTTCATCACACTACATTCATGCAGTTGAGATAGTGTGATTTTTATCACACCTAATTTTCCAGACGACTAATAGGCAGCATTTATATGTAGATATAAAATTGAAAGTGGAATGATATGGGAGATAAAGCACCATCTAACTGAAAGTGTACAAAAACTAAAAAAAACCTACAAGCTGGGA
This sequence comes from Apalone spinifera, assembly GCA_030068395.1. Taxonomy (NCBI): domain Eukaryota; kingdom Metazoa; phylum Chordata; order Testudines; family Trionychidae; genus Apalone; species Apalone spinifera. The sequence goes on from JANRFK010006693.1 coordinate 34,690,820, forward strand.
CTAATCCCAACAAGCATCAAAACATGTACATACTCTCAGGGGTGTTCGACAGTCATACTGCATTGTCAATCTTTGCAATACTTCTGGGAATGAAGTCAAAGTGCAAGTCAGTGATTCTGACATGGCAGTGTCATTTCAGGATGTACTGTCTTTTGACATGGTATTTACCAAAAGCACAAACACATACATAGTGACACCCACCTCTATTTAGAATGGAGTACAAAAATAATGACCTTTGCAGTGGGTCACAGTCCACTTCTTATATCCAGATGTGCCCACATTCTTTCAGACTATTTTGAAAGTTCATCTAATTTAACTTCTTTTCAGTTGGCCTCATTAACAGGTGTATGCAGTATGGAACCAAAGCAACTACAGTAAGAGGTATGGCTGCACTTTTACAAAAAGAAAGAACATAAAACAAATACTCAGCATGTGTAGGTAACTTGATAAAATCAAACAGCTGCAAGGCTGCTAAAGATGCAGCTATGCACAGTAGCCTGAAACTCATTTTATATCCATTTATACCTTTACAGCTCATGATGAACATTTCCGAATTAATGCCAAGACCTAACCCAAAGAGTACACCTAAATTTCTCACCAGTCCAGCAAATGGAGTTGTGTCAATATTTATCCAATCTGGATTGGCACACCATTTCTTTGCCTTGGGAACAGACCACAGAAGATCAACATCGATAAGTTTGAGAAGAAGGTAAAAGCCAAGAGCAAAGATGAAGAGAAACACATTTGTCTTGATGTATGTTCTCAAACTCGCTGTATGGATTGCAGGAGTATGTTCAAATGCTTCAGCAACAAGCATTCCTGTGAATTAGAAATGCAATATTAGGCAATGCATTCATTGTGCTCTTGGACATTGCAAACAAACAAACAAACAAACAAAAAGTTTTCTAGGGCCTACCATTAAAAGCAGAATTAGACTTCTTAAAGAAAAAGAGTACTGTATTTTTGGTTTTTCCACTTTAAGTACCCTCAAAAACCTCATTCTTCTTCAAAACTGCCAAGTCAAAATAATGAATCTCCTTCGGTACTTTAAATGCCAAGAGTCATAGTTTCAAAAGAGATATGTAATTTTTCACTAATAAACCTTGCATGAACATACCCAAACGGACCAGTCTGTGTCTCCTTTTTCATACCCTCCAGATGCTACCTCTTGAGTAGAGGGAGATGCAAATTGCAACCCCCTCCTCTCAAGCCTACCTATATTCTTGGTCATTCCCCATTTCTGAGTGCTGGAGGAGGAGATTTTTTCCCCCTCTCCCTCACTATCCCCCTTCCTGACTGTGAACAGAAAAAGAGATGGATCCCAGGAGCTTTAAACCATCATCTCAGCACTAAACATGCTGATTTGCATATGGAAAGTAGCAAAGGGAGTTCCTGGAACCAATGTTCCCATCTAAGACAGGGGTGGGCAATAATTTCTGACCAAGGGCCCTGGGTGACCCCGGAAGGGGTGGGGTCTCAGGCAGAAGGGGCGGGGCCAAGACACTTCCATGCTTCCCCACCCACAGATCGTGACTGGTCTGGGGATGGGAGAATGCTCAAAGTCTTTGCCCCTCCCCACCGCAAAAGAACTGCCAGCTATTCTGAACAGCTGGCAGTTCCCTCTAGGTACCTGTGCCCCTCGTGGTGGGAGGAGACTTTGCATGCTCCTTTCTACTGCCCTCAGGTCAATCAGGGCCTGGGAGGGGGAGCACGTGAAGTCTCTTGCTCCCTGCCCCCATCTTGCAAGGGAGCACCATGCTTAGAGTCAACCGCCAGCTGAGCAGTAGCTGGTGGTTGACTTTAAGTGCTGATCCTTTGCAGGGTGGGAGACTTCATGCGCACTCCTTGACCCCAAGCCCTGATTGGCCTGGGGTCAGGGGAAAGCACATGAAGTCTCCTCCCACTCTGCCCCCATCCTGGAAGGAGCGTGCGGTGCTTAGAAGCGCTGCACCCTGCGCAAGGCAGGAAGAAACTTTGCGTGCTCCCCTTGTGCCCCCATGCCAATCAGAGGAAGTCACACACTCCTTGCAAGGCAGGGGCAGGGTGGGAGGAGACTTCACATTCTTCTCTCTGCCCCCAGGCCCTGATTGGCCTGGGGATGAGGGGAGTGGCAAGGCCTCCATGGGCTGGATCAACTCACTTGGCGGGCCGGATCTGGTCTGTGGAGGCCCTTTTGCCCACCCCTGCTCTAATATCAGAGAGTGACTAAGAGAAGCATTTTCAAAAGTGCCTAAATCCCATTTTTAAAACTGACACGAGGCTTAAGAGCCTAGGTCTCACAGGAAATCAGTGAGACTTAGGCTTTCAAATGCCTATATTCCTTAAAAAAAATGGGACTAAGTTCCTAAAACACTTTTGTACTTTTGAAACTGTTACCCTAAAGCAGGCCTGCTTAATTGGGGGGTGGGGAAGAGAGGGGGAGAGTAAAAGGGACAACCTCCCTGGGGTCTGGCAATTCAAAGGGGCCCAGAATTCTGGCAACTACTGCTGTACTAGCACCACCTCTGGAGCACTGCACTGAAGTGCCAGGCTGTGCGTTCTAGACAGCACTAAAGGCTGGAGGGAAGGGAAGACGCATGCCACACTACACTCTGGGCAATGCTGAGAGCTGGCTGCCCTCATGCCCACCTCTTCCACCCTCATCCCCATCTATTCTGGGAGCATGAAGCTGGCCCCCTACACCTTCCTCAGGGGCCCACAAAGGCTGTCAGCTCTGCTGACCTAAAGGCTAGCATTATACTAAGACTGTAGGTTTTGGGGGCTGGGATCATCTTTTTGTTCTATGTTTGTACAGCATCTAGCTCAATGGGCTCCTGGTCCCTGATTAGCACTTCTACATGCCCCAGTAATATACAAGACATATTTATTATTATTAATAATAATTAGTATTATTATTGTATTTAAACCCTTATCTCCCCAGAAATCACATGCAGCTCTAGAGACACAGGATAAAAAGCCCTTTAAATACCTATGACTTGTTTTTAAACTTAAAATAAATGTTCAGATTATGTACTTATATTGCAAAGAATAAGCAATATTACCACCAATTACTCCAAGAATAACTTGATGTGGGAAATGTGTTGCTATGAATACTCTAGACACACACACACTGATTTGAATAATCCAAAACACAGTCCAGAGGAATGACCAGGTAAGTCTACGAAAGAAAAAAGAAACAGTATACATGAAATTTTAAAGATTCCAACTATTATATGTCATTGTGTGTCATTCATCTGGGTCCCGTATTTTTAGCAGTCAGGGGGTACAAATTCAACAATCTAAAGTCAGATGATCAAAACCTGGAGCTAGATACTGAATAAAACTGGCAGAATAATGGTATGATCTTACAACCCAGACTGCAGAATAAGACACTAATACTTAGGACATAAAATCAGATGCTTATTTTTGCTGTAAGGTACTAATGGAAAGCTAAAGTGGCAGATGTATTTTTTCATGTTTTCCGTCATGAAGGCATAATTAAACTCATGATTCATGCAGTCAAATAACAATCCTTTTAACCTTGGTTAAAAGTCCAACCAGGCATAATGTCTTATACAGAGTTAAGCATTATACTGTCTGTGCCAATATTATGTGCATTTTCTTTATAATAAAATATGAATGACCATTCCCAAAGTGGTAAATTTAATGTACTAACCAGTACGTTGAAAGAAAGGCACTGAATATAAATCAGGATTACCAACATTATTGTCCTGTCCCACTCCCACAGTGGGAGGGTGGGCTCATACATTAATCCAATGGCAATGAGTTAATTACATGTCACCCTAAAGAAAAATATAAATCTCCTTTTATATTCTAAATCCTTGTCCAAACCAGTAAGAATGAAGACATGTTAACAATTTAAAAGGCAAGTGTGTCAGAATGATTTACAAATATATGCTATAATAATGTTCAACACAACAAATTATATAAATCCATCAAAATAAAAGTCTCAGAATATCAGCAACAGGCTGACCTGTGCAGTGTAACTGAAGATTCATCTTTCCACTTTACTGTGTAGCTAAGTGCTGCTGTTACCATTACATACCAGACACAAGAAGATCCCATGGCATGGCCAGATGGGCTTCCTGATAAAAGAAAAAAAAGTAATATGTTAAGTTAAAAATCATTAATACAAGTTTGGAATATAAAAAAGAATTATTATTCAAACACTCAATGAACCTAAAGCAGTAAAAAATGCCTATAGGAACCCTGATGATTTTCAAAAGCTTGGTCAAGTTGTCTTGTCTACACGAAGAAAAATTATTCACAGGCTCTCCAGAAACTTTATTAGAAGTGCAGCAATAGATGACATACAGACTTTAAGTTGGCATGTGCTGCAATGCTGAGAGGAAAATATGTTAAATAGGTTAACAAAACTGATTTTTGCTGAAAATAAAGGTGCCACAAAGATGATGGTGCCTAATGAAGTGTCCTCCACACGCATAGTTACAAATACATCTTGAGCAACAAGACTAATGTTGTCAGCGAAGAACAGGCTAACACTTCTTGAACTTGATATTGATTTATGAATATTAGACCCCCAGTCATGGTGGCTTTTGGCATGTCAGGCATAATTCATAACCAAAAATTACATGGATATTAGGAAGGCAGCCTATCCTTATACTAACCTAAGGGAAGTAATTTTATGTAAGTCTGATAGCTTCTTCAGGATAGAAAGAAAAAGAACTTCGGATTATATTGCTGTTATGAACAGAGCCACAAAGTATACAGAATACAGCAAAAATGGAAGATAGGTATATATTGATCTATGAGGAAAGCAGGGAATGATCTCCTTGTATCAATACAGTTTAAAAAAACACTAGAGCAATTTCAAACATCATATAGCCCTTCCAAGTTATTTTTGTCTGGTTTTTCATTTAGGAAGTCATATTTTCTGTAAATCCTCCAACGGAGGGGGTGGGGGAGTCTTTTCAATGGTGTTGGAAGAAAAGGCTTATTTATGTACAGTTTGATACAGTACCAAAAGTGTTGAAAATTGAATGAAAATTGATATGGGAAAAGATTTCCATAGATCCCTTACCAAGAAACAATGTTAACACATTTTGGAATTAACTAACATTGCTCTATAGTAGTGCAAGAAATGGCGGACTCAATAAAAACAAATTTCTGAATATCGAATGCTTTATTGTGTGCTGTGTCATTTACTCAAATTTAACAGAAGCTGTTCTCAAGCATACTGAAGGCAATGTGGAGATTCAGAACTGATCACAAATCTAACCCCAGTGGAATACTGCTGGTGAAATCATTCATAAAATTTCTATGGCAAATCTCTCTACATAACCAGAGTTCAGATTCTCTGCTTCATCAGATTTACATTCATTACATTTGGTGGAAGGAGGTTATGGTTTCCTAGTTCTCAATGGTCCTCAGCCCTTGTGCAGGCATGAGTAATGCAGAGGCTAGAGGCTTGTGCCTAAAGGTATCTCTTAGAATAGTCTTCAAAAAACATCCAGTGGTTGAATATAGCTAGACTGCAATATGGTACAGCCACTCCTGCTCCTCATAACATTGACTCTGACACACCCATTGCCAGTTCCAGCATGCCCTCTGGGCGAGGGCTGCAGAAAAATGGTTTAGAGTTGACTATGCAGGCTCTAACTCCTCTAGGGACTCCATCATGTCACAGGAAAACCCAGATAGGGGGAAAGCAGACAGGGGGAGGATTTGACTGTGTGTGTTAGACTGTTGTATCATGGCTTCTTGTGACATCAAAAGGGTAGAAAAGTTTTTAGGATTTATTTTGTAGGCATAATAAGAACGGCCATACTGGGTCAGACCAAAGGTCCATCTAGCCCAATATACTGTCTGCTGACAGTGGCCAATACCAAATGCACCAGAGGGAGGGAACACAACAGGTAATCATCACGTGATCCCTCTTCTGTCATCCATTTCCAGACAAAGAGAGGCTAGGGACACCATTCCTAGTTCACAAAGGCATAGGATATCTTGGTTAGGTAGAAAATTACATCTACAAAGGTAAATTACGTTGATTTCTATGCCTCTTTTTCTGGACTTGGCTAAGAGATTCTTGATCATAATTCCATCATTCCTTCTTTCTTTCAAAAGGTACTTGTATGGACCTTCTTCCTTTTAAAATTCATTTCATTGGTTAAACCGACTTGTGAGCTCATACTTCAGTGTTTGAAAACACTTTTTATTTGCTATTGTCAGTCTTTTAATCTAAAAGTATTTATCATACCCCATATGTACTGTGTTTATTAGAGGTTTGTCTGAGGTCCAAAATTTAGATCCACATTTTGGAATTCCTCCAATATTTTTGAGAGTGTTAGTTTTATCTCATTGGAGTCTCAGTTTTGGTTCATCTCAATGCAAAATTCAGATCCAAATCTAAGTTCAAATTCCAGAATCTCTTTCCTAAAATTTGAGATTGTGCAGATGCAGGTTTTTAGTTCAAGCTATCTGCAGTCCTTATCTTGTTTACTATTTTCTCTACTTTGCTCATTTAAATATTCATGTTAATGTATAAAGTCTGCCACTCTAGTCTTCTCATTTAAACTACATTTTTAAACATTCTACATAACAAATTTGGAAAAGGCTGAATAAATACAATGGTTTATTTTTAAACAAGAAGAAACAGGCATTCTATTCCAATGAATCATGTGGAAACACACTAATTGTACCAACCAAGGACTCAGTATTGCAAAGGGCTGAGTGCCCTCAGGTCTGAAATCATTTGAAAGGAGCTGAAGATATCTGTATCTGGGGTTGGACCCCAAATGATTTCATGATCAAGTGAACAACCTAACAGTTAATAACAGGTCCTCACATAAAGTAGTAAACAAGCTGTCAGACAAAAGGGCTGAAACCACTTCATTAAAGTTAAAGTAAATTATAATGCAGCATCTTGCTAACAGAAAGGGAAAATGTGCAACACTTCAATCCAGAGGAAAGCCTGTAGAATCACAAAACACATTAATAAAAATTACTGCACATTTCTCATATATTGAAAAAAATGCATTTTGTGGGCACCTTAATTAAAGCTGTGTAAACATGTAAAATCCAGTGTAGATTAAGAATGTCTGGGCTTAATTTGCTTAATTTCAAACTTCATGGATTTAAAAGTTAATTTGAGACTTGAGCAATATTTGATTTACATTCCACTCAGGAAAGAATATAAAAACAGAAGTAGAAGGGTGATGAGTGAAACAATCCAGTGAAAACACATTTATACAACATACACAACATCACATATATGGTGTATTCCCTTGTGTCGGTCTACAGCTTTGAGATGAGTGGGTTGTTCTAGCCTGAATAGATAACTAAGGCTTCCCTTTAGTAATAACATAGATATTGCTATTTAGTTTAAATAAAAAACAAACTTCAGGGTAGAGAAGAATAGTGGAATTAGATGTTTAAATATCAGGGAAGGGATCACAACTTTGTATTACTTTTGTGGCTCTAAAATTGCTGCAGTAGCTCAGAAATCCCCAAACTCCTAAGAGTCTCCTGTTCTAATTTGGAATGCTCTTGGGCAGCACTGACTTACGTATATGCTTGGATATAAAAATATTTCTCCTGCTCACTTGATATACTTAGGAAAACAAATCTATGGCATCTACTTACCTTCAACAAACTTCTGGGGAGTGTCACAGAACTACGTCCAAGAATGACTTCACACAAAGGTGATTCCACATTTCTGGGGCTGTAATTGTTGGAAGAACGGTCTTCCAGCATTGCTACCTGTCATAACTATAATTTTAAAATTGATGTCCTTCAAAGGTTAATGGCATTAAAACAAAAGTTCTTGCCAATATTCAGACCAGCTAGTTTCAGCTCTTCATGGAAGTATCTATCACACAACTAACATTTAGGTTCTCTCTTACTTTTCTACTTACATATTTTGATGCTCTTTCAAAACTGAGCTCAAGTGCCCTCATGCTGCATTTTTCATTAAGCAGGTGCATTAATTTACGGTATAATCACTATCACTCACTGCTACTTACTGAAGTAATACTTACAACTGCGCAACATTGAAGCCGCAAACATTTCTTACCTGGCCCCGTTTCACATGTTATAGGAAATTGTTCAAGACATGGGCTCGATTGATTGGGATAGATCATTGTTTCTTGGACCCACCAATATGGGCGATGGCCAAATAAAATCCTAACAAAAAAAGAAAACAGCACATAGTGTACACATACAACAAACAGATCCCTGAGTAGAAAAGTCCAGACAAAGCATAATTCACCTTATGCTATATGATATTGTTAGAATAGTCATATAAATGCTCCTTTGGATTTTTCTTCACTTAGTAAAATGTCTCTGTAAATACATCCTCATTTTGTAAACAATGAATTTTGAAACATTTTGTATTTTATATTTAATAGGTAAAACTACATAGGTAAATCTATAAGTTACAAGAAGTATTCTACTTTTGAGGTAGCTAAGAATCTGTATCACAAAAAATACAATTTATTTAAAGAAACAAAAAACTTCTTACCATTTAAATATGAGGTTGAACCAATCTCCAATGACTGCCACCCATATCATTTTAGTACCAACCATTTGGTTAAGCTGGAACCAAAGAGGAAAATAAATTAAAAATATATTCCGGGGATCTCCTACATGTGACATGAAATTTAGAAAGTCCTGGTAAGACCTGTAATCCTTCTGTAAATGCTGAATTATAAGCACACCATTACTATGAAGGAGATCCATCTTTATTGGTTACACTATATTAAAAGGAAAGTTCCTGAAATCTAAGTTCCTAATGGCAAAATTAGAACCATGAAGGAGAGCTATTAAACATGAGAGACAATGATTGACATTGCTTTTATATGGTAGTGGAGTGGTGTGTCTAGCCATTCCTGAAACATGTGATGCTCCACATCTATGGGGGACATGTGGGTCTGTTAGTGCTGGAAAGCTTTTCTGTTTGCAATTTTTAATTGGAGGAAAAGAAGTGAACTATATGCTGATCAGCAGCAAATCATGGGGAAAGTTTTGTAGCAACACAATGACTGTCTTATGCAACCCTTTATATGAACAGTTGGAAAATGTTTGCTTGAATTTTAACACAGTTCATTTCTCTGAAGGATGGACACTAGTAATTTATATGCTTGATTAAGTCTTGCCCTTATAAAGACTAGAAAGAATACATGACTAATTGGTCTAAGCAGAAGAGTCATTAAATTTGTGCATTTTAATTTGAACTAGAATGTGACTATAGTGCTGTATTTATTACTTAGCACAGCATCTATTTTAAATTGTGATTAAAAGCCAAACAGTAGACATAAACTTAAAACATTTAAATGATAGGTTTTCTAAAGTGATAGTTTTCCCAAAGCGTTGAAAAAACAATCTTTTATTTCCTTTACACGAGATACCATGTTAACTGAGGACACACTGAGGATGGAATTTTTGGTATAAATTAACACAGAATAATGATGGTATTGACTGGAATGACTCAGAGGCAAAGCAGGGGCTCTGTAGTCTCCTCTGCCAAAGCATCTCAAGCATGACCTTCTGCATCCTTGAATTCTTTTGCACAGTCTAACATGAATGTAATAAAGGAATAGGTGATATTAAGTAATAATTGGCAGAAGCTGGATTTTAATGTTTAAATAATATATACTTTCTATCAGGAAACAAAAAGTGGACCTGAACCAAAACTCTAGATCAGGCCTATGTACCCACTGAATGAGTAAAACTAAAGGCCCAGGCTAATAGCCATTGAAATCAATAATAGGAAGACTCTCATTAACTTCAATGAACATTGGTTTGGACCCTAAGGCTATGTCTACATTGTAATAAATGATTCACGGCGCAGCTGTAACTGGTTTGGAATAACTCACCCAGGCAAATGGGGCTATTCAATTGCATTTCAGACATTTGGGCTCAGGCTAGGGTCCAGGCTCAGAGATTCAGAGCCAGGGGTTTTTTTAATGCAGTGTAGACATATCCTCAAACTGCAGATCCCAAACCTGGGGAATAGGATGCAATTGAAATCTGAGTCTAAATCAAAGTTCAAGGTGCTTGGATTCTGTTCTTTCTAGAAAGAAATTCAAGCTGTGAATCCAAATCCAAGTCTATGGTTTGGATCTAGAACACTGGTCCAGTCCAATCTCTAATTTTTAAAAAATGAATTTAATAACTTTCGTCACCATCTTTCTTCATCACACTTATAGCATAGTAGGCTTTTTTTAATAATTGTAAACTGATTTCTAGCTTTTTTGGGGGCGGGTTGGATTATTATTCAATTGAATTAGAGTTGTTGAAATAGACAATCCTGAAGAAGTAAAAAAAATGTCCAAATGGGCACAGTTAGAGCAGCCTTTACCACATTACCCTGCTACTGTGCCTCAGCCATGATCTGAGGGACATAAGGGGGCACATCACATTTCATGGCACTGAGTTCTTGATCTTTTCTGTGTAGACTGTTCAGAGATGCCAATTAATACCAACCGAGGTGACTAAAGAAGAGCTTTTTGTGATCTGGTCTCCTATCTAATAGATGCCAGACAGAAATGATCGACTAATTTACCAACCTGTGTTGGATTCAGAAATGAAAATTGACCCATCCAGCCTCCCCTTATCAGCTCTTTTATATGTGCTACCAGGCCCCACCAAAGATTACCCAGCACTTCCCATTATAAGACCAGGTTTTCAACTGCTTATAATTTTGTCAAACCTGAAAATTTCCCTACTGGGTGTCTAGCTCAGGTTGAATTTCTTTTTGGAAAATTTCAGTTAAAATAATTCTACCATTTCTGAGAACAAGGTTATGGGAAAATATATTATTTTGCCCATGTTAAAAAATGTTGGCAACTCTGTTTGAAAAGTGTTATATTTTGAAGCAGCAACTTGAAATTCAACAAAGGATGGCCTTAGGGTCAGGGATATTCCTTTTGCCATCTCTGTGAAAATCCAACTAAATCTGGCCAAGTTATAAGGCTTTTGAAAAATTGTACTTCACACATGCTCGGAAAAGATTTCAATTCTGTGTGCACTGAGCATGTTACAGTTCATGGTGGACAAGGAGTTGGACTTTCCCTGCAATTGCAACTCTGAGCTGCTGCAAGCTATGCCAGGTCTGGGCACCAAACTGTATTCTCAGTGATCTTCCCTTATTTTGGTTCAGGGAACAACAGAGGAGAAGCTACCACATTTGAAAGCAGAAGGAAAATGAAGCAGACCTACAGGAGAGGTGGGGAGAATAGATTGGGATAAGGAGCCTGGGGTTAGGGAGAGGGCTGGAGACTGACTTTTTGAGGAGGAAAACTGGTACTAGGAATTTAAATAGTGGGGGGACTGGAACTGGCTGGCCAAGGAGACTGGGAGAATTAGAGGGGGCACAGATTGGAGAATGATCCCAATAATGGAGACTGGGACTGGGATACTATGGAGACATTACAAGGCATGACCCAAGAAATGATGTGGGAGAGAACATAGACGAGAAGGCATGACGGGGACTTTGGAGGGGTGAAACTAGGACTTGGTGGTCAAGGAGACTATGACCAGGCTGCAAAACCTGATGAGTATAGAGTGGCCTTGGCTAGGTGAGAATGAGAGTAGGCAAAGAGCCAATGGAGCAGTAAGAGAAAAGACTGGGTCAGGGACAACTTAGATGGAATGGGGCAAAAGAAGTCATGCAAATTTGGTGGTCCTAGATCTTACCAGTTAGGAAGACTTCTTGAGCAAATGGACTCATAGATGGATGAACACACACACAGACTCTCTCAAATATATAGAAGATAATTAGAGTTGGTTCAAAATGTTTCTGATGAAATATTTTTCCATTGGAAAATGCCATTTCATCAAAATCAAAACTTTTCACAGGAACATGCTGATTTTGACTTTTTAAAAATAAAATTGAAAAAAACTGAAAAATACCAAATTGACCTTAATGAACAAAATATTTTCATTGTTTTGGTTTTGTTTTGGAATGATTTATTTAAAATGAACATAGTTATATAGAGATGGTCGTTGTCCCTTCATTTTTTGCAGAAGTTGGAAGTTTTATAGAGAATGAAGCAGGGTGTTGCATGAAGAGAAAGGACAGTCTGATGATTAAGATAGTAGAATCCAGCCTGGAGACTACGATTCTATCTCTGCCACAGAATTCCTATGTGCAGCTAGACAAATCACTTAAAAGAAACTTTTCAGGAAAGGTCACTAATCTGTGTTCTCTGTTTTATGGGTATTTGACTTGAAATACTTGGACTGATTTGCAGTAGTACTGAGCACACACAGCTGTAAACAGAAATCAATACGAGCTGGGTGGGCTTTGAACATAAAAAGTACAGTGCTAAGGACTCTAGATGCTTTTGACCTTAGTCTGGCTATGCCCCAGTTCCTCATTTGTAAAATGGGAATAATACTAACCCCTTGAGCTCAGAGGAATGTTGTAAAGAGAAATTGTGAAATACTCAGCTACTACAGTGATGAATTCCATAGAGGAGGATGAAATTCATATTCATACTATATATATTTTAGAAAAGAGTGTCTGTCTGTAAGTGAATCTGTTCAAGAACTCCTCCTAACCGATAAGAGCTAGACTACCAAATTTGGTGTGCAGCTTCCTCTTATAATAACTTAAAGTAAGGTAAAGGTTGGGTTGTGCCAAGATAATGGGGTGTGCCTAGAATTTGATTATTTTTCATTAAATGGAAAGGGAGGGGTCTGATAGAAGGGACAGTTATGCTCTGCAATGACTACAGAAGAGCAGCAAGAGTGGAAGACAGTTATACTGCAGAGTGACCATAGGGGGGTGGTCGCACAACTAACAGAATGGAAAGCTGGGGCTGGGCCAGGACACCACTCACCACCCCCCTGACCCACAGATGGAGCCCACACTCAGCCCCAACACCGGATGGAGCGGGGGAGCTCCACCGGCTAGCAGCTGTTGGCCAGGTCCAGGCAGTGTAGCCCCCGTTGCCATGCCCCACCCCAGGAGCTGCCGGCCAATGCCAGTGTTGCCCTGAGCTCCAACCCCCCACCTTCCAATCCCCTGCCCTCTGCTCCCCCACATTGCCCAGCTCCCTGCCCTGATTCTTGCACCTTCACCCCCTACCCTGAGCCTCCACAAGGACCAGAAATCCTCTAGTTAATCAGTAATTCTATGTTCAGAGTTTGTTAGAAGACTGCAATAAAAAGGCCTGGGGCCACACACTGAGGAGAAAACAACATACTTAATAGATGCTCATTAAGCAAGCACTGTCCATCCCATGTACTGTATGAGTCAGGCACCCTTTAGAAACAATAGTATGTGATCATGTAACTAACACCTCCATCATAATGAATAAGCACAAAGGAGCTGAATTAAGGTTGCACAAGCAACCTTAATTCTGGCATTTGCTAACTTTTTAGTACTTGACTGTGATTTTTATAATGTTCTTTTAACAAAGTTTGTGTGTGTAATATCTACATATATTTGTGGAGCAAAAATGATACGTGACCTTAATATATTTTAGTGACTATGAAAATGGGAGATTGGCACAACTAGGGCTAGATCTACACTGTAATGTTAAATCAGAAAAAGAAATGCAAATTACGGTACACAATTGCATAACTTTTTCCGATTTACTTTCGAAAGAGGCTTTTCCAGTGCCAAATTTTGAAAAAAAGTGCTCTTTCAACACATCCTTTATTCCTCGTAGAACAAGGTTTACAGGGATGGTGAAAGAGCAGGTCCGCTTTTTCAAAATTCCGCCCCCCACTCAAAAAAAGTGGACATGTTCCTTGGATGCGGCATTGCTTTGCCAGGAGACCTCTGGTATCCTGGAAAAGCAATGCAGTCTAGACATAGCCTAGGACTTAGAAAGCTTTCTCCACAAAGCTCTGCCAATTCATCTCCTACTGGCATTACAGCTGCAGTGACATTTCCTCTAGGAAAAACCTATTATACCAACTTGTGCTGAGACTTTGTATTCAGAACCAATATTCTTTCCTAAGCTGTCAATAGGAGACAATGACACTTTATACTTGCGAATTAAAATCTGATTAGGTCAACAGATGATAATTATTAGAATCTCCCTTTCATCTGAAACAGGGATATACTCCCTGACTTCTATGAATTGCACTGAAAAATCCCTAAATTGTTTGAAATCCCTGTTACCCACCTATATTCAGTGTCTTCCCATGTTAATCATATGATCAATGTTACAGAAACATATATAAATCCTGGAAACAAAAGCAGCTGCATTCAGGGAACTCTGCCCTTTCCTAATGCTGTTCTACCACACAGGACTTTTTCAAGACAAGCTGAAAAAAAGCAGTGAAAATTTTGGTCAAAACTAGTTAGCCTCAAGTTTTTGCGGAAGAGAGCTTTAATAGTCAAACATATTCTTATGATATTCATTCAACAAAATCATGGAGAAAATAATAAGTAGATCTAACAAATAAGAAGGTCTGATTTAAATGGGCATAAAGGACCTCTTTTACCTACTGCCATCTCACATTTACTTTAGTTATTAAGAATTATTTTAGATGCTTTTTAGCAGCTTCATATCTGAGGCTGTTTATTGCTTCTAGCTTCATTGAGCCATGTAGAAAGCAATAAAGTACCGAACCATGATTCTGACTTTTCTGTGCTTTGTTTCTGAGTAGAATTAGTGTTACATGATTTACAATGCCCATTTGCTCCTGCAGTTTCTCTGCCTATATTAGTATTGCTGAACGGTTCATTTCAATTTGTATCACATGATGTCAAATACATTTTCTCTAACAAAATCCTCTTAAAAATAAAACTTTAGGATAATTTAGCAATAAATATGTACCAGCTTCTTGGATGCAGATGACATGGAAATTGCAGTGTCGGTGTTGTCCCCAAGTAGCCTTTGGTAGTTTTTGTTTTTGTTTGTTTCATGCCAAGCCCAAGAGCTTGTAGCTCTGAAGCAGGCTGTGAGGTGAACCGGTCAAATGAGATATTAATCCTAATTCACGACTCCCATATTGACTGAAAACTTCTCCCTCCCACGTATTTATATAACATAAAATCATTATTTTCTTCAAGTCTAGAGTAACTCTCCCTCATAAGGTAGACAGTTGCCAACAGAAAACTCCAATTCTCTAAAATATATTTAAGCTTGGCATGAAGAAAAAAATATAGTAACAACCCATTCTCCTTCTCTTATATGTACTCATGGTTTAGAAATATTGGTTAGTGGTAAATCTTGCCCCAGGACAATAGGTGGTGCTTTTGATGGTTCTAGTACTTAGTTAAAAGAGCTCTAATAAGTTATTATTCAGTAACTGTTGCCCCATAAGAAAACTATTTTACAGCAAGCAGGTTTGCAGCACCCTGGTGCCTGTCAAAATACAAGGTGATCTCAGGAAACACTTTCCTGCAGTGACAAACAAGCAATAAAGCCCATCTTATTCCAGCCATACCACAATTTGCCCTCTCACCTCACATTTGCCATTCTTGAAACTATTAGAATGACCTCTGCCATATAGAGCATGGTGGCACCATTTTATTAACCCTCTATACACTTGTAACATTCATATGGTAAAGAATCGGTCATACCAGACCATTCTTTTCTACTGCCTTGGAACAATGCAACTCCATTTGCCCAGGCTGAACTCCATTCACAGGTGTAACTCTTCAAAGCTCTCTAGTAGTTACAAGTGTGATAATGTACAAAGGTGAAATTTATTTCTCAGCGACATCCATGTGAAGTCCTCTTCCCTTCTATAGGAGGTTCACAAAGGCTTAAAAGAGGGGTGGGCAATAATTTTCGATAGGGGATCATTTAAAAAATGTGGTAAGTGATGAAGTGCTGTACTCTTCCATTTTAATGGAGGAGGTGTGAGGTCTGGGATGGAGGTTATGTGCAGAGAGAGGTCGGGGAGGTGATTGGGGTGAAAGAGGGACTGTGGAATCTGGGAAGGAGTTGGGGTGGAGGTGATTATGACCTGGGGAGGGGATTGGAGTACAGGGTCTGGGAGGGGATATGTGCGCAGAATAGGATTCTGACCTGGAGGACTGTAGGAGGTGCAGGGTCTGGGAGGGGACTGTGACCTGGGGCAAGAGTGCAGTAATTTGGGTTGTGACCTAGGGCAGGATGGGGTTATGAACTGGGCAGTTGATTGGGGTGCAGGAGAGAATTCTGACCTGGAGGACGAGATGCAGGGTCTGGAAATAAGATTGTGACCTGGGGTAGGAATGCAGGAGAGGATGCAGGGGTTTGGGATGTGATCGGGGGGTGGGGAGGATGCAGGGTCTGGGTGGTGGTATGGGTGCAGGAGTTGGAGTGCACAGGGTTTGAGACCTGGGGCAGGAGTGCGGGAAGGGGAGCAGAGAGTTGAGGGGAGGGAGAAGTTGGGGTGCCAGGTGCAGGCTCTGGCTGGGAGGCACTTACCTAGGTGGCTCCCAGCCAGCAGCCCAGCGGGAGCTACAGGCAGACTTCCCTGCCTTCTACACGCCCACCCATCTCTCAAAGCAGCTGGCTGCAGGGGCTATGTGCTCTCTGTGCATGCCGGTAGGGAAGCCCTCATATGCAGCTCCATTAGCCATTTTCTCCAGGGGCTCCAGGCATTCAGAGAAGCTGGCTGAGACAAAAACCGGTCAGCCAGCCACTTTGAGATGTGCGTGGGCACCCTGCTAGGCTGTGTGATGATGCAGGCCAGATCTGGGCCATAGGCTGTATTGGTTTAAAGGATGATACACTTTTGTACCAGAAGAGACAAACTGCTTTCCATATCTTTTCCCCTGTGCTAGTCATGATTCTTGCACATATGAACTACTTTTGCTTAAACCAAATTCATCTCCTGTTGTTTCATTAAAAAAAAACTCTCTCCATTTGGGATGGTACTCCAGGGCTGTTGGAATATCTTGATGACTTTGTGGAATGTAGACTCTCTCTAGTTGCTCAGGATAAAGACCTCAAGGAAGAGTTTCATTCTAGTTAGGAAATAATGTTAGTTAATTTAAACAGTCTATAACAAAAGGGTTTCACAATAAGAAGGTAAGCTACAGCAGCCATTTTAGCTCTAGTGACCATGTGAGGAGAATATTAGAGAAGTTATGATTCCTTAATAATATGCTTTGAAACACTAACTGTCACTTTTTAGAGAAAGTATTCTCATTTGGTCAAAGACTCTTCTCCTTTTCTTTCTGCTTTTGGTGGAACATTTTAAGTTTTCTAATCTGAGATACATCTAGTCTTTGAAATCATTTAATAATATGCATATAAAGTACAACATACAGTATAAACTTTTCAGTAAATGCAATTACTAGTGGGAAAAACAATCAAGACTATATTTGAAAATGTTTGAACTGTGTCTTCATTTACCTCCCTAAATTGGGTTAAATATTGTTATGGGTTGAGTGAAACCCTACTGAGATTGACAGGTGTGAACTCACCCATTAAATAACATAATTGTAAACATAAGCCCCTAGCTAAGACAAAAGGTCTGTGCAAATCTGACAAACATTTAGGTGAGTACTTTTTTTGTGTGTGGGGGGAGGGAGGGAAGACTAAAAGGAACACACAGAAACTGAAACAGACAAGAACAGAGAAAGAAAGGCAAGTTGGAGCCTCTAAGTGTACTGTGATCCTGGAAAAAGTTACAGAAGGATCTGTGTTAGCTAAAGAGACTTGCAGGCTGTAAGTTAAGAAAGTGTTCCTTTTGTTCTTGGGTTCTTCTAAGTACAGAGACAAAGGACTTTGTATGTTTATTGTAAATAAACAAGGCTGTAAATAAACAAAGCTGCAAAGAAAAATACCAAACTCCATCAATTTCTATTTCCAGCTGGAACAACCCTTGGGCCCTGAATTGTGACTAGCAGAGAGAGTTTAAAAGAGTAAAAAATACATGATTTACAATGTAAGCTTGTGAGAACAGTCTGTTGGGGGTTTGTCAGGTTAATATTTTGGAAAGAGATTTGTTTTTGTTTTGAACATAATCAAATGTTTTCATACTCAGCAGAAAGTAAATCAATTAAAAAAAAAAACAGTTTTTTGTTTAATGCTATTTCATTAATTTTTGATATATAAAGACAAACAAAAATGGAGTCTACCTAAATTCTATGCACCCTTCAAAATAACATAAAAATACAATCAAAGCTGAAGGGTAGCAGAGAAAATATAGTGTTCATGATTTTTTTACACCTACCTACCAAAGTAAACATTATGTAATAACTGAGCTTGATGTTGCTAAGCAGATGTTTGCAAAGAAAAAGAGCACCCATCAAAGCAATGATTTCTATAACACTATTAACAGATATTACATACTGACTTTCTGGTACATATTGTTTTAATGCAGCCCTAACATTAATTTTACATGTCATAATTGTCACTGGCATTAGTCCAGCTACAAAGATTAGTTAGTGTGACAAAGACAGATCGGAGAGCTGCAAGGGTGCTGGAAGGTAGGTATTTCAGCACAGAATGGTAAAAGTACTTTTCCCTATGAGCTAGTGGTTACCTTAGGTCAACCAAGGATATGGAATCCAATTAAGAGATGCTTGTTGTGTTCTCTAAAATCCCTCTTTTAGTTGGAAAGAGGCAAGAGAGACAAACTGCAACAAGCCAAGTGGCAACAAAGAGAGAAGTTTTCTCCTGGGCAGAAAGCTGCTTGCCTCCCTCTAGTATAGGAGAAGCAATGGAGCTAACTGTCTATTGGGGAAGGACTGGCACCCGAGGCAATCATAAAAAACAACACTCCAGAGAATGTCCCCTTTTTGTTCTATAAATTCAGTTCTTTGCTTTGGCTGAAAAAATGCTCCTTCAGCCACCACTGAGGCCCACCTTGTAAAATAGTGAAAAATAAAACCCCAGGAATAGAAACTCTCTTGTGTAAGACTGATTTACCCCAGCCCCCTTTCCCCCCACTCACTGACTGCCAGAAGAGGAAACAATGACCCACTGAGGGGAAACAGGGGGCCTTGCCACACTAGTAATTTACTAAATGTAAATGTATACATATGAGTAGAGCTGACAGCTGTCTTCTTAGATTGTAAATTAGGATGGGGACCCACAGAAAAATCTGTTGCATGGGAGGGGGGAACAGACATGTAAGAAGGAAAAAACATTTTAAAAAAAACATTCCTTAAAGATATGGTCCCCAACTGAGAAACAGAAAAGAGAGAGAGAGAAAAAAAAGAGACATTCACATAACTCAGAATGCTAGAGTTCCCCTTGTGCTGCAGGGGCACCGAGGCTCCCGCCCCTATCCCCAACAGGATTAACTCTTCTAGGGGCCTGGGGCTAGCAAATTTTGTGGGTTGGCCCCAGGCTCCAGGGTGGGGACAAAAGTGAGGGGTTCAGTGTGAGGAAGGAGTCTACCAGGGAGCAGGCTGGGTGTGGGGGTGCGGTTTCTGTGCAGGAAGTCAGGTGCAGGAGCAGACATGCAGGGTCTGGGAGGGAGAGAGGATACAGGAGTGGGCTGGTGATTGGGGCACTTACCTGGCACAACTTTGGCAAGGTAGGGGGACAGGTGTGCCCCCTGTGATTGCAGGCACTGTCCCCTGCTGCTCCCATTGGCCAGACAATGGGAGCAACAGGGGTGGAGACTGCAGGTGAGCACAGGGAACAGAGCTTTTCTGCACTAGCTTCCCTCCACTGCCATTCCCTCAGCCAGAAGAAGGGAGAACAGCACTGTGCAGAGCCGTTTTCTACTCCCCACCAGGAAAAGCCAGCCACACAGGGTCTTTAGAGCTAGCTTCCTACTTCTTCCCCCCCACTGTGGGGAGCCGGTACTAACGCTTCACTCACACAGGGGAGTTCTAAGGCTTGGAGAAACCCTAAAGCTGCATCTAGACTGGCAAGATTTTGCCAGCTGTCTACACTGGCCGCTTGAATGTGCACAAAAGCACTGACATTCTAGTGTACGAAATCAGTGCTTCTTGCGCAAATACTTTGACGCTCCCGTTTGGGCAAAAGTCC
>JANRFK010006693.1:34729825-34754715 GCA_030068395.1 Apalone spinifera
AGGAACCAATCCATGCAACAAACCTTGGTGCCAGCTCTGCCCACATATATACACTAGCAACACCATCAGAGACCTAACCAGATCAGCCATACCGTCACTGGTTCATTCTCCTGCACATCTACTAACGTTATTTATGCCATCATGTGCCAACAATGCCCCTCTGCTATATACATCGGCCAAACTGGACAGTCCCTACGTAAAAGAAATTAGGAATGGCAATATACAAAAACCTGTAGGGGAACACTTCAATCTCCCTGGACACACTATTGCAGATCTAAAGGTAGCCATTCTGCAGCAAAAAAACTTCAGGACCAGACTTCAAAGAGAAACTGCTGAGCTACAAGAAACTGCTGAGCTACTTCATCTTCAAGTTTGACACAATCAACTCAGGATTAAACAAAGACTGTGAATGGCTTGCTAACTACAAAAGCAGCTTCTCCTCTCTTGGTATTCACACTTCCAGATCAGCTATTAGAAGTGGGCCTCATTCACCCTGATTGGATCCACCTCATCATCTCTAGCCTGATTCTGGCCTGCATATTTATACCTACCTCTGGAAATTTCTACTACATGCATCTGACAAAGTGGGTCTTTGCCCACAAAAGCTTATGCTCTAACACTTCGGTTAGTCTACAAGGTACCACAGGACTCCTCGCCACATTAATAAAGATGTTGAACAAAACCGGCCCCAGAACTGATCCTTAGGGCACTCCACTAGAAACTGGTCGCCAACCTTACATCAAGCCTTTGATCACTACCCATTGGGCCCGACAGTCTAGCCAGCTTTCTATCCATCTTACAGTCCATTTATCCAATCCACAGTTCCTTAACTTGCTGGCAAGAATATTGTGGGAGACCATATCAAAAGCTTTACTAAAGTCAAAGTATATCACATCCACTGACTTTCCCATATGCACAGAGCCAATTGCTTTGTTTATGAACTTACACATTTATGATATAACAAGCTAACTTGCAAAATGTTGGTGATGAGTTTGCTTTGGAACTTCCTGCTGTAGTCTCTAGAATGATCAGTGATTTCTGAATACCTGATTTGATTTCCTGATAACCACTTACCAGAACTTTCCCCTGAACTATCACGTGTTGAAAACCAAGTTTTATAGCAACGAAGCACAGAAGAACATGTTCAAGTATATCCAAAATGGGCTCACTAAGGCCTCAATTCTGCAAGTCAGTGGGGTCAGCACAGGTTCAGAAGTCCATGGTTACTCACTGTAACAGTTCTCCTTTGAGATGTGATGCTGTTACCAGATTTTCCCAATACTCTGGGGTATGCTAATTTATTAGGGTTACTCTTATGGGACTGGGGAGAGGTTAACAATTCTATCAGTGTGCTGCTTGTGCTCTCATATAGACTGAATTCTCCCTGCTGCCAATTCCCCCTCCCACTGGAGCTCTCTTGCAGGAACTAGGTTCCTCAGGATGGCATTCTTCCTACCTTAGCAACACACAGAGACACTCACACCCACTAACAGAGCATGCCTGAAAGGACTGGGTAATCAGCACTCACAAGCTGACCCCTCATATGTCCCTGGACTCAGCAGGCTGGGTTTGACAGCAATGCCACACTGCACCCTCATGAGCCTTTGGACTCAGTGGGCTGGATTAAATAGCACTTTAAGCTGCCATCCTCATAAGCCCCCAGGTTCAGTTCTCCCTATCCCTACTTTCACACCACAATCATTCACTGGTAAACCCCACGATGAGCAAACCCCACAGGATTTTGCGCACTACAGGGATCTTTAGCTTGGGTACAAGAAGCATTATTGCAGAGCAAATGGGGAAGCCAAAACAACACCCCTTGAGGAAGAGTGAGTGAAAGAGAAGCAACCAGCTTAACAATGAAAGTTATTTATTTCTGGATAGTGAATATATATATATATATAGAGAGAGAGAGAGAGAGAGAGAGAGAGAGGGATGAGATGTGAAACTGATTACAAATGTTAGGGCTAGCTAAACATAAAATAGTTTTACATAGGGCAGAGTTAGAAGGCTATGGTTGGGGCGGGGAGGGAAAGAGAGACCTCACCTCTCTGTGGAGCTTGCACTGATCAGGGTTCTCAGATGGTGAGGGGAGCTGGGGGTCCAGAGGGCAGGAGACAAGCAGAGTCCCAAGCATGATCAGACAGGAGATGAAAAAGACTCAGTGGAACTGATGAAGTTTAAATCCAGGTATCAGAACAGGTTTTCTTGGGCGAGGGTAGGAGTTTTATAGGGATAGGACAATAGTTTGAGGAGGACACTGGATTTGTTTATGGCTAAACAGAGGCAAGACAATAGAGACTGATCACACCTGGCTGTGGGTGATGTTCCTTGAAGGAGCTCACAATGCAACTAGGCAGTTTCAATATTTTGGATGTCAATAGGATCCATTACTAGAATTGGTCTGATAATGACTAAGTTGGGTGTGAGCAGGCCTGGGTTCATTAGCATCTGGAGCAGAGATTTCCCATCAGGCAGTGCTTCTCTGCTTTCGATATCCCATAGTTCGGTGCAGTTCCTGCTTTGGAAGAGTTGGTCTCCATTCTGTATGCTAATGGAGATATCTCTCTGTGCTATCTTCCATGCAGATGAGACTGGGGTGTTTCTTTAATTCTATAACCCTTGTCTGAAGCAGTTTAGGTGTGTCTTCCCCTGCCTTTTCATTGCTTTGTCTTTGATTCTAGCAGAGGCCTAGGGGAGGGGGATTGTTTTCCATGAGTGTCATGCCCTGGCTCCCCAAGAGCACAGAGCATGGTAGGTAACAATGCAGATGTGTTCCATGTAGGTGTGCAGGTGCCAGGTTCACTGGAGCTGGATAACTTTGCCTACAAGTACCTAGAACGGTGGTGTTTTAATCTTGTTGTCTTAGCCCCTCTCATGGCACCACGCTGACCTCAGTCAGTTCCTCAGTCAGAAGCAGAGACTTTGATGCAGTGGGAAAGGAGGGAACATTGTGGAATATATGTCTGCATCACATCTCAAAGAGCAACAGTACAGTACATAAACTGTAAAAATGAGCAATCCTGTGGCACCTTAGGGTGCGTCTACACAGCAGCATTATTTCAGAATAATGGCTATTATTCTGAAATAACAATGCAAGCATCTACACAGCAATTCCATTATTTCAAAGTATTTGAAATAACAGATGGTTTATTCTGACTAATGTAAACCTCGTTCCATGAGGAATAATGCCTATTCCAAAATAACTAGTTCGGAATAGCAGTAGTACGGACACACCACTGATCCTATTTCAAAATAGCTCCTCCCCAGGGCCATTCAGAATAATTACTCCCCAGTGCCTCCTGGGGCTCTAAATTGAGGTAGTACATCCACATTAGGGAAGCCTGCCTTGGACTAATTTTGCCTTGGACTAATTTTGAGGCTTCCTTGTAGTGTAGACGTGTTATTTTGAAATAAGCTATTTTGGAGTATTTCTTCCAAAATAGCTTATTTCAAAATAAGCATGCAATGTAGACATACCTTTAGAGACTAATATATATATTAGATCATGAGTTTTTGTGGGTAAAACCCATTTCATCAGATAAATTGGAGTGAAAATTACAGAATCCAGAGTATATATAACAGCAAAAGCAGTTATCTGTCAATTATAGGACCTGTATTAATTAATGTAATTAAGTCATGCTGGATGCAGAGCATTTGATGTGGAAATGCAAGTATCAAAGGGCATGACTACACTGCAGAGCAATAGTCGAATTAAGATATGCAACTTCAGCTATGTCAACTGTGCAGCTGAAGTCGAAATACCTTAATTTGGCTTTTGGTGCTATCTGCACAGCAGGAAGTTGAGGAAGAACACTCTTCCTTTGTCTTCTCTTACTCCTTGTGAAATGTGGATTACAGGAGTTGGAGTAGGATGTTCTCAATCTCAACATTATTTTGAAATTATGGCTTGCTGTTATTTCCCTCAAGAGAAGTATGTTTCAACAAGGACTACAGGGCTACTTTTTCCAAAGTGTGCACCTGAGCAGATTACAATAGTAATGGCATAGTGGTTTGTAAATTCTGTGCAGAGGTGCAAGTGGCAATGTCACTTAGAAATGCAATTATTGTCACTTGGGCTCTGGTAGACTGAGCTACTTCATATGCTGTCACAATAAAATAAAATTATCCATCTGGAGATCATCTGGTAAAAAACCACTGGACCCTTCATTCAATCTGTATAAGACATGAAAGAAGAAGAAGAAAAGGGTTTAGTTCTATTAGTTCTTCCTCTGGTTGAATGGATGAACTGTCAAAATTGCCACCAGATGCACTTTCAAAGTGTGAGACCAGAAGACTGAATGTGTAACATTCTCCAAGGTGTCCTGGAAAAAAGCAGGCTTAGGTTGAACTTGGTGGGGCAGTGACCATATTGAGAACCACTTCCACTTGGCCAATGGTCACTCTAGTGGAAGAGTTTCCTATTACTTGTTAAACTGCCTCCAAACATTGTTCCTCTTCACTTAACCCCACAGTCTGCACACTGAGGGTACATCTACACAGCAACATTACTGTGAAATAACTTAGTCCATGTCTACACAGCAGGAAGTTATTTCAAAATAATGTATAAATACTGTCAAGCTGGAGGATTTCTTACTCCAACTCCTGTGACCCTCATTGTACGAGGAGTAAGGGAAGTCAGAGGAAGAGTGCTCTATTTCGAAATAAGTGCTGTGTGGCTGCTCCCAGTTTTTGAAATAAGCTACGCAATTGATGTAGTTCAATTTGTGTAGCTTATTTAGAGTTAAGCCCTTCTGTGTAGCTACACCCTAAAATGCAGGGAGCTGAGTATTGGATGGAAAGATTTACCATAATGGTTAGTCAGGAGATCAAGAGGAAGAAGGAGGGATGTGGGAGGTCAGAGAACCAGCATTCTCTTGGCCATGCTGGTGTAATGAGAATGAGCTTGGCCTTGTCCAATTTCACCTTGAGAATAACCTGCGGGATGATTGGAATAGGAGGAAATATAGAAGAAGTGCCAATTCCCAGCTAAAGTGAAAAGTATCATTCATGGAGCCCAGATAGTTCTTCTTCACACAGCGTGTAGTCAGCCTGTGGAACTCCTTGCCAGAGGAGGCTGTGAAGGCTAGGACTATAATAGAGTTTAAAGAGAAGCTAGATAATTTCATGGAGGTTAGGTCTATAAAAGGCTATTAGCCAAGGGATGAAATGGTGTCCTTGGCCTCTGTTTGTCAGAAGCTGGAGAGGGATGGCAGGAGACAAATTCTTGATCATTGTCTTCGGTCCACCCCCCTCCGGGGCACCTGGTGCTGGCCACTGTCGGCAGACAGGATACTGGGCTAGATGGACCTTTGGTCTGACCCGGTACGGCCATTCTTATGTTCTTATGTTCTTATGTTCTTATGACTGAAGTCTCCCCTCGGAGCCAAACAGCCAGCATTTCATGTTGTGTGTGGTGGCAAATATGTGAAATGTTGGGATGCCTAAAAGTTAAAAAATGGACAGTTGGATTCCTTGGACATCAGAGACCACTCATGATTCAGGGACAACTCTCTGCTGAGGTGACCCACCAGGTGAGCCTAAATCCCAGGTAAGTGATCAGTCCTGGAGTAAGTTTTCCTTGATGGAAAACTGCCAGCATTTTGGAGGGTGCTCCTTCCTTCTGTTCACATAATACAACTCAATGGCATTGCCAGAGAGTATAAAAACTTGAGTTTCCATTGTGAACTAAAAAGGTCAGGCAGGCATTGGAGGTGGCATGAAGCTCAATGACACTGATATGTGGAAAAGTTTCCTGTTCCAACAAGAGGCCTTGAATTTTCAGCACATTGACTTGAACTGTCCACTGTCATAAAAAGTCCAGGAGAAACAGGGAAAGTAGAACCAGACTGTCAGTGGAATGGTGATTCAGAGTGCAGCCACATCTGGAGAAAATGCATGCATAGCTTGCCAAATGGGATTACTTGTATGTAGACATATTTGTGATCTAGAAATTTCAAGCTTACTTGGGCCGTGAAGACCAAAAGTGTTATTAGGTTCTGTGATGGATAGGAGTGCTGGCCCTTGACTAAAGGGTTAAACGCAGCTAGCTGAGAGGGTTGGCAGGTGCCAGGAGAACCAATGGGATACAGTGCTGAAAATTGAATTGAGGTGATATGCCTGCCTGCTCTCTGTGTGAATTTAAGCCAGGAGCTGAGGGAAACAAGATGAATTAATCCAGGCAGGACTACCATGCCTACAAGGAATACTGGGCATGGAAATGGACTAGACCTTGAAGTGGATCATGAGTAAATAGGAGGAAAGGTATATTTAATTGCAATCAGATTATTTTCTTTGTTTTTTTGTTTGATTAAGCTTCTCGGTGTAAAATACATGTGCTCTCCTTCCCCCATTCACTATATCTAAGCTGTACCCAGAGACATTATGTTCTCTGTGTTTTAATTTGCTTTGCTCAGTTGCTCTGTAACACCTAGCAACCAAGTATATCTTTTTGTCTTTGTTAATATCATCTTTTTTAAGGTGATAATTTGGTTCTTGTGTCTTGGAAGGTAGCAGGTCTGTGCATGTGCCTGCCTAGCCCAAGAGGGCAGCTATCAGAGAGTTTGTTTTCTGTGGGTTTTTTTTGTTTCTTTTTTTCAAGCTCTCCTGTGGCAAAAGTGGGGGGTACTCCTCTGGAAGAAGTTCAAGTGATTCTTCCTGGGTTTTAAAGAAGGGGTTAGGCTGCCTCATCAAGTGTCCATCTCCCAGGGCCTGTGAATCTGTGACTCTAGGGAGTTTTTGTAAGCAGAGCCTATGGAGACAAGGTATTTTTAAGATCTCTTGCGCCCCCCTCCTCCTGCCTGCTTCTGCACTCGGCATGCCAGAGTGGAGAACAGCCTTGACAGGTTCAATAAATAATTAAATAAGTTCATGAAGGATAGGTACATCAATGGCTATTTACCAGAGAGATCAGGGATGCAGCCCCATGCTCTGCGGGGGGGAGGGAGAGGGAGAAGGAATCCCTAAATCTCTGACAATCAAATGCTGAGCCTGGATCACAGTGGATAGATCATTTGATAATTGTTCTGTTTTGTTCATTCACTCCAAAGCATCTGGCATTGGCCAGAGAACAGAATACTGGCCTACATGGGCCATTTGGCTGACCCTTGATGGTTGTTCTTATGAAAAATGCTGAATGATTTGGAACAAGTCCATGTATGTAATAAATACTATCTCTCTCAGTGGATAGGGTAATGTTTAACAGGCTTTAATTACATTTGAGAGTAATCATTAAAATAATCTATGTCTACTTGTGGAAAGAGGTTGGAATAAGTTTATGGCTAATTCATTTGTACAGAAGGGAAATCCATAGCATATTTCATGAACACTTAACTTTTGATTACCTTTTTGGTTAAGCTGTAAACAAAGTTACAAGAAAAGTCATGTTTCCTACCTTTTTTCCTACTTCATGGAGGGGCTAATTAACATTTGGATAGCAGGTTGAAGATATATATTGCCTATTACTTAAATAATCTGGGTCTATATTCTATCTGCTTTTCTCTCTTTTCTGACACATTTCCTAATGGTGCTTGAACAACTTATTTGTATCCTTTGTGATTTTATTGCTCTGATCAGTTTGTTAACAATTTACATGCTGGCAGTCAAGAGTCTGATAGCCAGTGGAAGGCATATTTTAGTTTTACCTGGACTTGAAATGCAATTTTATCTTTAATTGCAAATATAAATTCTAGGGAATTCTTTAGTTAGGTGGTTGAACTTATTTTTTTGGTATGATCCCTAAATGAATCTCTTCATCTGCCCATTTCCATGGCTAAAGAAAAGAATCGGATGGGATATGAGGGGGCTTTGAATAGTCCAGGCTACTGTTTCCTGGAAAGGGATCTTCTCAGAGGGGGAGTCCATTATTAGCCTAAAAGGCTCTCAGATGCAGCTGTTCTGATTGCATTTAATTGGCTTTAACCTTTTGTTCATTTCTTGGTACAGGTCTTGCATTAGGCATCTGTTCTCATTAAGGTCTAGTACTATGTAAAAGTTAACTCTAGTTAAAAGTCACGATTAAAGAAAAATACCTGTGAGACAAATAATACCTTTCAATCCTACAACTGAAAGAATTTTTAAAATCTAGCTCTTATCACCTTTGTTATTCTTTACTCTTTATTAGTTTCTTGCAGTGATCATTGTATTCTAGAAAAACCTAGAGGGACCAATCAAGACTGAGGCCCCATTGTACCAGGCACTGCACAAACATCTATGAAAGGGTTTTCTACTCTCACCCACTGCAGTGGTATCTCAGAGCCTTTCACTTCAAATCAATAGTTAGTGAAAGCCCTAGTGTCCTTCAGAGAGTCTCTGGCATGTCTCTTGTTTTAGGGCCCAAACTCTCTAGTTGCGGTAGGGGTTTGGGCTTTGCTTAAAAACAGATAAAAGCTTAGAGAGGAAACACAATCCCTGAGAAATAAACTGATGTGACTAAGGTCAAACAACAGATCAGCATCAGATCTGAGAACAGAACCCAGCAGTCTAGTACCTATCCATTAGGTACTCTTTGGACAACAGAAACAGACCAGTCAGTTTAATTTCTGTTTCTAGCCAGTTACACTTTGTGGCTGCCATGCACCAGCACAAAGCTATAATCTTTGTTCCCATTGGAATTTCTAATAATCTGACAGCTTGTTAAAGCTCGTCACTAGACCTAGTTTAAAGCAAATTATCCTCATCCTAGTTGAGGGCATGGACTTGAGTCTTTTGTCAAGTGTATGTTTTATTTATTTGAGTGGCATAGCTAAGTGCAGAAAGGGGGCAGGGCAGGAGGAGACTTTGTGCCCTCCCTTTGTCCACAAGCCCTGATTCGCCAGGGGGCGGGGATAGCGCACAAAGTCTCCTCCTGCCTGGCAAGGGGCTCAGCACTTAAGAGTCAACCACTAGCTGTCGGGTGACTAAGCACGGTGCTCCCTTGCAGGCCGGGGGCAGACTTTGTGTGTTCCCCTCGCCCCCAGGCCTCTGCACAAAGTCTCCTCCCACTACCAGGGGTGTGGGCACCTAGAGGGAACTGCCAGTTGTTCAGAACAGCTGGTGTTCTATCTGGGGGAGTGGAGGTAAAGACTTCACTTGCTTCCCCACCCCCAGACCAATCAGGGTCTGTGGGTGGGGAAACACAGAAGTATCCTGGCCCTGCCCCTTCTGGGATAGCCTGGGGCCACTTCAAAAATTTCTGAAGTTGCCCCCGGTCAAAAAGTACATCCATTCCACAGATTCATGTACACAGTTGGCTCTATGGAGGAGTTATCTTCTGCTTCTTTTTCCCTGCAGCAAATTGCTTGGTATTTTCTACGTAACAGAAGAGTGCTTCATGTTTCTTGGTAAATTGCATTAATTTCTTCTTGGCCTGCAGCCAAACACAACCAATAAAAAAATAAGCCAGGTGTAGAGTGGCAACAGACAGTACTAAAATTCCAAGCTGAATGGCTGCAGAGCTTGCCAGACATTTCTATAATATCGTCTCACATGAATTATGCTTTCAATTCCTTCCCTCTCCACGAATTCTCTTGCACTGACTAAGAAGTTGTAACTGACACTTCTGTATTGTCTGTTGTGACCAGAAATACTGTATGTCCTCTCATATATTTAGTAGTTTGGAGAAGGTAGCAAACTTTGGAAAAAACAAACAAACCCTAAAAAGCAATGCAAACAGAAAATACAGGTTCCCTTGGGGAGAAATCCACACAGTGCTTATTTGAACCCTGTTTGTGTTTGCTTACTAGCCACTTTTGGAAATGCACAAAGTGAAAATTGCATCACCAGAGTCTAATGCCAATACAGGTCTTGGTCCAGAGGAACTGCATTGGCAAACGAGAGTGGTGGGAGAGCAATTTGTAGGCTGAAGAATGAGATTATGCCACATCCACCACGTCTGTAGCCTCAGACTTGCCACGTCTGTAGCCTCAGACTCAGACTCTGTAGCTTGTTCTGTTGGGGGAAAAGGCCTATGTAATGCTCCAGGACTTCTGAAGAGAATATAAACTCCACAGGATCAGAGACAGCAACCATGGTTGGCATTCTTGTGGCATTTATAAACTCTGCAGAAAAAGACACTGGGTCTAAGAACCTCTTGAATGTTGAGAAAGAACTTGATGCTGGCTACTTTCATTTTAGCCAGCCATCCTACAGCTATGTCCTGCAGATTCAAACACTGTACTTTTTGCTAAGGTTCGAGTATAAGTGTATGGCTGCACTACAATGGCACAGCTATGGTGATCCAGCTGTACCACTGTAATATAGACACTACCTACATTGACAATGTAGTTAATTTACCTCTCAGAAATGTGGTAACTAAGTCATCAGAAGAATTCTTCTGTCAACCCTTACTGTGCTTATAGTGGGGGTCAGGTCAATCTAACTACGTCACAGTGTGCAAAACTTTTCACGGACCTGAGCTAAGTAGCTGAATTGACCTAAATTTTAGGTGTAGACCCAGGCCTAAACTACATAACATCTACTTTGCTAACCCTCTACCAACTTACAAACTACATCATCCACCAATCCAGCCACAGACCTTCCAATTCACTCTTCTCTATGCACTTACTAAAAACCCTCTTGCCTCTTAACAAAGTTTTTTGCCATTTAAAACAGAAGGTAACACAAATTTAAGGTTGTCCTTCCAGAACACCGAGTTCAGCAAAACTGAAACCTCTGAAAACCAGGAAATGCAGAGTTACAGTAAATATCTACCCAGCCTTAACTCCACCTCCATGGAGCTGGCCCCTGGGAATGATCTATAGGCACTGCAGCTATAGGCTGTGTCCCTGTGACAGGTACAGCCACAGTAACTGGTGGTGGAATAAGCTGGATTAGTTTGGGATGGTGATTGTCATATCAGGAGAACTGAGGATTAGTCTGAGGAGCATCATAGAGCTTTGATTGGGATGTGAGGAGATCTGAAGCAACTCTCCCGCATATGTGTTAGCAAAGGAAAGCGAAGTATATCTTGTGGTTACAGTCTACATCATTTCAATACAGAATTGAGTAAGTAGCGTCTGCGGGCTCTTCTTGATATGCCACTAGTGAGGTAGGATGTGAGAGCAGTCTGTGGATGTAATGATGGGTAGGGGAAAGTACAGGTTTAGGTGGTATCTTGTCTGCAAGTGTGAAGGGGTTGTAAAAGGTTATGAAGTGGTTGGTAAATTTTACAAGTGAGGGATTCTCTTGATAGGCTCAGTGACTGAGCATAGAGTAAGTGCGGCTAGGCCCTGTCTGAGACAGAGAAAAGGCAGAATGAGAGTATGCATGTAAATGGCTGTTGTGGGGTACCATTCAAAGAGGGCAGAGTTAGAACTGAGTGGGCATTTACTTTAACTCTGCATTCCCTGGTTTTCAGAAGTTTGAGTTTTGCTGAACTTAGCATTCTGGAAGGACACGAGCTATCACCAAGCAACTGTAACTTGTGTTAATGAAATTTTTTTTCCATTTAATTTCCTAGGTTTTTTTTTTAAAGAAATGGAGAAATATTTGTTGGTATTTAGTCAGTTGTTCTTCCCTAGATTTAAAGATGATAGGGTACTATGGCTAAGTAATATTACAAAAGACTTAGGTTATGTCTACAGAACAGAGACGATACTGGCATAGCAGTGTCAACATAGCTATCCCACATAACTCTGTAGTGCAGATGCACTACACCTCTAGAAAGAGTTTTTCTATCCGTGTAGAAACAAACACCACCTCTTTGAATGCAGTAAGCTACACTGAGGGAATCATTCTTCTGACAGCATAGCTGCATCTGCACTGGGGTTAAGTTAGCACAGCTATATCAATAGGACTGTGATTTTGTTCACCCCCTGACTGTTGTCAGAAGCCTTTAACATAGAAGAAGTTGCTCCTTTATGTCTTCTGCCCTCTGCTGTTGCATACACAGCTTACTGCAAAGCCACGTACACCTTAATTATGTCACTTGAGCTGCATGCTGAGCTGGGCCCCTCACTCCTACTACCCATCTCCAGTGGGGACTCTTGTCCTTGCTTCAGACAGACTTCCCTAGCTCCAGGCCCACTGAGTCTGCCCTGCCTCCAAACTGGGATGCCTACTTCACCCAAGGGAAATGTATCTCTTAAATATTTATTTCCCAGATTTCAGATGTTTAAATTTGAGTTACCTTCATTTCCCGCCACTCTGAGTCCCAGCTCCCATATAGAAGCAAGGACAGAGATTCCCTAGATCTCAGCACACACTGTGGGCAAAGAGAAGGGTTCAAACCTCTGCAGAGGGGTAGGGCTCTTTCCAATACCAGCACATATATGGAAAGGGTAGAATTTAGGACTGACCGCCTTCCCTGGCCCCTAAGCTCCCACAATGTCCTTGGTTACTTCTCATTTTCCAACCCCTCCTGTCTTCTCACCTGCCAATCCCCTAATATCTACCCCTCTTCCTTTCCAGAGCCCACCAACCCCTTTTTCCTCCCCAGGACCCATTCCCATTTATCCTCCTTCCCGTAATACCCCCAAGCCTCATTGCAGATGCAAACTCCTCTTCCGCTATTACCATCTACTCTGCTCCCATAGTCCCTCTTCTCCTGGTAAGCATTCACACCTATCATCTATTTTCTTTTCAAAAATAGTTTTAGCCCTTCTGATTATTCTACTACACTCAGTTTACACATCTCTAAAATAAAACCTATTGACAGAGGCAGATTTTCCCCAGATCGTTGCAGTTCATTCTCAGATTTCTGCCCCATGTGGGCTTCAAACGTCAAACTTGTTAGAAACTTCAAAGGTGCTGGGTTTCCCCCCACCAAGAACTGTCTTTTGAGAACCTCTTGCTCAAATGACTCTACATTTGGATCACCATCCCTAGCCTACACTCCATGAGCGATAGCACATTTCAAGAGACTCTGTGTAAGCCCTATAGATTGACAAAGGGGTTTTCTTAGCACCCATCCTTGAAACAGGACAGGCTTCCCAATTTTAGCTAGGGCAAAGCTGGTGCATCTACACTGCGATGTTATTTCAAGATAACTAGCGTTATTTCGAAATAACAATGTAAGTGTCTACATAGCCATTCCATTATTTTGAAATAATATTGAAATCATTCCGAAATCTGTAAACCTCATTCTATGAGGAATAATGCCTATTCTGAAATAGCTATTTCGAAATAAAGTGTGTGTAGATGCTCCACAGCTGCTATTTTGAAATAGAATGGCCCTGGTCAGGGGCTATTCTAAGTTATTCCTTTCCAGTGCCTCCTGGGGCTCTAAATCAAGATAGCACCTCTAGGGTAGGGAAGCCTGCCTCAGATTAATTTAGAGGCTTCCCTACAGCATAGACGTTTTATTTCAAAATAAGTTATTTCGGAATAACTATTCTGGAATAGCTTATTTCAAAAGAAGTGTGTAGTGTAGACGTACCCTTATAAAATTGCATGAATTTAGAGAGAACAATGAAGGCTCAGAAAGGCATTAAGTGTCCCATTCATCTCAATAAGATGATCTCAGCGAAAAGAGAATACCCAATGGAGATGAATCCCTCAGACTCCACAAGGCAATCTGAGTAACTGCCTTTTAGAGCACTTAGAGCTGTCTAGCTTTAAACAGAAAGGTCATCTCAATTATAGTGGAGCCGTCACTCTGCCATGACATATGCCTGAGGTCCATTAATTCCCATAAGGGCTGTGGTGATAAATATCAAATTTCATGTTAAGAAAGCATTTGCCTGTACCTCCAGAGTAGCACAGCAAATGCTTTCATTTGAACACATGCCTTTATGTGAAAACAGAGTTTGGGAACTTGCCTTCATTGTTGGCTCCAGCTGTTAACTACCAATTTTGCTGATTTTTCAATTGCATTATCTAGCTAGCGGGTGAGAAATACAGTACAACATTTAAAGAACGAGGGTATGTCTACACTGCAGCATTTTTCTGGGAAAACGGCCATTTTCCCCCCAAAAAATACTTGCGTCCCCACTGCTATTGCGTTCTTTCGACAAAAAGTCAAAAAAACAGAGGGGTTTTTCTGATGGCGGTAAATCTCTTTCTACGAGGAAAATGCCTTTTTCCAAAAAAGCTTTTTCAGAAAAAAGGCACGTGTGGACATGGAAGAGGGAGTTCTGTCGAAAAAAGAGGCCTCCAGGAAATAACATAGGTGCCCTGGTGGCCACTCCATCCAAACTAATCAGAACTCTACAGTTCTTGTCTCCTGCCAGCTCTTAAAGCTGCAGGCACTGTGAACAAGCCTTGTGGCAGGAAGCCAGTCCTGGGAGCTGCACCTGACCGCACAGCTCTCCCTGCCACCCACATTTGGATCCATGGCCCAGCCACAAGCCCCCCCAAGACCCTCCTGGTCCTCACAGGGAGCACCAGCAGGGCTCCTAGGACCCAACCAGGGGCACAAAAAGGCATGCGTCAGGGTCTGGGGCAGAGATCCTGTCCCTCCTGGAGCTGTGGGGTGAGGAGGAGATCCTGCAGGATCCCTACTCCCAGTGGCAGAATGCTGATATCTATGGCTGGATGGACGAGACTCTGGAGCAAGTGAGGAGCAAAGTCAAAGAGCTATGCCAAGGCCAGGGTGTGTAGCTCTCACTCTGGGGCAGGAACCCACCCCTACCCCTACCACCAGTAGTTCCACCAAAACCTGAGGGGTGGTGCCATCCCTTTTCCACCCGTGGTGGTGGACTTGGGGCTGGAGATGTCCATTGTTGCCCGGCCGGGGCTCCCTAGTGAGGAGAAAGAGGGGGAGGAGGATGATCTGCAAAAGGAGGAGATGGCCAGCACGGTTACCCTCACCTGGGAGCTGGTACCCCAGGCCTGGATGTCTCCCAGGCATCCTCTGGGGGTGGAGAGGGATCATCAGGTGAGTGGTCTCAGTTTGTCACACAGACAGGACGGGGGAGGCGGGCACAGTGGGGATGGGGTGCGATCGTTGCTCGGCCTGGATGTTATGCTACAGTCCATGCATGTGGAAGCATGTGCTGTGCCAGTCTGCACCACGTGGCCTCAGGAGACAGCCCTGGAGCACCTCCAGGATCCTACTCACAGACTTTGGGGAGGCCGCACACATCTGATCCTGGGGGTGGAGGTGCCCTCCCACCACCAGCCACCGCTGGAAGCAGGCTGGGCACAAGGGTGCTTACACAACCCCACACAAATCAAGGAATGCTACACGTGGCAGACGGGCATGCCTGCATGCGCGAGGCCCCACCCGCTCCCGTGGACAGCACTGCCAGGTGCAGGTATGTGTGCAGGCCCTATGGAGAGCCAGGCTGTTCCAGGCCCCCTCTCCTGCCCATGGGATCCCTGTGTGGATGGACATTTCCATTGCCTGCTTGTCTGTGGGAAGGAAGAGAGGGGTCAGAAGCATGGTCCCCTGGGTAGTTCAGGGCCCCTGTGAGGCAGTGCCCACTTTGTAGGCCACAGATGCCCTTGATTCCCGGACATCCCCATCCTCTGGCCCGAGGACTGTTGCTAGCTGCTCACAGAGGAGGGCAAGGCCTCATGGACATTGTCTGCATGGATGACTGACCGCCTCTCCCTCTTTATTTTCCGCATCTGAACCATTCTTCCTTTTAAAATGAGGTTTACACAGTTCTTTCGAAAAAGGGTTTTTTTCTCAAAAGAACCGTGTCTAGACTACTTTCTTTTTCGAAAGAACCTCTTTCAAAAAAGCGATCGGAAGAAGATATGCAAATTCACACCGAATTTGCAAACCTTCTTTCAAAAGTGAAAGCAAGTCTAGATGTGCCCTCAGTGATTAGAGAAGCTCTTGGTGGTCAGGCCCAGTTAGCCCATGACGAGGCATCCTCTGTGGCCTAAAATCCATCTTTGCTCCCTCACCCAAGACTGGTGCCAAGAAACCAGCTTAGCTGGGCTACAGAACATGGCCCTCAGAATGCACAACATAATGTTTCACTTCACTGAATAACAGAAAGACAAAGGCTCCCACTTACTGCTTTTCTCTCTCCCCACCCCTGTATTTATCATGATTAATTAAGCTTACTGCTTCTAACTGAATTGCTTTGCCAAGTTTGCTGGGCACAGAACATCACACACACATACAATCACCGTGTTACTTTTTACATTATCGGAAATTATTTGTCAGAAAAAATGGAGTGTCTAAGTAGTAAATACTCTGGGCACCCCTCCCAAAAAAGCAATAAAGCAGTGTTTATAGTGCATTATATTAAGAGTTTACAGATTTGCTTTGACATTTGTAAAATGTGTCTGCTTTCACTTACTGGTGCAAATCAGATGCAGATTTCATCCCCTCAGAAGCACCGAGCCATGCATTGCAAATGTAGCTAAAGACAGTAAAATGCACACAATCATTTTGTTTCAACGGCTATTGTCTCTCTCTATTTATATAACAAAGATTTTCCCGAGGGGCAACAGAATCATATCATCATGTTCTTACGGTCTCTGGGGGTTGGTGAGCATAGTGAGTAGCGGGCTCAGCCCCCTAGTAAAATTAAAAATAAAAATCAAGGGTGAGATCCTCAGTTGATGACTTCCCTGGAATGACACTGACTTATGCCAGCTCAGGGTCTGGCCCCAAAGCTCAACACCAATCACCAATCCCTTATCTATCCCTATTCACCATGTACATTTGCACTAATCTCCAACAGAACTTTAAGCACGTACAGTGGAAGAATACTGTGCTCTTTGCTAATGAAGACCTTTCTGGTTGGTATCATGCTGCACGCAGTGGCCACTTGGAACTTCACAGTGAAAGCAGGAACAGACTCTGGTTCTCCTACTCCTCAAGCACATTCCCGCAGTACTTGAGTTAAAGGAGAAGAAACTATTACTCATCTTGTGCTGTAATTGTAGGGCTTCCATATGTTTCCCTATGAGTGCTCCACTTCAGGTGCACAAGTGCCTCTTGAACCCTTGATCGGAGATGTCTAGTTAGCTGTGCTTGTCCGGCCTGTGCATGCCTCCTTGTGGCAGGCAGACACTGAGGCTATATAGGGAAAAGTGGACAAACCACCTGAGTTCTTTTTCTACTCAGTCATCCTCTAAGGAACAACCAAAGCGAAGAGAAGGAGTTCAGGCAGTGGAGCACCCACAGGGACACACATCTTGAAGAACTACAGTTACTGCAAAGGGTAAATGACATTCCTACTTCTTCTAGTAGCATTCCTGTGGATGCTCCTCTTCTGGTGGCTTCTAAGCACTATCCCCAGAGAAGGAGGAGGACTTCAGAACAGGATCTAAAACTGAAGACAGTATTGCAGAGCCAAGTGCCATGTCAGATCTGACTACATGTTGCAGGGCATAATGATTTGAAAATATATGAACTGAAGATCAAGACGTCTCAAAAACTGGGATATTCTTAAAAAATGTAGTAGATGTCACTTGTGATTTGGCTGAAGATGTTCTCACGCCCTGGTGGAGGGTTGAACATCTGCAAACTCATAGCAAGTACACTCAACTCAAGATAAGACTAAAGCAGCGGTTCCCAACCTTTTCCAGATGGGGACTGTAAAGGACTCGTCCAGTCCGGTAGTCACTGCACGTTGTTTATTTATATCTTGGCCTACCCCTCCCTGGCAGGTACCCCAGTCTGTCCCAGAATACTGTACCAATGGGAGCGTAGCGGCTGCCTTTCCCTCACTCTCTCTTGGCAAGTTGGCCCAGGTTGCCCCTGGCGTAGGGGAGAGGGGGGTCCGGGCCTGTCCTCTCTCACGGACCCCAGCCCAGGGCCCTAAGGACCCAGATCAGCAACGATCCGGTCCGGCTGGCGGGGCTTCCCGCCGAAATGCGCCAGCCCGCGGGCTTAGGAGCCCTGCCCTGGGCTGCTTCCTCTCCCCTTACCTACGCCGGTCTTTCTCCAGCGTCCCGACCATTCGTCTCACCCCCCACATGGGGTTCGCCGGCCCCGGCTACTCGCGGCCCTTGTTCTAGCTCAAGGGGGCTGCCCCAGTCTCTCGATCGCCTCGGCGGTCGGCCGTCCGTCCACTGACCCCGTGCTCCCTTTCCCTGCTCTGGCATCCCCAGCCATTTTACCCCCGGTGGGGGCGTGATGTCACCCCCCCAGGCGTCTGGCGTGCGGCGACGGGGGGTTACGTCACACCCCGTTGCCGCCGAACACGCTGGGCAGCGCGCCCGGTGGCTGTTCCAACTCCCACCTCTGGTTGCCGTGGGTTCAGGGGAGCTGCCCGCCTGCCGCGTTTTGGCCCCCACGATTGGGATGAGCGCCACACTCCCCACCTTGCAACCATCCCACGCCCCACACAAGCCCTTGGTGAGTGGCTGCTCCTTGTGGGGCAGCCGTGCCCCGTCACAGGGACCCATTTTGACAATTCAGGAAGATTTGGTGACCCAAGGCAATTTAAAAACGGGGGGAGGAAAGGGGGGCAGAGCCACCTGGGAAGACACTTGGTGACCATTTTGAAATGTAAAGGCGACCCATATTTGGGTCCCAACTCATAGGCTGGGAAACCCTGGACTAAAGCGAAGGACATAGTACTGGAATGATCTTGGTCTTTGATAAATCTCAGAGGTATATGTCTATACAGAAGTAGGTGTCTTGCGGGTTGAGGGGCAAAAACAAATCTGCTCCCGCTAAACCAAGATGAATTATAGTTTCCTTTTGAGGCTTCATGAACTTAAACAGTTGTCTTAGATCTAATAGTAGCCTCTAACTTCCATCCTTCTTTGGAGCTAAGAAGTTTTTTGAGTAGATTCTGTGAAAGGAAGGGGCTATCTTTATTTATAAGCCCTAAGGTGGATGGGGTTCTGAGTCTGTCCACAGACAGATGTACAGATCAGGTCTCGTGATCTGTCTTGGAAGGTGCTGGTAGGGAATGTTCCATCCTCAACAGTCTGAGCATTATCCTTCTGTTCTTTCTAATGCTAAACATAAGAGCTAAATGAAAGGAGCTCTTCTGGGAAACATGAGACTCCTCCTGGAAATGCATACACTTGGGCCACATCTACACTAGAATACTATTTTGAAATAACTAAATTCGACTTAACTCCCGATTTAACAAATTCAAAATAGCATGTCC
Organism: Apalone spinifera; assembly: GCA_030068395.1. Taxonomy (NCBI): domain Eukaryota; kingdom Metazoa; phylum Chordata; order Testudines; family Trionychidae; genus Apalone; species Apalone spinifera. Next base: position 34,748,776 of record JANRFK010006693.1, read on the forward strand.
CCACTATGGGGAAACCTCGAAAGTAGTCTGAGGCAGGCTCCCTTAATGTGGATGCACTACCTCGACTTAAAGCCCCAGGAAACACTGGGGAGTAATTAGTTCAAATTACTCTGGGGAGTAGTTATTTGAAATAGTGTCACCATGTCCACACTAATGCTATTTCAAAATTAGCATTATTCCCTGAGAAAAGCGGGAGTATAGATTTTGAAATAAGTGGTCTCCTATTTCAAAATAATGGGCTTGGTAGTGGGGATACACCAGACGTACTCTGCCTATGCTGGACAAGTCTACCAGGAGAAAGGAGAGAGGGAAAATAGTCCTCTCATCTACACTAACTATATTAATGCTAACAGCCACACTAAACTAACTTTAAAAGAAGAAAATAAAAAGGAAGGCCACAAGTGGTCTAGGTGGACATACTAGTATTTCATCTCAGGCCAAGATGGTAGAGAAGGATGTCAGGCCAGTTCGCCTACACACCCCTATAGCCTCAGTATCTGCCATGAGGAGGCCTATATGGACCAAACAGGCACTCTAAGCTAGAAATCTCCAATCAAGGGCATAAGGGACACTGTTCAATTATCTTCATTAGCTTTTGCTGGATGATTCCTGATTCCACCCACTGGGGGCCAGTGCTATACACACACACAAACTGATTCAAGTTTGATTCTAGAAGTGGTCAAAGAATTTGGTTGACACATTCTTAGGTTTTTTTATATGCCTCCTCAACCCTGATTCTTATGTAGGATTTTCATCTCCAGATTCTTTTCTCTTATTAAATACCTAGGGTCAAATAAAAGATTGACCTCCTTCTACCTGTTTAGTACATGATCAGCGCCTTTCAGAGTTGTCCTATGCCGTCCTCCACTGCAGTCTAGAATTTGGGAAATAGTCAGGGATGGTACTTGGTCCTGCTGTGAAGGCAGGGGACTGGATTCAATGACCTTTGAAGGTCCCTTCCAGTCCTAGGCAATCTCCATTAATTTATAAAAGTTTTTTGAAGTGCTGTACTGACTTTTTGGATATTGGAAATATGCTACGAGTCTGGTCAGCTAATATAATATTGGCTATTGAGAATTAGTGTACTGTGTGCACTTAGTCACCCAGGAAAATGCTAGGAGTGGCATATACCCACTGGATGTCAGATATGAAAATAATTTAATTTTATATTTTAGCCATACTGACTATTGGAATAGAGACTGGTGTATTGCGCTCATATGGTTTTTCTTTGCTTACTGTTGGAGGCTTTGAACATACTAAACAAAAAAGAAAAAAAACCATTGTTTATGAATGTGAAGGTTAAAGATGAGGAAGAGCCTATGCAGTACTCATTAATTTCATTCCATCTCATTTTTTAATATGGCAGATGTTACTTACCTTAGCTTCATCTAGTCCAAAGCTTTGGTAAGCTTGTTAGCCAGCTTCTCCCGTTCTTTAGCATAGCTAATTTCTAAGTTAGCCCTGTCAATGTAATAATAAAAATCATAATGCAATGTAATAAGTACAGTCAGTCACACAGGCATTGCAGCAAATCATACAAGGTCTATAACACCATATAATCAAATAATTAACATGGCATAGTTAACCTAGCTGAGATCAATGGTAATGACTCAAATCATGTTAGCTCTTACTACACGAACAAGATTGAACTCAAGGGAATACTAGGATAGTGCCTAAATAATAACAGAAAGCAAAACTTTGAATATTATTATTTTGTGGTTTTGAACATTCTCTATAAATTCCATACAGAAAACTACAGTAAAAGAACATTAAGGCTGACACACCACACATTTGGAAGTTAGGAAATGCCAGAATTAAGGTTGTCTGTGGAGCTTTTATTTGGTCCCCTTGTGGATTTGCATTATTATATAGTCTTTAATTATATGATCAAATGCTTTTTCCACAGGACCCCTGCCTCACTCAGGATGGATGGTGCTCTGGGAATGAATCAGGTTTGAATTGTTAATTAGGCTTTTGTCCCCAGCTCCTTGCTCAGTCAGTCCTGTCAACAACCAGAACAGGATGTAGGACACGTGTAATCCACACACCTACTGGGTGCGGTTCACTGTGCTACCTAGTAGCACTGAGACCACTTACAGAGAGAATAATGAGTCTTCTCTGTAGCCCGACCTAAGAACCACCTGACTTTTAGCTCAAGTTGTAGAGGCTCATGTTCTAAGCTCCAGAGTTTCCAGGTTTGATTCTGCCTGTTGGCATTACACATGCACTGGCTTTTCCCTTTGCCTGGGGGTGTCATCCCCACTTCATCCCCAAACCCCACCCTCACTCCATCCTTTCCCCTAGACCTCCTGCTCTGTCTCTTCACCCAGTTCTACTTCCTCCTCCAAGTACACCCTGTCCCTACTCCTTCTCCTCCCTCCCAGTGCCTCCTGCACACCACAGAACTGCTTGTTGCAGTAGGCAGAAGGCACTGGGGATAAGGTAGGAGCTGGCTCCTGGGGATGCTAAGCAACTGCTAATTTTTTCCATGGATGTTCCAGGCTGGAGCATGGAGTTGGCACCTATGGTTCAGGACAAGGCCTAGATACATAACATGGCAAAATATTTAGATGATGAAGTTAAAGATACAAATAGTGTTAAGTGGATTTTTTTCTCCCCTAAAAATTACTATATATATACAATTGGGAGATCTGAACTGAACAAGGGCTAAGGTAATCTTTACTGGCTATCCCATTTTCACCATGGCTATTTTTCATTCAGCAGACCATTTCATTTCCTGTCTTGCCTGTGTGAATTTTTTTGGACTGGGGACAACAGATCATGGGCTCAATTCATTATGGTCTTACACTGGATGAAGTGATTTACACCTGTGCACCAGAACTGCTGCATTGACTTTAGTGGTGCTATGCTGATTCATATCAGCTGAGACTCTGGTTCATTGAATGTAGAGTGGGTAAAAATTGTCACCACTCTGATTTAGTAGTGTCTGAGTCTACCTCACACAGGTGGAAATGACCATAAAAGGCACAGGGAAGCTGAGAATCAGGTCCCAAATGTGAACTTTTGACTAAGACGTCTAGAAAGCAGCTTATTCATATTTAAGATGATGGAAAGGCAGGTGAGGGAGAAGTAGAAATAATGGAAAAGGAGCACCCTGACTTTGTTGCCCATGCAGGTGGTTTATTAGCTGTGTGAATTAACTTGGGTTACATTTAATTCAAATATTTAGTTCATGTAAAAAGCAAGTGGGATAATTAAGAAGCTTGTACTTAATCAAGCTCATAACAAGAGCCAAACAGAAGACAAACCTGACAGTCTACATCCATGCTCCCATTAAAGGAGAATATCAGCAAGGAATTTGGTCAACTGTATTTTTTAAATTTTTGGTATTCTGTTGCAAACATCACTGTTTCCTTCTGATTATTTTGTTACATAGTTTAGGAAGCAGGCTGGTAAAATTAAATTTCCAAAGAATAGTTCTTCAAAATCTGATATGCAACCCTAAGAACAGTCATCTGCAGTATTGCATCAATTACCTGTCATTTCAGGTTCCAGTCCTCACCCATATTGGTCTATGACTCTTGTAATACAGGCAGTACAGGATGGCACTGAAGCAGACATCAGCCTAAGTATTCTGCTAATGCACCACCATGAATCAGTTATGCGCAGTTTGCATTCAATGTCCATGTAAGTTACATGAGAAAATTGGTTTACATCCCTCAGCCAGGCCTGCCAACTTTCACTAAATGTAATTTATCAACATGGGTTCCTGGTGCAGAACAGGACACTCAGAATATGATGGGAGGAAGCAGAACAAATTGAGACGGAATGAAAGGTAAAGAGCCTGGCAAAAATTAGGAAAAAAACCCCCAAATTTATGAGCAGTCCTCACTGTCCACTACTGAAATATACCAAAACTCCTGGTCCTACATACTGAAGGTCAGAATGAGGCAGTCAGAATTTACACAGCAGATAAACCAAAATGACACTGATGCTGGCAGCATTACCAGGGTAATATTTTCAAAAGGACAAAAATGGTCTTGTTCAATTTCTCTGTTGTTGTTCTGCAATGGCAGGCAAGTATGTCTTTGCTAGTGAAGACCTGCAAGTGAAATATTATTATGGTGCTCTATGGAGGTGGGGTTCTCCCAGAGGATAAACCTGTATCCCTTGAAATAAAGTAAAAGGGACAGGAGACAATTCAAACCCCAATGTAGGGCATGATTCTCTTCTCCCTTATGGCCTGGTCCTGCTGCTGTGGGCGTCCATCGTTGTGAACACTGGGAGCTGGAGCTGGTCCTTGCACTGGTTTTACACTAGTACAGTTCCTTTGACTTCCATGGACACACTTATGATTTACACTGGTGGAAGCGAGATCAGAATCAAGTTTGGAGAGTGAACATGCTTTACTTGGAAATACACTGTGTGAGGGCAGAATTTGGCCCAATGGGCTTTCCCCAGGTGTATCTTGCAGACAAGCAGCTGTGATGTTTTCCCACGCATTGAAAATGCATTAACTCTGAGTGAGTCTGGGCTGCACTTGTCCAGCAACACCATGCACGTTTTATCTGATTTTGAATTTGGTATCCAACAAGACAAAGATCTTACCTGCTTTGAAGCAGCCGTGTCCCTGTGCCCAACACACTGATGGAGGCTAGTCAATGTGGCATAGTGAACAGATTGTGTAATAATAATAATGGGAGTCCAGAGCAACACTGATTGTACGGGCAGAAAGGTGATAATGGGCTCAGCTCTGCTGTTAAACAGTTAAAACGAATAGTTAAAATGAAGTTAAACGATAGTTAAAACGAAGCTGATAAGAATCAATCCAATCTTCAGGTGCTTACTGATTGCCAATTCTGCTTTCCGTTTTTCCTTACCCTCTGCTCCTTGTTTCCTGCCTCCTTTTTTTCCTCCCCCCCCTCCCTTCTTCCCTATTTATTTTGGGTCTGCACATCCTAAACTCAAAACTCCCGTCATCTGAAGAAGTGGGCTGTGCCCATGAAAGCTCATGATACCAGCTACATGTTTTGTTAGTCTATAAAGTGCTACCAGACCATTTGTTGAAATACTATAGTTATTAAATAGCCACATTGCATTACAGTTTAAGACAGGAAGTGTCTTATCCAGCTAAAACTGCCAGGGGAATGTTAGATAGACAGAATATAATTACTCATTGAAACTCAGCCAGGGTACTGGGGCTAATGAAATTTGCCTTAGGAAATTTAAACCACTCAGCACCTCAAAGATGGCACCTTAGCACAGCCGTGTCTTGAACTTAGGCAGGGATCCAATATTGACTCAGAAGGAATCATATCATTTACTGAATCATTAATCTCACTTCCTGTAACATGCCTCCAAGTACAGATCCTGCCTGGCTTAGGAGATCTGGTGCAGGCAAGGAGACACAGTGACCACCTTTTATCTTCCAGTTCAGTCTTTATGAAGTTGTATCTGTTATAAAGTCCTGGTTCCAAACATTTTCATATAAATAGGTAATAATTATCTTATTCCTGATCCTCCTCATTGTGGGACTTTATGCAGACAAAATCTGTCCGTACAACAAACATTTAATATGTATTTCAGTGGAGACCTGCACACAGCCTAGACCAGTGTTTCCCAATTGGTGCTTCAGGGAACCCTGGGGTTCCGCGAAGCAAAATGAGGGGTTCCGCAAGGAGCCGGCACTCCCTCGCCCCCTCTGAAAGAGAGAGAGAGAGCCAGCTAGCCAGCAGAGGCATGGGCGGCGAGTTGTATGGGCTCATGGTACCCATGCTTCACAACCTTCACTGAGCTCCCCCTTGCCAGCTGCTGTGTGGCGGGCTCAAACCGGTGAGCGGGGAGACGCCTGGGCGTGATGTAATGTCACGGCCCAGGATTTTAAAACTGCTGGGTGCTGCGTTGCACCATGCGGCTGAGTTGCAGGTTCGGAGTCCGGGGATGGAGCGCAGACTCCAGCCCCGCAAAGTGGAAGGCAGA
>JANRFK010006693.1:34755196-34784743 GCA_030068395.1 Apalone spinifera
AATTCTGAAAAGCTGAAAAGGGTTCCTCTGCCAAATAAAATTGGGAAACACTGGCCTAGACCATCAATATACATGTGTGTGTTATAAAGGCATTCCTTACAAATCAGGGATGGTTTTGCTGTTTATGTAATTTCCCCCCTCACCACCTCCTGGTTAGTCTTTCCGTAAGGGAGACTAAAATGAAGATCTGGTGAACGAAATCCTCTTTATGAGAAAATTTCCTTGCATTTCATTTGTAAATATTTGATATAAAATGTTAAGTTTTCTATTTCTAGTAGAAACAATACAACTCTAGGCAAAATTAATTACATGAACATGCAATAGAAAATGTTCATTTCTCACATCCCCTTTTTTTGTGCCTACTGTATGTATCCAAAACTCTAATATCCAGCAGACAACATACTTTACAATGTGATTCAGTTCTCGAAAGACCTTTCTCTATCCCCAAAGATACTTCAATATTGCTCAGAGAAAACACTGTCAATGAAATTAAAAGGCTGCAAATACATGTTGGAATTAATGGTGACTCAGCATATGCCCTTTACTTTCCAATGAAACCAACCTCCCACATAACGGAAACACTTAATGAGAGTGAGTTCCTCATGCCCTACATACAAACATTAGGAAGCAAGACTTCCCTGACATATACAATACCCAACAAAAGATTACTCACTGTACAGCCTCTCAGTGGGGTCACCATATTAGAATGGATTTTTCACGTTAGAGTCCAGCTCTGCAGAAACTGCTATAAAAACTGGGTGTTTTCTGGGTTTCAAAAGGTGAATAAAAAAATACCAATAGATTATATATTGCTAACAAAAGACATGAAAGATAACTTGGGAAAATACTCCAAGTATTTCCTGGTCACGTAACAAGGTCCAAAGCAAAAAGGAAGGCCAGTGGTGAAAATTATCTATGGAGAATTGAACTGATTATTTTTACAGCATTTATTAAGAAAAATCTAAGCTGAACTGTAGTCCACTTGCTTTTCTAACTAGACTACAGAATGGGTCTCATTCACCAATGCACTATTTCAGTTTCATGGTGATGACTCGAATAGTGTTACACAGGCATAAAAGTGAAGTAGCCAGTTGGTAAATTAGACACTGTGTGCCTTGCTTTCCCGCTGTTAGTTACTTCTCCTCAGTAATGCAGTCTGTTGCTCCAATTCCCAACTCTACCTTTTCTTCTGCAAAGCCTTCACTTGCTCTCTTCACAGAGTGAGGGCCAGTTTCACTGATAACCTCTGCCTGTTTTGTACTATGCAAACAACGGCAAAAGCAGCTGTAAACCCATCTTCACTAGCCAGTTAAGCCTGGTTTATGGCTGCATTGCCTGAGCAGAGTGACACAAAACAGCCAGATCTTTCAAGTGAATCATGGCCTGTGAGGTTTATTCCATCTTTGTTTGAAGTTTTATGGCCCATTGATTGTATTAGTCTGCGGTAGTGTATTACCATCCTGCTCTCCAGTGCCTGGCCCCATACATATTCACATACACCTGGGCAGAATCAGTGTAAAGCCCTCTCACAGGAGAATGTAGGAGAATGTAGCTTTTATTGAGAGGATTAAGGAACATTCTTCTCAAATGCTTGGAGGATAAGAAGCAATAATTGTAACTATACTATCATACTAATACATTCCAATAATGAATTTAGCAATGTTCTTTCCATTCGGTTATTCATTAGAGAATTTCTTTGTATCACAGAATTATAGAAAGAGCAGGAAGACACACCTGAGTCACTGAGACTCTCTGTCAGGGCAGGATTTTTCCTTCTAGCACTTTTTCCTTCTACCCCTTCATGTGGTGGAGTATTTCAGAGTCTAATATAGCTCACCGTCAAGATGTTTTTTTGGCTATTCAGCTTAAGTTTTCCCTCATGTAATTCCCATTACTTCCAGCTATGCCTCCTTGGACCACTTTAAATAATTCTGTTCCATCCTGGCTGTTAGTGTTCATGTACTAATTCAAACTCACAGGTGTTCCTTAGTTGCAGCTGAGATGCCAAGGTATATATTAACCCCCTGATCCTCTGACTTTGTATGTGCAGACTGCTGTTCTCACATAACACAGCACTGAGTAACTGAGGCACCAGGCAGGCCATTTGTGCACAAGAAGTTGCAATTTTGGAGCCTTAGCTTGTTAATATTACTTCATCAGTCAGTCCCACTTACCATTTTAGTCTCTCTTTTTGGAATTCCTTTTGGTTTGTCCGTGTCCTTCTGTTAAGGAGATACTCAGAAGTGAGTGTAGCACCACAAGAACCTTCACACCTGTGCATACAGAGCTATTAACTCCCTGCTCCATGACATGCCTCTTCACAGCTGCTCAAAACTCCATTTGCCACCATCCTGCATTGCAAACTCCGCCCAATTTGTTTTTCTTGTTATTCTTGAGACTCTTTCATCATTCCTGTTTTTCAATTTCTCTCTCCCACTGAATCTGTGTGGCATGGCTTTCTCAAAGTAGAATCACAGTTTGTTGTTTTGCCCACCTCCCTGATCTTTCTCGGTCTCTTAATTATTATTTACTTGTTTTCACCCATGATTTCCAATCTTTTCTACTTTAGCATCACCTGTGAACTTCACAAATGTGAGTTGTTGCCTGTCTCAGACAATCTTCCAATTCTCTTTCTGGGCTGACTCCAGACATTCATGTTACCTCTCTCTTTAAACTCGCCTCAGTGGCAATATGCTCTTCTTTTAGGGCTAGTCTGTGATTAAGTCTTCAAGGGAGGCTGTGTGGGAGACACAATCTGCCAATAGCTCTAGAGATGCAGAGATGAAACATGCTGTCCCATGCTACGAGAACCATGGCCCTGCCCCATTGCAGTGGCTTTGACTTCGGAACCAATCCTGGTGCTCCCAAAGCAGGAACTCTGCTTGATCCTGAGCCTCAGGCATGCAGTGGAAAGCAGCCAGCTCATTTGTGCAACTGCCAGGCAAATTCTAGCCCTTAATAAATTATGTGCTCATAGCCAAGTTTCATAGGGATCACTCTTAAGGCTCCATGTGTTAATGGAGAATATAAATGGAAGTGAAAATTTAATTTGCATAGATCAAATTAACCTAAATTTGACTTACACAAATAAGCCCTAGAATATGAAAACTAATGGACAACTAATTAACAATGCATTTTTCACACAGCTGTGATCTAAAAATTTAAGTTCCAGAGGGAAGCATAATAATTGGTGAGATTTTGCATAACTACATTTGCCCAAATTGCATTCTAGATTCATGTGTGTCACTTTCAGAAATATTCATGCTCTCCCCCTGTACACCATTCAAGGGTTACTTTGCTTATTTTTGAGGCTCCTTGTTAAAATGAAAAAACAGAAATGGACAATAAACATTTTGTGAAAGGCCAGGGTGAGATGATCAGTTTTGAGATCTAAGAATGTGTGCATGCAAGTGCAATCCTCTCTACGTTTCTTATCTTGTCACTAATTACAACAATTCATGTAAGATGACAAACATTCTGGAAAAGTTTAATAAAAATAGAGAGAGAAAAAAAGCAATGGCTTTAGTATCAAAACCCATTCTGGACCTCCTATACCCACAGATATCCTTCCTCTCAGAAACCGCTGGTGAAGACGACTTGCTCTTCCTGAAAAAAATGCTAGGTTTTGGTGTATAAATACATCGCCTAACCCCGTCAATGGGCCAGGAATGGCTGCTGTCCAGAAGGGGCAGGGAGCAAGCCAGACTACTCAATATAGGTAAAGGCTTTATGGGCAACCCTTGTCCTTATCATGATGGATACCTCATCAGAGCAGAAATCCCTACATGCAGATTCCAGGGCATCTACCAATAGCGGCATGGCTAACTTCTGTAATGGTTGCATTTGGTTTCCCCAGCATGACTGTACATTTTGATTCCTTCCAAGGGTATGTCTAGACTACATGCCTCTGCTGACAGAGGCATGTAAACTAGGCTACCTGACATAGTCAAAGAAGCCGGGATTTAAATATCCCCAGCTTCATTAAAATAAACATGGCCACTGCGCTGTGCCGGCTCAGCTGATCGTCGGCACAGCGCGCGAGTGAAGATGAGGATCGGTCGACAAAGGAAGCCTTTGTCGACCACTCCATTATGCCTCGTGAAACAAGGTCGACCAATAGCTGAGCCAGCACAGCGCAGCGGCCATGTTTATTTTAATGAAACTGGGGATATTTATATCCCGGCTTCTTTGACTACGTCGGGTAGCCTAGTTTACATGTCTCTGTCGGCAGAGGCATGTAGCCTAGACATACCCCAAATGAAGTCAAGCCATAAGGCCATGCACTACCAGTGGTCCAATAAGTAACAAAATACCATCTACACATTTTATTAGTTTCTAAGGCACTGCAAGACTATTCATTAATGTCTATGGTTGTTTACCAAGGAATTTTAATCCTTGACCTTGAGAAGCATCAATCGTCTATTTGTCTTTCAGAAGCTGCAGCAAGACCCAGCTGAGAGCAAACATTGCATTCTGTGTGCAAAGGGAATTCTGGGGGTTCAGGGGCAGTATGCTGGGGAGCTTCAGGTTATCTGTAGCCAATTTCCATGCACGTCACTGGCTTCCCATCATGCTGTGTAAGTGGAGGGGTCATATAGGCCATGGACAGTGATAGCTGACAGACACACTATATGCAAGGCTCTACTAAATTCATAGGCCCTATGAGTCAATTTCATGGTCATAGGATTTAAAAATTGTAATTTTTATGATTTCAAGCTATTTAAATCTGGAATAGTTATTGGCCCAACTTTGGTTGATGAGATAAGTGAGGCACTGATGAATTGTTCCTTTTTCTTTTGTATGTTTTTAAAACAAGGGTCAAGATTTTCCAAAGAGATTATGATTTTTGGTGGCTCACCTTCTGGGTGCTGATCACCCACTCTCTGCCACAAGCAGACCCCTTCAAAGCACCTTAAGGTGGATGTCATTTCACAAATACTTTCCCCCAACCTACTGAATTCCTTAAAGTAACAAACAACTTCCCACAGACATACAGAACTAAAAGTATACATGGGACTGCTGAAAAAAAGTGTTGGAGTGTGTACTATGGTAACAGGACATGAGCTAGGAAATGGTGTCATGGACACTGGACACTGTTTTCTTTTCAAAGAACAGAGAAGGAAATTGCCATCACATTCCTAATGCTTATGTTTATTATGAAAGTGTCTCCAAATTAAAATCGTTCACAATATCGTTCCATCTTAAAAATAAAACCAAAACAAAACACAAAGTAACTTCTAAAGTTGTACACAATATCTAAGCATAAAGGAATTCTAACTACTTAATATATCACTGTATTTCAGACAGTGGAATTCTAACATTGTATTTCTGAGAGAGTTGCTCAAGCACAGAGCAGTCATGAAAACACAGATGAAATTGTGTCGTCCATCCCACCCTGACTCACTGCAGATAAAAGAGAATGTATATGTTATATGTATAACATAACATATAATGTGTATGAAAATAAAGCCTTAGCATTCGCAGTCTGAGCTAAAGGGACTCAAAGGTCTATGGGACCTAGAATGTATGTGTTTTTCCATAGTTCATTGTAGACCAGTAAAGATCCATAGAACATTATGGATCACTTTGGTTTACAGTTTGACATGTCTGATCAGTAAAACTTTATGCTTGATAGGGTTCCAAAATATCACACTGTAGTTTCCTCCATTATTAGAACTGGAAGCTATTTCAAAAATGTAGAATTCAGTACAGACACACTCAAACACTGTGTTTTCATTGCAACTACAATCAGAAGCTTTCACAATGTAAAAGCTGTGTATGTATGTCAACTTTTTGAAACTTCCATCATTGTTTAAAAAAAAAAAGTGTCTTTGTAAAATTCCCATTAGGCCCCATTTCTAAATCAAAACACTCAAAGCATATAAATAATACAAATTGATTTTGCTTTGTGGTTTCAAGGCAACTGTAATTTACAGTACACTGTAAGGTTGGGCCCATTCTGATCTATGTTACAATGAAGCGTAGAAAGTTTTCAACAGATCCTCTCACACAAATCTCACAAATAGTAGCTAACTGGAAATATACAAAGAATGAACTTTAGCAAATACGATTTTTTTAAAAATATCAAAGTATCAATAGTAGAAAATCAATGGCATCCTCTCTTTCATTGAGAATTACAGGAGGTTGGAATAATGGTGTGAAGTTTTGTGAAATGAATAATACAAGCATTGGATTTCTAACTAGAAAATTCTGTGAAGTATCTAGCCAGACACTCATGTTGATTATCAATGTCATTTGGTTGCAGAGCAATTTTTTTTTTGCAATAGTATCATGTTCATACCCACATATTGACTCCTGATGGACTCAGATTTAACATAAGAACCACCTGAAACTATGTGAAGCTTTTTGTGTACATGGCTGGTTGTCTGAAAAGAGGGTTTGGCATTATGACTATGCTCAATGTTCACAAAGATTTAATGCCAGGCTGAAGTACTCCTATTTGGATGCATATAGAGGGAAGCTGTGACCTACTATATCTCTGTTGGAAATATTAAGTGGAATAATCCATAGAAAGATCTACAAAATGGCAACAAGGAAGCAGCATGAGTCATTTTTTGGTATTTTAGAGCTGACTATATAACCTTGATCAAGACACAGATGAATCTAAATTCCACCCCCATTTGTTTGATTGGCTGAATCTTCAGCATATTGCAGGACACTGCATTTGAGTAAAACCGTGTGCTTTCCTTTTTTGTATATTGCATGGCAATGCTAAAAAAATAGTAAGTGCAACAAGAACTGAATCTTAGATTACTATATGTCAGGGATAATTAGAAACAGAAAACAAATTCTTACTATTGGCTAATAAAGCCTATATGGTGCTTTTTTCATTATTCTACTTACCTATTCTGACAACAGTGTCTCAAAATGTACTACAAAAAAGGAAGCATAGGCTTTGAAGTGAGGCAAAAATGATAAAGAGCTCATTAGAAGGCAAAGAGCTTGAAAATACTAATATATAGTTGGAATACAAATTCTTGTTTCTATAGGAACTGGATAATAGTGCTGAGACAAGTATTGATGTATACAGCCTTCCAATTCTTCGCAATTATACAGAGCCGTGTGAACCATTTTCAGTTCAAATCTCTTTACAAGTTTTGTGAACTATATGATTATCCAAAAAACCCCCAAACCAGCCATCAAAAGTGTTCCATTCGCATTACAACCTCTCTCAATGCAAAAACATAATCACAGATTCAAATACAAAATATTTTGAATGTTTGCCGCTCTCTTTTTGGAGTGAAACACAGCTCCTCTGCAAAGGCTGAGTCAGAACTGTTTTGACTCCTGTCAATTGATGAAAGGACTGAGAACAATACTATAAAGCATGTTCAACAAAATCTTTTGGTCCTGTCCAATACGGATGGGAGAAATGTGCTGATTTTCCCAAGTCCCTCAAATACTGTGGATTGATTAGTGATTGCTAGTAAAGCTCTTGATGCATCTGATCCCTATCCCTATTTTTCCAACTACCCACTTTTAATATCACATCTTCCTCATACAGATAAATCTTCACTAAAGTCCCATTTCGTGCTACTAATAGGACTCAGAATGTTCAGGACCGCTGGAGTGGGTTGATAATGAAATGAGTGGGATACACTTGATGTAAAGGACAGATTGCAATGACACTTGCATGGCTGTACAGGAGGGGAGATGGGACTTCTGAAGATAAGTAATTTCTGTGCAAGATACTGATGTGGTGTTGAGGTCATATGTACATTGCTATTTTATAAAAAAGATTGCAACCTTAGGGAAAAAAATGAAAAATTTACCAGCATTCTATAACTTTGGGGTTTCAAGAATTCCCAAACTTTCTGAGACAACCATACTTCCTTCACCCTTCTTTGCACAAGGGACATAACATCAATATTTAAACCTTTATTCTGAATGGTAATCTTAGCAGTTGGTCTTTCAGAGATTATATTTTTTAATTCACTACATCCCATTAATACAGTCTCACTATAAAAGCTCTCTCTAATAATCCCAACATCAGTGTATCATTTCAGATTTCATATGGAGGGTATTTTCTGTACAGACTATTACATCTACCTTTCCTTCCATCTTTTATGCTCTGCCATTATTCTTGCATTTATCCTCCCTGCAGCAAAAGGGCCATTTTTACTCTTGATGTTTTGCCTTTTCTATCTCACATTCTTGGCTAGTACAAAGGGCCTTTGCACATAATGATGGTTCCAGAGACTTTCAAGCACCATCACAAAACACTAAATGGGTAAAGTAAAGGGATGGGATAAATATCAGTCTTTCAAAAGAAATAAATGATCTTGCAGCCTTTTTCAGGACCATTCATATGGAATAAAACCACTAATAATACTCTATAGCCTGAGAAATCATCTGTGTTTTGATACTTGCATAGGTGTGAGGAAACAAAACTACTTTCTGCCTCACAGTGCTCCTGCTGAGGATGGCGCGCTCACTCCTGGTAACACAACAGATGATTTTTGTTTCTGCTTTACTCCTGACTGCCTCCTAAATTTCTTTGGTCTATATGCACATTGCTTCTGTGCACGCATATTCAACACTGTTGAAGAGCAGGATGCATAGAGATTGTCCTCCAGAAATACTCCTCCTGCTGGCGCTGCCATTAATAAGCACAGAACATAAAAGAGGTCCTCGCAATACTTCACCCATGGATTTTCTAGAAATCGAAGATCATATGAAAAAAGGGAAAGTATATTCCTACTCTCACCAACTCCTTTCCGGGCACAGTTTGCTGCTACACATAAATCTCAGATTGAACAGAATTATTATACAGCCATTCCATGCTTTATTTCTCAGTTCAATAAAAAATCCTGAAGTACCCTAAAAAAAAGTTGGCTATGAATAAACTTCTCCTGCTAGTGCAGAACATTCTGCAGTCTCCCCGTTTCTATTTGACAAGAGTGATAAGCACAAGACCTCCACTGTCTGTTGAAGTTGCTGTTTTGTCATTGGGCTGCTGCTCTCATCCTTCCCAGCTCAGAGGAGCAAATCCTCAAGTTCAGGAATAAATTCTGGATTCACAACAATGCACTCATCAAATTCAAACACCACTTTTCTGACACTAGATCATCTCTCAGCATGAAATCCATGCAAGAAATTGAAGTATGTAGAGTTAAAACTTGCAAAGCAGAACTAATCTGCAAATTTGAGTTTCATCATAATTATTGACATAAGGTATCTTGGGTATTTGCACAAGTAATCAAGTCTATCCTAATGCAATTAACCACCAATTGAGTTTAAAACAATGCTAAAATAATACCCTACGGTAACCACAGATTTGTCTGAATTGCTAATTGACCACATTAAACACAATTTAAAATATTAATCCATCATTTTAAAACTTTACATTGGGGAAATGGCCACCGTGATTTCAGAGGTGATTTCAAAACTAGCACTTTAAAACACATAGATAGCAAAACTATCTGGAGCTGAGCTAGAATCTGTAAAAGCCATGTTATAGCTTACTGCAAGTGATAAAAATCAAGCAGACTACTACTTATAGAAGACTGGGCAACAGCAATAGGAATGGACGGAAGAGATCTTAGAGTGTTAGTCTCTACCACTGAGAATCTAAAGAGCCAAAGAGTAAGGACATGTCCTTTTATCCCTAAGCCCCAAAATATATTCAAAATAAATAATATTCTAAGACAGTACAAATAAAAATACTGCTCCCATAGTGTCAATTACATACACATACAGCATGCCTACATATACAGAATGGTGTGTCTCTTCATTCACAAACAGGAAATATGGCAGTGCACTATCAGTATGCTTTGATACTCCTAATTTTTTTTCTGATTCTGAGATATATGAAGAAACCGCATTCACAACTTATTATTTACTTCTAGTAGTAAACAGTTCACTTTGTTCATATTTCATGTGTTAGCTCAAGGATTAATGGTCCTCTGAACAAGTGCTACCAGTAAGATATCCATTTGTTCCATTGGCACCACTGGTCCCATTCGTGGTGGTAGCGTTGTGTGGATTCTTTGGACGAGGTACTGAATCTTCCTCATCTGAACTGGACTCAACATCACTTCGGTCATCCTTTGCTACCTGAAGAATGTGAAAGAAGTAGCATGTTATAGGCTACTGCATGACAACATGATGAAGCACCCATTACTTTGCACCAGAATTAGAAAAATTAGAGCCTGAAAGTCTCTTCAATCTGAACTTTAAAAGAGGTCTTAGCCCTGACATGCTTTTGTGCCTTCCTAGGCACTCTTTTAAGCACTGAAGGGCTGAGCACAAAAGCCACTGGTTCACACCTATCACTAGGACACACACGTGTTAGTGTTCAGAAGTGTGTGCAAAAATGTTTGCATATAGGCCGTTTGGAATTCTGGCTCTTTAGATCATCCAGTCCATCTTCTTGCTGATGCAAGATTATGCTTTAGAGTGCTTCTTCTGCTACTTGATTGAGTGTAAAATGTCTCAAGTGATAGAGTTTCTACCACTTCCCTTGGCAGACAATTCCACAGCCTAATGGATCAAAGAATCAAAAATGAGTTATCACTTTCTTATATTTCCTCACACTAATTCATCAGAGGCCATTTGGGCTTAAGGACTGGATTGAGTATCAGGAAGCCAGGATTCTTTTCCTGGCTCTGCCACTGACCAGCAGCAAGTCACCTCACCTCCATCTCCATCAGATACTTCATCTGTGAAACGGAGAGAACGATACTTACCCTCCTTGCCAAAGTTCTTTGGAGGTGATGATTGAGAATCATTACAGTAAAGAACTGGGCATTATTATTATTAATTCTAGTTTTGTCCCTGGCAGTTCCTTGAGCAATTCCTCTTCTCCTCAGTTGTACTGCTCAAATGTCTGACTTCGGCCAGAGAGTGTATGATATAATGTGGCTCAGCCAAGAAGATAGAGAGTAAAGAATACTATAGCTAGGCAACATGAAAGAAAAAAATTGCCCTCACTGCCCTGTTTCAGGGCATGTATGTTTTCTCTGGTAGAGAGGAATGCAGTGCCAGCATGGACAGCAAGCCATGAGAGGGTAAATCAGGGAAGGTGTATAAGGTACAGCCATTAGGCACTAATGGGAAGAAGCCTGCCAGCTAAGAGTGGTGTGCAACTTTCAAGTTTTCCTTCCATGTTTGGTTCTATTAATATATGGACATGTATTAAGCAACCACCTATGTTTAGAAACATGGATACTAGCTTTCTTCAGTGTGATAAATTCATATGAATTGGTTGGGGAAAAATAACAGCAGAAGAAGTGATTTATCTGAAATGTTTACAGTGCTCTTGGGTAAGAAACTTAACTCTACTTGTTTCAGTTTTTACAGGGTTCCTTCCACATTCTTGAAGAAGTACTGATTATCTCCCCATCTGTCCCCTCTTAATAGCCCAACTGCTTTGAAGGCTCAGAGAGCACCCATCATCTTTGCAATTAAGAATGACTGACATGACTCCCTTCAGATCATGTTTGTTAATTGGCCAACAGAGACTAACAGCCCTAGGAACACTTGCGAGTTCAAAGTATCTGCTAATATGTACACTCCCTAATGCCAACATCCAACAGTGTTGCAACGATGGACCCTTAAAAATCAAACTTCTGCTCAAGTCAGAATTTTGATTTTACGCTCCCCAATGAAATATTATTATGGACTCTTTCACATAATATGGCGGACTAATATGTTAAAGCTCTTGAAATAAAAGGATACACTTTGAATTGCATTTTAGCCAAACACAAGTTATGTGCTCAATACTGAGGTTAGTGGGTAAAATTAGTGGGTGATTTCAAAACTAGCCGTTTGTTTAACTCTGTAGCAGTAACAATAAGTTAACAGTTTTCTTTGAGGGAATTATTTTAAATTCAATTCTTTAGTTAACTGACATGCACGGAAATACGCAACCAGAATGGTGCCAGAGCAGAGGATTAGGCTATTCTATAGTTTATGATGTTTATTGGTATTACAGTAGTTAGACCACCCCCATCAGGACGAGTCCTTTGGAGGTTAGGCACTGCCAGTGCTTAATTTGTAATGAAAGAAGTGCTGGGGCTCACACAATTTTTACTTTCATAATGGATATGACAAGCCTAGATGTGCTGAGGCCAGGCACACAAATGGGGGGAGGAGACAAAGAGGACAACTGCCCTGGGGCCCAGCGATTCAAAGGGGCCAAAGGTTACCACCACTAGGTGGCAGCTGGAGTTCTGGGCCTTTAAAATGGCTGCTGGAGTGCCGTTCCCTGCTCCAGAGCCCTGGGCAGTGCACTCTAGGTGGTGCTGAGGACGGGGACGGGGGCAGGGGCAGGGCATGAACTAGGCAGCACTAAGTGCTGTCTATTCCTGGCCCACCCATTCCCAGAGCACAGAGCCATTCCCCACCTTGCCCAGGGACCTGGCAAATCTGTCAGCTCTCCTGAGTGGGGCTCAGCCCTGGCAAGTAGAGTTGCCAACTTTCTAATAGCACAAAAATGAAACACCATTGCCTCACCCTGACCCACCCCTTCAAAGAGGTTCCTCTGTCCCTTCCCCCTTTTTTGAAGCGCTGCTCCTTCTCTGGTCCTGCCCCCACTCACTCCATTTCCCCTCCCTCCATCGCTTGCTCTCCTCCACCCTCTCTTACTTTCACTGAGTAGGAACAGGGGTTGGGGTGCAGGACAGGGTGAAGGCTCCAGCTGGGGGGTGCGGGCTCTGGGATAGGACTGGGATGAGGGGTTTGAGGTGTGGGAGCAGGCTCTCAGTTGGTGTCATAGCGGGGCTAAGGCAGGCTCTCTGCCTGATTTAATTCCATGCTCCTCATGGATGCAGCTAGCATTTTCAGACCCTTGGCAGAGGGGCCATCTGGAAGCTACAGAGGTGGTTCTGGGATGGGGCCAGTGTGCTGTGGTTGCCCCTCCACCTAGGGGCAAATGCCAGAGGGAAATGCTGGCCACTTCTGGAAGCTGTGCAGAGCCCAGGGAGGCAGAGAGCCTGCCTCAGCCCTGCTGTGCCCTAGTCAGCAGTGCACCCAGAGCCTTTTTGACTGGGCATTCTGGTTGAAACCAGAGGCCTGGCAACCCAACAGGTAAGCCATGGCACAAATTAAGCACTGGACACTGCACAGACACAAAGTTAAAAAGAGACCCTGCCTCTAAACACAGCCTAAGCGAGAAGCAGGAGTAACAACGAGAAGAAAGAGGGAGGATGGAACATAGGGAAAAATAAAACATAGATCTGCATAGCACCTGTCTTTCACACAGCAGAATCAGAGAAACTTACATGCAAAAGGTTCCACTTCCCAGCCTTCCCGGACAGCACAAGGAAAAGGATAAACAAGTAGAATAAGAAAGTCACAGGGATGTTGGTGTGACATCACTGGCTTAAGTGAAACAGGATCACTGAGGGTTAGAATTGCGAAAGCAGAGGTGTCCCAGCTGTGACCCTCAAACTAAATACAAACAATGGCAGTACATATCTTTAATACAGAGAGCACAGACGATATCAGGGGACTCAATCGAAAAAGGAACTGAGCACTTTGCCTGCATTCTTGTAAAGCAGTTAAGCACAGGAACAGTCCCATTCATTTCAGTCGGATTACTCACATGCTTAAAGTAAAGCACATGCTCAAATGCTTTGTACCTTGTTAATTTGGGCCCTCAAACTGGATGGCTCAGCATCCTGATTTGTTTAATCTAGACATACTGTATGCTTGGACTTGTGGTCACTGTGAACCACACCCCTGTTTTTAAATACAAGGGTGGCAACAATGAGTTAATTTTCTACAAAGAGGCATGGCCTTTCAGCTCCTAGAAAGTACCAGCATGACCCTTTGTTACTCAAAAGGCTCTTGATGGGTAAGACTCTAAGGAGTTGAGACACATAGCTCTGCCATTTACCAAAGTGCTGTGACAAGTTTCAGTTGATTATTTTTTTCAGTTGGGAGGCATGGTTTTTTTCACCAAATATTTTAAGGAAGGAACTAAAGCAGAATTGGCAGAATGAAGACAAGTGCTATTAACACAGCTGCTAAATGTGTAGTGGGATTTAACACCTATTTCTTTAAAAGGAAGCTTTAATCATAACATAATCCTAGTCTTAAAAAATGCATGTATTTGGAGTTTGCAGATCTAATACATTTGTTATCAAGGACACAAAGCTAGTTAGCTTTCCATTAAAGGAAGGAAAAGCATATCACAATATATCATTTGTCCTCAAGTCTGTGTTACAGGTCAAAAAAAAGAACAAATCACTGGACAATTACTAAGTGCTATTTACTAATTTTTACTGTGAAACATCAGACAGTGTTTGTGTCACCTTACCTTGCCTCTGGAGATAGCTTTATAAGCTGCTTTTATGATTAGATAAGACCAGAAACAGTGCAGGACTTGAAGTACCATGAGCAATATGTTAAAGAACCACAGGGCAGGAAAACTGCCCAAAGCTTCATACAATTCAAACAGCATTGAGTTTAATATCCTAAAAGAGAGAGGGAGAAAAAAGTACTTACATTTTGTTTGAATCAACAGTGATCTAAAAAGCAGCCTTTTTCTACTTAAGATGACAAATATTTGATTAGGCGGTATACATACATATATTCAATCCTCAGCTTTATAATATGTAAGACTGAATAGCACTGGAAGAGGAGTGAGAGTCATCCGTGCCTCTTATGTCTCCTGACGTAAATGACTGAATACATCACCTTCCCTATTTAATTTCAACCAGCCAACATCACATGGAGAAAGCAAATGTTCTACCCTTCTCCTTTTCTTTTCACAGCTGGTGAGTTCAAAGACATGGGTTTTCTCTAATACCTCTTTTTCCTGGACAATCCTGGAGATGTACCAGCTTCCCATTCTTCAGATTATTCTCCTTTTCATGCAGAGTATGTACTTTCCATCAGGTCCATCACAGGTTAACAAAGAAACACTTAACCTGTAATTTCCAGGTAATCTAATTCCTCTGAGGAGGGGGGACCTTAAACTGAGACTATACTTGATACAACATACAGCCACCAATACTCACCCATTGTACTGTTGTAATGAAATGATAGTTTTCCCCTTCTCTGAAAGGGATTTGTCTAATTTAGAGCAAAAAGGTATATAACAAATCATAACCGATACTGGCAAGTTGCGATCAAACTGCCTATCAGCATTAAATGATATGACAGTAAATACATTATTAGAGCATTTGTCAATACTATTTACAATCCTATTAAGTTTTTACTGTAAATTCCCATTTATAGTAAAATCTTCAGTGATGTTTGTTGATCTTAACTTATTCTAAGAGATTATTCAAGTAACACAAGACTTCAAGCAATAACCTATGATAGTTCTCAGAGTACAATAGGAACTGATTCATTCATCACTTGAAAACTAATATAGAGCAGGATACAAAGTGGGTCCTAGCGAAGGGTGAGGCAGTAACCAAAACAAGAGACTGAGCAATAATAGGAGGTAAGTAGAAGAAATAGCAGTACTTATGGCAATATATGGCTGCCTAGGAATGCTCGATACATTCAGGAGTCAATTAAAAAATAGAGAAGATCATGTGGGTTTCTAACATCCCTTCTACACCATACCTCTGCTGATGTCTATAGTATTGGAAAGTTGACTGCATTTAATATTTTAAAAATTAACTATCACTACATAACCAGTAGATGGCACATTTATTCAAGCTAACAAAAGCACACTTCAATCAGCTCTTGTTATATTGTGTTTGGCTAGATTTCTGTATTGTAATGTCATATAGGGCTTTAGAATAGTTCAAATCTCATTCTCTTGGACTGAACCACCAGCCTGTGTTTGAATTCTGATGTATCTTGTGCACTTCAAGAATTATTTTTACCAAAAACATGTGTGTACAACATTTCTGTTACTATCAATGGAAAATATCCAAATGCAACAAACTACACCCTCTAATATTTATGATTTAATTAGTATAACACTGTTTCAGTTATAATTAGTAGATGATTTCTAATAAACAATCTTAAGCAGATTAGTTTTAAAGCTGTAGGACATCAAACTGCTGGTTTGATTCTATTTAACATTGCTCCTTTTTTTTTAAAAATAAATCCCTGGCCCCTGATGCTGAATTGTGTTTGCTCCATAAATCTTACAATGCTTTTTGTGAGAGATGGAAGTTTCATTGCCTCATTATACATTTTTACTTTTACAATGCTTTCTGTTTATGGCATTAGACAATGAAACAGTTTGCAGTTATGGCTAGACATTTGGCATATCATTGTTACTAGCTAAGATTTATAGTCTTCACTTTGTGCAATTTGTTCTGTCAACAGTAGCACTAACTGGCAAAGTAATGTACTGCTTCTTAATCTAAGGTGACACTTACCATGCATATCAAAACATAGTTTTAGTCAGCTTTGCTTATTTCATTGGTAGTTATTTCAGATATAATTGCAATATCAAACTCTTTTTAAAATAAGCAGTTCTTTCATGTCAAGTTACTCTCACTACATTGACTCTCCTTTTTGAAATCTAAAATCTTACATATTCCAGAACTGTAAGAGTAGTTATGCTCCTACTTACATTTAGATTCCCTGGACCAAATTCATCCCTAGGATAATTCCACTGAAGTCAATTCAGTGAAGTTGCACCAAGGATGAATATGGCCCATTCTAACAAAGTCTGAAATCTTAGGCTGGACAGGTCATGGAGAGCATATCTGAGTCCTAAAGCAATTTTGCTGCACAAATGAGTTACCTGCTGGATATCAGAGATGAGAAATAAGAACTATCAGAACCCTCTCAGATCTGCTGATGTTTGACACATTGAGCAATAAAACAGAACTTTCCATTAAGCGTCTGATATATTTTGCACAAAGATGATTGCACTGACTACTCAAAATGAAATTTAGGGACAGTGACATGGCACTATGTGGTAGGCATGGGAGGGACAACTGGGCCTTTAAAGATAAACTTTACACAATTCTCAAGCAAGAAACAGAAGTAGAATATGAACATAGACTACAGAAATATCAGACAGGTAAAGAATTGCTTTATGCCCCAAAAAAGAATATCCGATTTTGGAAGGTTGCGTATATAGGGATCAGATGGTTAGGTAGGAGCAAATATGATGGGAGCTGGTACTACATTTATACAGGCCAGGCCACTAAACTCCCCAAACCTCCATTCCAACTTCCATTCCTCTAAAGACTCATTTGAACCCTATTAAATCATATATACAAAACAAACATGTGGCTAGACTAAACACAGAGTCCACAGCGGCAATCACACAACTAAGTGGGTTCCAAGTAAAATTTTCAAAGAGGCCTAAGGACCAGATTTTTTACCTATTTGGGTGCCTAAAACTGCAGCAAGGCACCTAGTATGATTTTTAAATGCATCTAGATGTTTAACTCTCACATTTTCACAAGTATCCATTGATTGTGGATGTTTCCATTTCTGGTCTGACTGATCTAAGACAATGGATTTGATTTCCAGAGATGACTTGGTTAGAGCGGTTTGTGCTCTGTACTTGTGAAAATCAGGCCCAAGATGCCTAAGCTAGTCACATAAAAACTTAGTCTCACACACACACACACACACACACACACACACACACACACACACACACACACACACACACACACACACACACCCCCCACTTCTGAAAATTTAGCCTTTGGCAACTTGTCCAAGTTTGCAATTGAACAAGGAACAGAACCCAATTCTCTTTGTGTCAGTCCTATATCAAATACTTCCTCTTCTCTTGCTAAATGCATTGCTAAGAATGCCATGTGCAAGTGGCAGCAATTAAATGAACACTCCTTTCAGTGTCCTGAATTAAGTAATGTGGTTTTGGATCAAAGTGAAGTTGATTAGTTTTATTGCAGTGGGACTGATGGGAACAGATACAAGCCATCAGTGAGTGATCCAGCTTCCACAGAAATCAATGACAAAACTTTCAGTATAATCTACTATATATTTGAGTTTGTCTGTCTATTTACCCAAAAACTCCTCCTAAAGGGTAAGAGCTAAGACCACCACATTTAGTATGCTGTTATCTTAACTTAAAGCTAGATAAGGATTTGGTTTTGTGTGCGTGTGGCCTGAAAACCATACAGAAAAGAGACAGAATCACCAGGCAGGTGTGAAAGGACTGGCACGGGGGTGAACCCCCACCCTGTCCAAGATAGGCATGTAAGTGACCAGTAGAGTCGACTACTCGAATTCCCCCTACGCTGCCTCTGTATCAGAGGCAGTGGGGGGGGGGGGGGGGGGGGGGGGGGGGGGGGGGGGGAGAGAAGCAGGAGCTGGTGCTGGGAGGAGCTGGCTTAAAAGCTGATTTCCCCCCAATATGGTCTCCATGGTGCTGCGTGTCCTCTCCTCCCCCCAGGTAATAGCACTGGGAGAGGCGCATGGGAGGCTGCTGAGAAGCAGCTTCTGGGGCTGTTGGATGTAGCACAAGCCTGTACCTAGCTCCTACTACATTTAAACTGCAGAACTGCAGCGGGGGTAGCTCCTGAACCTGGTGTGAGCTGGGACAGAACGCCTTCCCTTGTCGACTAATCGTGTAGTCGATACAAATTGTATCGAGTACACAATTAGCTAATTACCTACCAATTATTTACCTCTTATCATCCTTTGTCCAGGGACTGCCTCAGTCTCAAGCCTTCCACCGCCCTGGTGTCCTTTAGGGAGGGTAGGAGGCTGCAGCTTCCCTGCCATTCATACAGGAACATTGTTGGTTGTTCCACTTCATCAGGGAGGGAGGAGAAAATGTAGTTTGCTCCTTTCCTCTATCTGGCTGAGGAGTACAAGAGGCAGATGAACCGGGACATGCCAGCCAGGGGAATATGCACCACTCCCCAGCTGTGTGCGCTAGAGCTGCAGTGGCCATGGAGAGGCACTTCTCACCTGGAAATTAAATGCTGTGTTGAGTGGGGCCTGGAGTTGTCCTCTCTCCCTGGGGCAGCCTGCATACTGAACCCCTCATCCCCAGCCCCACCCTGTGGCAATGATTGAAATGAGGAAAAACAAAAATTGAGTTAAGCACCCGAGCAACACCGAGTAAATCTTCTAGTGTTTGTATAAACAGGTCTATTCCTAATAAATTGCTGTAGTCAGAGATTCAGACAAAGAACAGAATTTACTGGCATATACACACACGATTAAACTAACAACTGCGTCACAACAGCAATACAAGGTTTTCCAAACATCTAACTCTTTGGTCAACTAAGCAATACTTGTAAGCAATGTTCCCTCTAATATTTTCCATCCATGTGCAGACTAAATATTGTCATGTGCACTGAGGCATGTGAAGATGTGCACCACCAATATAAACATATGCTGCTGGCTGTAGGCAGCTATGTGTGCTCTGCCAATTAGTTGAATGGCACCTAAATCTGTACTGGGCAGCCACCCAAGCGCACAGCTTACAGGGAACACTGCTTTTAAGGCAATCTACACCAGGGCCATCTATTGACTCAGCTACTATGCTCCCATTGACTTTAATGGCCACAATTCTAAGCTTTAAGAGAAATAACAGACTGGCACTTGTCAAGATAGGGAATGGGTAGAAGGTGATGGGAGGTCTACTGATGTGAGATATATACATCTATCATAACTGAACATTTGAAGTACATGGATTGCTGCAAAATTATGAACAACCTAGCTTGACTCAGCTCTCTGCAAAGAAGAGTTAGAAATGTGGACTTCCTCTGTTCCAGTGGGGCTACATCTATGCTATGGAGTTTTTTCAGGATACCGGTGGTATCCCGGACAAACTCTGCCATGTCCAGGTAATGTGTCTGCTCTTCCAAATTTTTTTTGGAAAAGCAGATGCGCTCTTTCAGAAGTTCTGTAAACCTTGTTTCATGAAGAAGAAGGGCTCTTCTGAAAGAGGAGGACTTTCTGAAATTTGGCCCAATGTAGACGGGCCAAATTTCGGAAAAGCCTTTTCCAAAAAAAGTATCAGAAAAAGGTATGCAAATTGCAGACCACAATTTGCGGACCTTTTTCTGAAAAAAGAAGTATATTATAGACAGAGCCCCAGTGTGCTACAGAACTCTCTGTTCTTAGGGTTTAATGTAAATTCTATTAATGTATGGTTCGTATGGACAGCTGCACCCACACATGCAGTGGGCATGTGGCTCTGGACTTTAAAGCGCTAATTAACCCCTGTACATACTATAATCTCTAGAATAGAAAAATTTACTCAGGCCAATCTGCATATTGGAATCTGAAAAAAAATTGCCACATTTACTCCAGGCTGGGAGAAAGAGAGACTAGATGCCATGTACAAAGAGTACTGGCATGGGCAGCCAGACACAGGTAAGTCCTGCAGCAAATCAACGTAACAGAGTGACTGATGTGCCACCCTTCCAGGTCTGTGCCTAATGTGGGAAATGTATCTTGCTCACAGGTGAAGCCATCCCTAGCTCCTGCTCCTCAGCCAAAGGAGGCAGACCTGAAATGAACACTACTGTGAGTAGCACTAGTTTCTAAGGTGTTTCCCAGAATATACCATATTGTGTTTCTAGGGAAGACCATTGCACTGAGGGATTACTCTCCATGTCTACTCTCCTCCTGGCAAGTCACTACTCCCCAAATTCACATAATTAAAGAAAGGCACATGTCATAATGGGCAGCCATCAAGACAGAGGAGAGCAAAACATGGAGCCAGCACACCCCTATATGTGTCCCTTCTGCCACTATGCACTATATAGTTGTCCTGCTTTTGTTTTCTTTAATACAGGAGTGAGACATCCTGTAATACCATGCCCACCTCATAGCATATGGATAGCCATGTATTGCAGAAAGGCAAATGTAATATTAACACACTTTATTACAAGCACGTTCAATGATTATGTCAATTATTTTTCAGTGATTTTTTGGGTCCTTTCCTGTATTTTCCCCCTTGAAAGCATTTCTATTTACCCCTCTACCTCCAGATAAAGAGAACTGGCAAGTCTCCTTGCTCCAGTGTCTGAGGCTAGTGAATTTGAGCAGGCAACTGGAAGTTGGGACTCCTGGGTTGTGTTTGGTTATTCATGCCACTTGCTATGTGATCTTAGGGCACTCAATATTCCTTTACCTCAGTTTGTTCATGAAAATGGGTTTAATGTGACTTTTACCTGCCTCTCACTGTTGTTGTGAGGCTTCACTCATTGGTAAAGCACTTGGAAGAAAGGAGGAACTATATGGGAGAAAACAATGTTATAGAAGAGAAAAATACGCTTAGCCCCATCCAATCTAGACTGACTATTAAGCAGCAGTTTCTCTCTTTACCTTGGAAGGACATGGAGAGAGAGATTCAGAATCTTTTCTAATCTCTATAGCTTCTATAGATGAAGTTAGTCAATAGTGCAATGATTTATTTCATCCATGGCCAACACACTTTAATATTATTGACAACAATCCCCTGCTCCCAACACATGCACAATATATGCAATGCATGGTTCTCCAGAACAGCATGTTTGCATTAGTTATTTGTGCCAGAGAATTATCTGCTTAACTCCAATTAGAACACTGGGCACAGCATTATTTCTCCCTCTGTTCCCTGTCGTGCACATTGGAACACACTGCACACCAGACAGAATTACTGCTATTAAACCCCCTTCTCTTGGCCAGCAGAGTCTGTTTTACTCTTTCAAAAATTATTAAATCTGTTGAACTTGATTACCCAGATGTGCTCTGAGCCTGAAATTACCTTCCTGAGTCAGAATCGTGAAGGGGTGTGAAATTTTCAGCTGGATCAGTCTCCCTGGAACCGCCACAAGCAGGTATGAGAAGATTCAGAGGAAGGTGAGGAGAGAATGGGATGTGTATGTGCAAGAGAGGGCATGAGATGGTAAATGCCCTTCAGCTGACAAGGACAAGGATGACCTATCTTCCAATTAAGGGACATTTGCTGGGGGATCACCCTGTCTTTTAAGCATGATTAGAAATGAATGGAACCTAAGTAACAGCTCTCACATTTCAACCAGACTCTCTACCTATATGTAATGATCCTGGCTTCAGTTATAAGGTACTTTACACGTGTGTTAGGGAGAACAGAACTCCTTAGTTGAGACTAGTTACCAAACTTGTCCTGAAGGAGGGATGAAGTGAAGAGCTCCTTCCCAGTACAAGATTAACCACTAGACCCAAAAAGCCTGGGACTACAGCACTGACCTAATAAGGAGCCTCAAACTCAGCTAAATATTTCAGCTCTGGAAAGTATTGCAGCATAATAGAACCTGTACTTTCTGTCTTGCCAAGTCTTCTCTCTTCTGGCTGCCTACTCAGCCAGCTGCTGCTCCTTTCACATCACTGCTTTGGAGGGACTACTCTTTGGTTCTTGCTGAGTGGAAGGGCCAGCTGGTTTCTCTTTCCCTTGCAGTCTCCTAGATTTTCTACTCCTTTTCTGTGCATGGAAGTAGATCTCATGCCAATAGTCAGAGCATGAGAAATAAAAACAGAGCAGCAAAGATCTAGCATCCACTGACGGGGTAGTTGGATAGGCCAGTCACTCTCAGAGCATCACTGAAACAGGGAAGGCCTGAGGGGAAGAAGGAGATGGAGTACCCAGTGGCATTGCTACAGGACCTGAGTTTGCTTGTCACCTGTTCATAGTCTCAACTCTTCTATCAGTGAGCTCCATAGAGTGGATCAATACAAGGCACATAATGCTGGAGCAGGTCAGACACATTCTGCCTGCTGGACAGCTATTTGTGTGCCAACTCCAGGGGTGACATCTGCAGAGGACACTTCAGCACAAAATAGTGTTCTCTGATCTGGTGTCTGCCCTTCCTTTTCCTTTTCATCTGACTCTGAGGTTTGCACAAACCCCTGAACACAGAGCAGACACACTGCCTGTTCTACCAGCAAGAGCAGCTGCCTCCCACTACGTACTTCCATTGATGTCTGCAATGTGGAAAGGGTTGCCAACTCTGGTTGGCTGAATGCCCGGAGGTTTCATCACATGACATTATCTTCATGATCATGACATTATTCCAGTGAGGAGCAGCCTAGGCTAGTGAGTGGTCCTCCATCTTAGTGGACTGTAAGACTGTCGTCACCAACACGGTCTTCCAGGATAGGGTAGTGTTACAAACCGCACTTGTGTACCTAGAATTTGCAAGGTGTGCCAACTGAAACGTAGCAGCACTTTCGGTGCAGAGAGAGTGCCCGGCTGTCACAATGCTGTGTGCAATCAGCATGCTCCTCACTTCACGTGCCCTTGCTTTAAGTGTGTGTCACTTTTGTAACACCAGTAGGCAAAAACTAAGTGGACAAAAACCAGCAGAATCTGTCAACCCTGTGCATGATCAATGGTAACAAAATGTCTCATAGGTCAAACATAGAACCCCAGCAGGCTGCATGCAGCCCTTGGGCCATAGGTTACCTACCACTGAATTATCCTAACTTTTAAATCCTGGGAATCCAGTACAAACCTGGAGGGTTGGCAAACCTAAACTTTCACCTTCCCAAATGACGTTGCCAGCAAAAAAATAATTTAATCTGCCTACCTGAGAGACAGCTGTATATAGTATACATTAAAAACCTGCTTTACAATTATTCAGGACCCTTCCCAGTTCAATCCACACTCTGACAGGCTCCTCCCAGTTTGTGCTATGTGTATATCAGTAGCTGAGATGCATTATCAGCCATTTAATGGTTCCATGTTTTCCTTTCTCCTTCCTGCCTCTTTTCAGCCCTCCCTTGTGTTTGTATAGAATTCTCTAAGTAACAAAGTATTAGACAAAGAGCTCCCACAAAAGTGAAGATAAAGCCAACTCTGTGAACGAACTATTGTCATAAAGGTCTGGAGCAATATATCAGTTGTTATGCCCAGAGACTAGATACTGCCCAGAGTGCAGTGATCTGTTCAGCCTCGTTAGAGCAGATAGGGAAGTATGAAGTGAAGATGTTGCTGCTTTACCACTAGCTGTAAAAACAAACACAGCCAAATTCTGCTCTCATTTCCAAAGATGTAAATCCAACAGAACCCCACTGAACGTGCTTCAGTGTGGTCACATAACATATAGGGGGCTTGACTCTAAAGTAGATTACTGTGTTGTGCAAGAACAAACCAGACAGATTAAGGAAGTTGCACTAGCCCCAAGTGGAGTGCCTCTGAGAGCCAAAGTGGGACCCATGAAGTCTTGCCAGGGGAATTACATGTGAGTGCATGATGAGAACAAAGATAATCAAAAGCTAAATGTTTTGTTTGTTATCCTATTGAGGAAGCTAAAAGTACAAATAAATAAGCTGCATATTTATTTTTGATAAATTAACGACAAATTAACAGCAGCCCTCAGTGTCCTGGCAAGATGCCAATATAGTCTGATTGTCAGACTTGGGCACTCCTGTTTTAATACTAATCAGCAACAACACATGTTTGCAGAAATCACAGAACCACCGAGTCCATGTTATTTTAAGCCCTGTACAGAGCAGTAAGGCTTTCACAGTTACTTAACTAACAATGCAACAGACAGGAAATTATTCATGTTTGATGTAGTGTAAAAGGCACTATTCTGAC
The DNA here is from genome assembly GCA_030068395.1 of Apalone spinifera. Taxonomy (NCBI): domain Eukaryota; kingdom Metazoa; phylum Chordata; order Testudines; family Trionychidae; genus Apalone; species Apalone spinifera. The sequence goes on from JANRFK010006693.1 coordinate 34,779,645, forward strand.
CAAGCTGCCTATTGTGCTGAGTTCAGCTGTGCTTATCTGTTCACCCAATTTCTTCTCATCAATGGCTCCTGCCCATTAACAGATTTTGCAGTCACCGACACGAACGTTAATATCTCCTCTCTCGTTGACAGAAAAATTGAAAACACAAGGTGATATGCCTCTTCACAAAGTGCATATCTCAATAGAGATTTGAATAAATGAGGATTTCAGATTCTCTGCCATAATGCATTTATGTTCAGCAAAATATTTTATCAGGAATGTGTTCTGCCAAATGCATGTGTATGCATCTGGGATCAGAGCATACAGATATAAATAACAATTATTTCCTCTATTTCCAAATCTGAAAATCTTTAAGAACATATTAAAAGCTTGCATAGACAGCACTGAATTCATGTCAAAAGGCATCTATCTCAGGGTTCATATTGTTCCCTGCATAAATGAAAGATTTGGCACATGACTTATGGGGCCAGATTGTCCCTAGCCTTTGAAAGGATGTGCGGGGAGAGAGTTACAAAAAAACCCCCCAAAAAACAAAGTCTTTGCCATGCCCATTTCCTCTTCCATGACTTCTCTTGGCACTAAGGACAACTGCAGTTCCCGACTGTGCAAGAAGACTTGGGCTATGTCTAAACTATGCTGAAGTTTCGAAAGAGGATATGCAAATTCCACGGCAAAATAGTCAGGATGTGTTTTTTTTCGGCAACTCCCCCCCTTTTTCAAAAAGCTGCTCTTCCTCAAAAAATGAGTTAATATGAAATAAGTGCTGTGTAGACGCTCCCTATTTCAAAATAAGATACGCAATTGACATAACTCAATTTGTGTAGCTTATTTCGAGTTAAGCCCTGCTGTGTAGATGCACCCTAAAAGAAAAACTATCAAACATATGATCTAAAAATTACATTCTGATTGGAGAGTAATTTTATCTACTTGCTAAAGGTCTGGTCTCTGCCACAACCTTTGCCCCACCATCCCACGAGCTGGCCACAAGTTTTGCCTCCAAATCAAAGTAGACAAATTAGTCCTAACAGAGTCTTGCTTAACTTGACCATTCAAAAGATTATCTTCAGCTTTATAGATAGCATGGGTCAAATTCTGATCTGGTGCAATACTCCTGAATTTGGTGTTAAGTGTTTTGACTCTAAAGACCTAGTCTCAGCCAGAAAGTAGATGAACTGTGGCTAAAAGGTACCATTTGAAAAACAATTTATCAGTTCGTGATAAGTTAAATATCATTTGGTGACATTTCTAATACTCTAGAATTATGACTTTTATAACCCCACATGGACATTTTTCTGTTACTCTGGGTTAGGGGATTTGTTTCTTGCAATTGACATGCTTCCACATAAATATTGTAACATATATTTCAGATATTCTTGAGAGTTAATATTTGGGATTTGCTACCACTTAGATTACAGTGGTATACATTTCAAGACCTGCTTGGGTAACCAGACTCTTGTAAAATGTGCTCACATGGCCAGAGTCTTGCCAATGCTGAGCCGTACAAGGATCTACTTAGGCCCCAAGTGAACTCTAAGGCTATGTCTACACAGCAACAATATTTCAAAATAACAGCCTATGTCTACACAGTTGGCAGTTATTTTAACATACAGTAATGTCGAAAAACTGTGAAGCTGGAGGACTTCTTATTCCGACATGTGTAACCTTCATTTTATGAGCAAGGGAAGCTGGAGGAAGAATGTTCTATTTCAAAATAAGTGCTGTGTAGACAGCACTAAATCTCAAAATAAGCTATTTCGAAATAAGCTACGCAATTCCCATAGCTCAATTTGCGTAGCTTATTTTGAGTTAAGCCCTGCTGTGTAGATGCACCCTAAGGCTACTCTCAGGCAAATAACAGTACTGTTCACCTTTTATATTGCTTCTACAGTCCTGTGAATGCATCATGATAAACTGTACTGAGCAAGTAACATGAGTTCTGAAGATGTATAATGTAAAGGCATGGGGATAGGAAAGGAGAGGACAGAATACCACATAGAATTCAACACATGGTCAGAGAATATGGAAAACTTAACTGAATACAACTTAGCTTTGGAATTCACAGCACTGACACTCTAATGCAAGTCTAAGGTGCTGCTCCGAAAGGTATAATAAAAAAGCTATCTTCTAGATCAGTGGTTCTCAAACGGCGGTCTGCAGACTGACACCTTTCAAGTGGGCAGTGTCTCGAGCTCTGCCCTCCTACTTCACCCCCGCAACAGGGAGCATGCACTGGCGCTCCAGCCTTGTGCCCACCCCCGTGAGGTTAGAGCGCCAATGCTGGCTTCCTGCTGGGAGCGTGGGGGGGGGGTGTGTGTGTGGAAGAAAGCCCCAAGCTTCCCCATCGGATCCAGCATGTGGGGAAGAAGCAGAGCCAGAAGCAGCTCCATGCACTGCCACTCCCCCTTCTGAGGCTGATGGAATAGCAGCACACTAACACACTGCTCGGAGGCTTTCCCAGCTGCTCCGATTAGCTGGACTCTGGCAAATGGGAGCAGTGGGAGGCCATACCTGGGACATGGTGCTGGGAGCAGCACACGGTGCAAAGACAGGTAAGTGCCCCCCTTCCCTTCATGCACAGACCCCACAGCCCCTTCACTCATACCCCTGCCTGCCGAGATCCCACACTTCCAACCGGCTCCTGCATCCTCACTCTGGCCAGACACCTACTCCCACCCTGCTCCTGCATCCTTCCTGCTGGCCAGACACCCTATCCCCAGGCTGTTCTTGCACCCTCCCTTCTGGCCACACATTGCACCCTCCCTTGCTCCTGCCCTCTCTCCATGGACAGATACCCTACTCACAGCCTTCTCCTGCACCCTATCTCCCAGCTACACCTTGCACCCACACCCCCTCCTGCACCTCATCTCCTGCCCAAATCCAGCACCCCCATTCCTACCCCACTCATTGGCAGCTCTGTCCTGCACACTGAAACCCTAATTTTGGTCCCACCCAGAGTCCATGAGGGGGGGTCCACAAAATCCACTAATTTGGGAACACCAGAAGAGTTAATCTGGCCTATGGGAAGCCCTGAACCTCAGTCTTCCCGGTCTCTTCCCCTCTCCATGGGACTGGAGCACCAGGGCAGTAAGGTGTCTCAGTTGGGGGCCACACAGTGAGGGTTGGGGTTTTTTGGAGGTTTTTTTTTAAATTCTTACTTGTGTTGTGGTCCCCCATTGATTTTTCTGTGGGTCAGTTGCCCTGGACCCAAAAAAGATTCCACATCCTACCATAAAGACAATGTTGAAACCTTTTGTGTTGGACATAAATTAATATTTTTCTTTATTTAAAATGAAGTTTGGTAAACTAACATGAGAAAGGTAAAGCACTTAATTTGTTTAATAATTTTGATTAATATTTCCTTTTGTATTGGTTAAATTAAACCATTCTTCCTAGCTGCAGCATTAGCAACATTCCTCAGGAATAATTATATAATTAATGGTGAGTTTCCATTAGCAGCTGGTTGTCTGCGGAAAGGTTGGCATTGAATTGGGTAGGACAAGGGCCAAAAATTTGAGAACCACCATTCTAGATACAGTCAGCAACCAGAAAACATGTGAATTTCTTTGGGCTTGGTTTCTTAGTGGCAAAGTTGTCTCTCACAGAGCTTCCTCAACTCGAAAGTAGGAGTTTATAATAGTGGAATCCATTGCAGTGGATCTGGGAGCAACCCTGTAGACTTTGTTCTTTAGTATTCTGTTTATTCTTCAACTTTCATGCCTCACTGATCACAGTGATTTAAAAACAGCACCACAAATGTCTGGCAGCAGCAAGAAGGTGAATGCCCTTTACGTTCTCTTGAGATATTTACACCCATCACAATAATTCTCAGCCTATGCTGTTGCAGTAATTCTTTCTGTCCTGCCTGCATTTTAGAAAAGACACTATTCAAAGTAACAACAAACCCAAAGTTCTAAGAACACTGATTGAACAATCTGTCCCTGCCAACAGAATGTGTTTTTGGAGTCACAGAGAACAATATGTACAAATCAAAATTGAGGATAATGAGGCTTGACTTTGATAAATCTGATACTCTTTTTTTAAAAAATTGCTTGTAATGATAACATGAAAATCCAAACCCCGAAACATTGAGCAAATGCCACTGGTTGTTATTTACATTACAACCTTTCACTGGTGAATGATATTTTAAAATGTGCATTAGTTTGTTTCCCTTTAGGAAAAGCTGGCTCAGTTTTAACCTAAAATAGCAGAGCTCAAGTTCTGCCTCAGACCGTATTTGAAGGTTTGAGCTCTCAAGAGCTGTCAACAAATAAAAAGGGATAAAATAGCTAGCCTCTGTTAAGGACAGCATCAGTGAATACTTCAGCAGAAGCCAATGGGACAACAGTGTTACGTCTCTTCTGCTAATAGAAACAAGAGTTGAGAGAAAATTCAAGGCAAGTTATTTATTTAATTAACGGAGCCTCTTTTTGATCTTTGTTTATCCATGAATAGTTTACTATTTCCTCAAATTTATTCATTATTTGCCAAATATCCTTCAAATAATTCTTGGCCAATTGCTGGTTCGTTGACTATTTGTGAATGAAATTCAGATATTATGATTGCAAAATACCTGAAATTCAAGCAGCATTCCTTAGATTTGATTCTCAGAGAAGTGGCCGTGTTACCTATGAAAGCTAATGCTCTAATAAATCTGTTAGTCTCGAAGGGTATGTCTACACTACAGCGTTATTTTGAAATAGTTATTTTGAAATAACGCGTCTACACACAAAATGCATTTAGAAACAGCATTTTGCTAATTTCGAAATAGCGCGTCCACACTGAGTAGACGCTGAATCGCATTTAAGGACGGCAAGAATCAGGTTTGGCAGGGCATCAGGTCAGGAGTTACTTTGTGTGGCTGCTGCCTGAGGATATCTGAGGCCTGTACTTAAAGGGACAACCCCGGACAACCAGTTCTCAGGATTCCCTGCTTGCTTGCCTACCTCGATGAGGGACAGCAAAGCATTTTGTCTCTGGGTGTTCTGGTTGCCCTCACTCGGGACACAATAGCACTCTGCAACATGGAGCCAGAGCTGTCCCTGGGCACTTTGGTGCTTCTCATGGATGCGTTGCTGCGAGCCTGGCTGCACTTTCTGCAG
>JANRFK010006693.1:34790753-34805107 GCA_030068395.1 Apalone spinifera
TTGCATGACTTTTCCGGCAAAGGGGGCCTGTCTAGACACAGCCTTAGTGTTAAAGCTGTATTAAAGTATTACGGTTACTGTTAAAGCAGCATTTTCTGCTGGATCTTCCCTCTTTGCATCTGGCCATGTTCTCTATTATAATCTACTGTTAAATAGCACACAGGAGTTGTGTTTAGCTTTGTAGTGAAGGAAGATGATACTATCTAGTCACCTTTCTTCCTGATTCCATTTGCCTCTGATTTTCATGCTTTAACCCTTTGTTTCTATAGGGAAGGATTCAAATAAGGCTTTGATCAAAAGTAAAATGACGTTCTCATTTTAGACATAAAAGGATGTTGATATGCACTGCAAAACCACTACACAAAATGGTAAGATTGTAACTGTGTATAGATTGTTTTTGACATTTGCTAGATAATACAGCTTGATATTGGTAATCGGATTCTAGAATTTGGTGTGAAATAGCAGAGGGGATGTGGTCAGACAGAGGGAGTTGGGCAGGGAAACATACACAAAACTTCAGTTTGTATTATGCCTGGCTCTGGCCAGTTATGTCATGTCTTTAATTTAAGACGTGACCTATAAAAAGTTGACTCATGATTAATATGAGAAGCCCGTCAATAAATTCAATAATAATCAGAGTTTGCTGATTAGTGTGACATTTGGCTGGAGTGTTTCAGATAAATTTGTCAAAATGGTGTGAGGCTTCATTTCTTAATCTTCAACCCAGATTATAAACACTTCAGGCCAACTCCCACACTCCCAAACACCTGACTTGAGTGAAATGGCATGGGGGTAAAGGACAGGCAGAACTGGACCCTTCTTATTTTCACATGCTTTGAGAAAGACATTTTCTGAATAGCCACTTTCCCTTGAGAAAAAACTAATGAACTCCAGTGAATTTGGTGAATATTTGGAAGAGAGTTTTGGGTGAAATCAGTCTTCATCTCACCCAAAGCAAGCACAAGCAGGGCTTGGTAAATGTTTGGATTTAAAAAGCATTACAGATAGATATCTGTGGCTTGTGTTTTCCCTTTGTCCTTGAGAACATGGCAGACATACATCTAAAGCTGGCATTCTCCTCTTGGCTTTTCAAATATCTCAGAGCAAGGTTTAAAATATTATTAAAGACTTAAGGTGAGGGCTAAACAAATTAGGCAGCTATCCACTCAAGGAGTGTAAACATGTTATTCTTTTAATAGCATTATAGGCAAATCACACAGAGGAAAATGAATTCAATTTCCATTTGGAGCAGTACAGGTAATAAGAACATAAGAAAGGCCATACTGGATCAGAACAAAGGTCCATCTAGCCTCATATCCTCTCTTTTGACAGTGGCCAATGCCAGGTCCTCCACTGGGAATGAACAAAACAGGAAATCATCAAGTGATCCCTCCTGTTTCCCATTCCCAATTTCTAGCAAACAGAAGCTAAGGACACCATTCCTGCCCAACCTGGCTAATAGCCACTGATGGACCAATTCTTCTATTCTGTGTTCAAACTGAACCAGACCATGGACAAACCCATTTAGTCAGTCATCTGGTGTATCTCTTTTGGCCAGATTTGGTCTTTATTGTTTCTCCCATTTAAACAAATACATGGGAGGATGAAACCATATGGAAAATGCTGGCTCTGCTGTACACCTGGTAGAATGCAGGTGGGAGGAATCTGTATGCTCCATCCTAGTAAAATGTAATGTGTGACTAAGAAACCTTGGTGGGAAAGGGGAAAAAGATTATCTTAAAAAAACCAGACCAATCCCATCCTCAAAAAACACTGAAAGCTTCAACCCAGGATCTGGGTTTCTGTTGAGTTTGTTTTTTAAATCTCTGAGGTTACTGAATTCATGGGGAGTCTCTGGCTCAAAGCACAGAGATCAGCATAGCACCCCTGGACTCTCTGAGTACTAATGGAGTCTTCTGCATTTCACAGCTGCTGAGATGACTCACAAAAGGTAACTTGCCTTTATCCTGCCTTCAAATTAACAAGCCCCCAAAGATCTCATTTTACTGGACTGGAAAAGGATCTGGGGTGACAGCAGGGTTGGTATTTGTGTATGCCAACTAGTAATGACGTTTGTGTTGGTTGTTCTCTGCAGGGTTACTAAGAATTCTGCTTACCGTTGCATCCTGGTATTAACTGTGCTCTCCAAACACAATGGACAGAAATGTTATTTTACTGCATCCCAAAAGTGTGCTGCCTGACAGGGTTAGTTTTGGTTTTTTGATCCCTAATTAAGAGTTTGGGGTCATGAATGAACTGAGGTGGTGTGGGAACTCTGTCACCAACTCTTCCCCAGGGCAGGATGCTCACTTTATAATGAGGCTGCTCCTTTCATGCGCACGCCTAAGATAGTATTTCATACCGCAGCTTTAAAGCACACTGGAAAGGACTCTCCCTTGGGAAACAGCTGTGCTACTTCCAAATTAGACAGTGTTTTGAGAAGTGAAAGGATTCCTTCCCCAAAGAGCACATATGCTGCTTGCATAGCACACGCATTCACAGTTGCTTTAGGAAAAAAAGGCATGAAGCTTTACAATCCTGGATGGCAGCCGCTCTGTTATCAGGCAGACTCCTATGCCATTGGTTTTCTGTGTTCTCCTTCAGACAAAGAAAGTGGTAAAGAATGTGCTAAAATTAACTAGCTCCCAAGTCACCTGTTGGTCTCCACACACTTACCTGTAGCTGGCTGTCTCCAGCCCATTTCTGCTTTAAAACCAGTTCAAGCCCTGCCCCCTAACTTTCACTATCTAGCCTGTGTGGACTGCCCTGACACTCTATAGCAGTAACCCTCTAGGATCTTCTCTAGTAAGGTCATCTAGTTACCTCTGCAACCTTTCTTTAATGCTTGTAAGATGCAGGCCAGTGCATATAACTGGCACTCTACTGTAATGCATTTATTTAAAACTAGTCGAGAGCTAAGTACCTGAGGAAGGGGGCAGGCTTACTCACCACAAAGGATATATGCCAAGCCTAGTGACGATGAAGACAATGGCAAACATAAGGAACAGGAGGTCACTCAGTTTTTGACACTTGCAATAGTTTGCCATTTTGGCAGCCTGCAAAAGAGAGGGATGGAGAGAGTTTACTCCAGTTATGTTGACAACTGCAAAAGTCTTACGCTCTGCCTGAGCTGTTATGAGCAATTAAAATGCACATGAGCCACATTTTGATCAAATACAACAAGATTCACATTGTTTTGCTAATGAGTGACCTCACTTCCTCTCTACCATTGAATTGTTAGATTTTCAAAACAAAAATCCATCAAGAGTTACCTGTTACCTCTACCCTATCCCAACCAATTGTTTCTCCCTGATCACTCCAGTTTCAAACTCTTAGAGATCATTTCTAAACATGGCATTAGAAATGTCCTTTAGCATCTCCCTCTTCTCCTTTCTCTTAGTTTTCAAATACACTACTGTTTTCCCTCTCCCCACTGCCCATGACTGCACGTTCTTCTTTAACTACTGCCCATCTCCCTCCTTCCCCTATGGTTTCCAACCTCCTGGGGCCTACTGTCAATAAACACAACCTCCATTTCTAGCTCTCTCTTGAATCCCCAGTCTTCTGGCTTTTGCCCCCTCCACTACCCAGAGACTACTTTGATGGTACTCATAACCTTCTCCTGGCTACAGATGAGGACCTCTTCTCTGTACTCCTCCACCTGGAACTCTTTGCTACTTTTGACTAAGCTAGCACTCCTTCCTGTTCCTCATTCTCAGCGTTCATGACTGTATTTTCTTAGGGTACATCTACACCGCAACATTATTTTGGAATAACTGGCGTTATTTCGAAATAATTTAGTCCGCATCTCCACAGCAGGTAGTTATTTCAAAATACTGTCAAACTGGAGGACTTCTTACTTCAACTCCTGTAACCCTCATTGTACGAGGAGTAAGGGAAGTTGGAGGAAGAGTGCTCTATTTCGAAATAAGTGCTGTGTAGATGCTCCCAATTTTGAAATATTAAGCTATTTTGAAATAAGCTATGCAATTGATGTAGCTCAATTTTGCGTAGCTTATTTCAAGTTAAGTGCTGCAGTGTTGATGTATCCTTAGATATCTTTGTATGTCAGATAGCTCCTGCACCAATACTTGATTGCTGCACTTCTTCCCATCTCCTGGGGTCTCCTGCATCAATCACTGCTCTCCTCCTATCCACAGAAAGCACTGCTGCTAAAAGTAATCGTCCAATACTCAGAGCGCATCCCTTCAAATATCCCCCATTGGCTTCCTTTTGCCCTCTACATCAGAGTCAAGCTTTTTGTTCTCCGTATCAAGGCCCTGTAGTCCTCCATCTCTGCTTTAACCCGAGTATTCATACATCTCTCCTGCTGCTTGCTGTCCCATCCACACCTTTTGCCTGCATCTCCCACTTATTTCTGGGCATTCTTCCATGCTGGCTCTCCTGGAATCCCTCCTTGTACCAAGCAACCCCTTCTCGATTCACAATCCTCTTTAAAATACTTTTCTTCCCTGAAGTTCAATTACAATATAGACTACAAAATGCACAGTGATTAATTTCTATTATTTATTATAATATTTGCACTGTAAAAATGATAAAGTAGTGTTTTTCAGTTCACCTCATACAAGTCCTGTAGTGCAATCTCTTTACTGTGAAAGTGTAACTTATTTACTGTAGATTCTGTTTGTTTTGTTTTTGAGTGCAGTTACATGACAATGTAAAACTTTAGATCTTACAAGTCCTACCTCTTGTTCAGCTAATTGCTAAGACAAACAAGTTTGTTTATATTTATGGGAATAATGCTGACTGCTTATTTATAATGTCATTTGACAGTGAGAACAGGTGTTCACATGGCACTTTTGTAGCCAGCATTGAAAAGTATTTGTGCTGGATGTGCTCGACATTTATATGCCCCTACATGCTTTGGCCACCATTCCAGAGGACACACTTCCATGATCATGATGATGCTCGTTAAAAAAGAAATGTGTTAATTAAATTTGTGACAACTCCTTGGGGGAGAATGGGACATCTCTTGCTCTGTTTTACCCCCACTCTGATATATATTTAATATTATAGCAGTCTCAGATGATAACCTAGCACATGTTCATTTTAAAATCACTTTCACAGCAAGTTTGAGAAAATACAAAAAAGGTACTAATGTGAGATTTCTATAAATAGCTGCAGCGCTCAATCCAAGGTATAAGAATCAGAAGTGCCTTCCAAAATCTGAAAGGGGCAAGGTGTGGAGAATTCTTTCAGAAGTCTTGAGAGAGCAAGCACTCTGATGCAGAAACTTGAACCACCAAAAAAAGAAAATCAACCTTCTGCTGGTGGCATCTGACTCAGATGATGAAAATGAACATATATTAGTCCATTCTGCTATGGATCGTTATTTAGCAGAACCAATCATTAACATGGATGCATGTCCTCTAGAATGATAGTTGGACACACAAATCTTTAGTGCATCTGGCACATAGACAGTGCCATGCTAATGCCGGTTTTCACTTTCAGGCAACATTGTAAAGAAGAAACAGGAAGCATTATCTCCTACAATTTGTAACAAAACTTGTTTGAGTGACTGGCTGAACAAAAAGTAGGACTGAATGTTAGCCTAAAGTTTCACATTGTCTTAAAGTTCTTTGACATATCTACATTTATAAGTTTAACTTTCATGTTAAAGAGATGGTACTACAGTAATTGTATTAGGTGAACTGAAAAATACAATTTCTTTTGTTTTTTTACAGTGCAACTATTTATAACCAAAAATAAATATGACGTGAGCACTGAATACTTTGTATTCTGTATTGTAATTGAAATCAATATATTTGAAAATATAGAAAACATGCAAAAATATTTAAATAAAATTGCATTTAATTTTAAATATTTAAATAAATGTCATTCAATTATTATTTAACAGTGCAAAAAAATTGAATTTTTAAAAAATTAAACGATTAATCACATTTTTTTAAATCGCTTGACAGTTTAGCAAAGATTTCCACATTGTTTTGAGATTGTTGATGTAGCTGAACAAAACTGTCTATTTTAGAGCTCATGCTTCTGGAAGATGAGACAGTGTCTTTCTCTACACTTTGCACTGCACATATTGATGCCCTTTCAATAAAGCATAAAAGCCTGATTCAATGCCCACTGTAATCAGCAGGAGACTCTTCATTGGCTTCTATGGCACTGCATCAGATTCCTACACTGCTAAATATGCAGAAGACCCAGGCTCATTAACATAGCAATAACAGTGAAAAAAACTCCCACATGCATGGACTTAAAATTCTGCATAGAATGCAGGAATACACTCAGATAACTTCTTCAAAAGGTGAGAAAGACAACACTGCTGCATTATATGTGATCATGTTAGCATCCTGACACTGAACTGAAAAAGTATGGAATGATCACATTAAACACTGGAGTTCAAATTCTGACGTGACACCTGAATAGTCTGGTGATCGCATAATTTCAGTGTTTTTTCCACTGTATTTAGAATTTAAAGGTGATTTGCTAGCTTGCAAATTAGGAAGCTGAAAGAATACTGAAGAAAGCCCCCCGCTCTACTCAAATAGACTAAAATAAGACTTCAATGCTACCTAAAGAGATCTATAATATCATTCACATCTGCTATTCAAACTGATATTTCACAGCTGAGATTCAGATAAATGGAATGTTACTACTTCAGATATAAGTCTATAAAGCAGAGTTATAGTTACAATTCAATGATTAAAAATCCAACTAGAAAGAGGGCCATATTTCCAAAACCATCTAGAGCAGAATTTGGTTTTGTATCCTTTTGTGTTTATATTGCTGTACAGCCTTGTGCTGAGATCATGCCAGATTTCAAATTAAGCAGGGGCGAGCTGAGTCAATACTTGGATGAAATATCTGCAGAAAGTGGTGAGGGTGATTTGTTTGATGGAATTTGTCCATCTGAGTTAGTAATGAGCAACACAAAGTGTGAAAAACATGTACGCTGCTCCAGGCACTTGCTTTTGGAAGTCAGTCACGTAAAACTAAGGCTCTGGGCACTTGTGGTCATTAACAATCCCATGACACTTTCTATAAGAGTCGGTACTATTCAGGTAATTATACTCTCCTGAATTCCCCTGCAGCTTCAATATAGTGTATAAATATTCTCCTTCACTTGCTGGTCTAAAATTTGTGAAACAGCTGCTGTTTTTTACCCTAGTTTTGACTGAGTTTCATATATAGCCCCTCTCCCAAGCCTGTTGTGAGATTTAAAAAACCCCTGGGGTGGTTGGTTTTTTTGGAGGTTCAATTTTGTGAGTATAAATAAGAGGTTACAGACTTCTATGTAACGTATCAAGTTCCTATCAATCAGGTAGCAAGCTGTCCACCAACCTTCAACTCTGCCAGTGAACATGCCTTAGGGGGCCAGATTTTAAAAATCTGTCTTTCATGGTTATAAAGCATTTTACTGATTCTCAGATGAAAGAAGTGTAAAGGGTTGTTATTAATAAGTTCCTACAGACAGAGCCTCATCTCCTATATGGGAAACAGTTCCGTTTTCTGCGCATGCTAATGCAGCAGCACACAGATGCGGTAGAAGCTTCATTTCAATTAAAAAACAAAACAAGTTTTAAAATGAAAAGTCTGAAAATAAACAACAGAATCGGTGCAGTGAGCCTTTCCTGATTTACTGTGATATTTAATTCAATTTATTTCATATTATCCAACCTTTCTGGGCTTTCATATGCCAAAGAATTTGCACAGGCATTTAACTGTGTTGAGGTATCAGAGCTTCTGGTAGCTGAGTACATGTTAGCTGGAGATTTTGGCTCTGTGGTTAGGTGACATAATTTGGGATCATGAGATAAAGACAATTGTGAGATGTCTCTGCTAAATGACTGGCAGTTAATATTTTGACATTTAAACTGTCATTTTTAGACTTCAGACATAACAGTCCACTGAGATGAATGGGCCAGTTCACACCTCTTAGAAGGATTGTTTTAGACTTCAGTTCTGCAACACAATTCAAGGGTGACAATTCTACAAGTCAGTTCTGTGGTCTCTCTGAGACGAAATCATTCATAGAGCCTTTGTTTAGATGCTCAAAATATTATTGAGTTATCACAGAGCTTTTCACATGCCATTAGTGTTGTAGTTATATAGGTCTGAGACACATTAGACACTTCACTCAGCAGTAATTCTTACCCAGTCCTTGGACATGAAAATGATGGAAGGAATTGTTTGACTTGGACACACAGTGTATCTCCTATTCTTTTTGAAAGGTATCATAGGAGCTGTACTTGTGTGCACAGTGCAACCAGAATTTGACAGAAAAGGACACAGTTTAATATGCACTTAAAAGACAACATCTATGCTAGAGCAATAACTAACAAACATGTTTTCACAAATGTGTACTAGAACTGAAAGTTTCACAATATTCATGAACTAAGCAATAAACGACCATATTTTCAAGGTATTTAGACACTTAAAATTCAGACAGATATTTAGTGGGATTTTCAAAAGCACTTAAGCAAGTTAGGCAATTTAGCTCCCATTGGCAAATTAGATACTTAACTCCCAATGAAATCAAACTAGGCACCTAAGATGTTCAGGCAAAATCACACAAGATGCCTACATACCTTTGAAAATCCGGCCTGAAATGTCCACTTTTTCACCAATGTGCACAGCATTTTACAGTGAAAGTGTAAAAATCTCTGCCACCATTTTTGCATTGGACAGCTTATGAATTATTTTCTAGGGGTGCATCTAAATAGCACCTACAACTCGAAATAAGATATGCAAATTGTATATTTTATTTCGACGCATCCCTTATGCCGAAATAGCATGTCCGTTATTTTGAAAAATATTTTGAAATAATGAGCGTGTTTAAAAGATGTGGGGTAGCAAGTAGTCCCACAGCACCCTAACAGAAGGCCAGAAATTTTTTTTGCAGTCAAAACAGAATGTTGTGGCAAAACTAGAGATGTTAAAATGTGTTTATTTAGATAAACATATAATCACTGACAAAAATCAGCAGTTACACATTTATACGTGTATGTGGGGGGGAGGCAAGTCGAGCAAAGGGCTGTGTTAACAGTGAAGGTTAACTGATGAGCTCAGGTTCATCGGTTAACTGTGTACATACATACGCTTTCATATCCCTAGGCAAAATAGTCTGTGGAAACTGCTTTTCTTCTCTATAGAATATCAGAGTTGAAAATAGCAAATGCTTTGCTGACTAGCAAGGCAAAACTAGCTTTTCCTGTGGTAGTTCTGTTTTCCTCTGTACAGCCATTCTCTTAATACTGCTTTGTAGTCAGCAGTGATTATCAGTTTAAGATCACTGGTAAAGAACTGGAATAATGACCTGCAAGCCCAGAAACAAGAATGCTGCCAATTCAGTTATACACTTCAATCAAATGCTTTTCTGTTGTTAAGCATGGTTCTATTCCCTCATATTTTAGGTTGGGCTCTTTTTTATTAGATGCCAATGCTTAAAATAAAATAAAATAAAAGCATATCAACCTCAACAGTTTGCTGAACCTCTGATGTCTGTTATTCCAGGATTCCAGTAATTTCTATTTAATTGTCTTAGAAAAATTAGTACTGACTGGACTGTACAGGCAAGCAAAAATAATCTGCCTTTAAGTTATGGTTTTCACCAGTTGAACATCATTTTTTAAAAATCTATCTTTCAAGTATTTGGGTGATCAACAGATTTTATGGTGCCCAGGGCCTTGGTGGTTCTGAAACAAACCCTTTAAAATGTAGCTTTTTGTAGTACAGGTAAGAGAAGTGAGGACAGTACTGGTGAATTCATGGCTACATGGATGTAGACCCAAAATATTTCTAACTCACAAGGCTGGATTTTTCACTGCCTTTCACCTTGTGTATTCAAAGGACACCAATACAAAATACTGGGAGGGGGGAGGGTTATTTCGGAAGTTATAGACACTCCCTGAGTGTCAACACCAGAGGAAGTGAGAGGCACTAGACACTCTGACACATTGACTCTGATTCGTGCACCACAGCATGGACCTCAGAGACCTAGTTTCAAAGCCCAGATGAGGAAATCCTTAAGTTAGAGTTAAAATGCACTATGCATGTGTAACCCACAGATACAGTATGGTTCACCATCCCATGCAGTGGCACCTAGACGACAGCAACAGATAAGAACAAGAGACTTCTATAGCATAGGCTGAGAGCCAGCTGGCTTTTAACTCAAAGGGTAGAAGCTCTTATAAAGGTCTAGAGGTCCGAGGTTCAAATCTGCCAGGTGGCAGTTACACTTGCTCAAGCCCAGGGTTTCCTGACACAAGTCACCTGACTTGAATCCCACTAACCCTAAGCTTACATTGCTGTGTAGACATTGCATCAGGGGCCATTACAGCAGCTGGAGATTAGCTGAGCCTGAGGGAACTCTCACCATGCCTCGTTTCCCCTGACGGCACCCTTGATATTGATGGCTACATGGAAGGAGAGACATGGGATCTGCTACAATTGCTCTACACCACCTCAGGATTCATCTACACTTGGGCTTTTCTCTAGTAGATAGATAAGCCACCTTTAAGGAACAAGGCTGTACCAACATGCAGTGTGTGATTTTTTTAAAAAGATGCATTATTCTTTTAGTAAGGCTAATTTACTTTTTGTACAGGATAGGTCCTGATGACACATGAACAATCTCACCTCCAGCAAAATGTCAGCTGCATCATGAAGACATAAGGTCAGGGCTCCTATTCGTGTCAAATTGGTTACATATGAAAAGGATATCAAAATGATGGTTACAATGTGATGCGTAAACATGATGCTGAAATCCTAGAGTGGCAAGAAGAAGAGAAAAACAACACAGTGAGATATTGTACAGCAGATTCAGCATCTTTACAAAAATTGATGGTTTTTTTTTAAAGTTTAAACTCAGGCTTAGAGGTTACAATACTCAAAACTTCCGCATAATTCTTTTAACTGGGTTCACATTCAATACACATAATTATGCATTTAATTTAAATTAAACAAAACAGTTACTGTACGTAGGGTAAATATAAATAGATTAGTAAGAGTTATGCAGCACTTTCTTTTCACAGTTCATAAATAAATAAGTGTAATGAAGTAAAAGCTTTTACTAGTCAAAATTATTTATAAAAGACATATATACATACAAATTTACACCATTTTTCTTATGCCCTAGCCAGCTTACAACATGCAAAGCAATGCAGCCCCAAATCACTTATGAGCAACAGCTCAGACACTGTTACAAGCTTTTGAGTACACCTTCAGGGGATACAGAAATACAAATACATATTTATGTGGTATTAAAGGCCTCTAATAGACAGTTCCCTGATACAGTTCTTCAGGTCTCCTAACATAAAGGATCCTGTTTCTAAACTGCTTTTTTTTTTTCTTATCTCACATGCAACCACAGGATGGGGTGGACATTTAAAGGAACCAGCTGATGCTCTGATGCTAAGGATCAGGTGATAACAGGACTAGGTGATGTTCAAGCTAAGAGCCAGCAAGTATTTCAGCTGCTGGTGCGAACTGTAAGATGCAGGGAGGCTTCTACTGGAGACTTGGGATAAGGAGACAGAACTCGGTTAGGTAGTTCGTGGCGGATACTCCAGCACGGGGAATGCTAGGGGAAGATGGGAGGAAGGAAGGTTTACTTTGACTCCTAGGCAGAAGGCTTATGAAGTGCAAAAGCTGTGGGGAGTAGATAGGCCCATTCAAAAGACCCCAGGTAGGGTTACCAGATTTTAAAAAAATACCAGATTTTAAAAAAATACTGGACACACTTGATCTCGGATGGGGATGGGGACTGGTTGGGAGGAGAGTGGGGCTGGCTGGGGGAGATTGGGGGAAGGAAACGGCCTGCTGGAAACAGAGCTGGCTGGGAGAGGGTTGGGGGGAGTGGGGCTGGCCGGGAGGGGGTCGGGAGGAGGTGGCAGTAGCCACTGTCTGTGGGGGGCCTGAGCTGCTGAGGCAGCAACGTGGGGGAGGAGAGAGCCATCTCCACGAAACCGATGCTCCTGGGAAGCTGGCTTTTAAATCGGCTCTCTCCGAGCACCAGCTCCTGCCTGCCTCTTCCCTGCTGCCTCTGTGGGAGGCAGCAAGGGGGAGGGCAATTGGCTCTGTGGAGCCAGCATACATAGAGAGCCACCATAAAAGTTGGCTCCCTGTGTCTATCAGCTGCTGTCTTCCTCTTTCCACCCCGAGCTGCTACCTCTGATACTGAGGCAGTAAAACAGGGAGTAGGGGAGACAGATAGCTCCTCGGGATCTGATGCTTGTGGGGAGAAGCTTAAAAGCCTTCACTCCACAAGGTGGCGGTGGAGGAGGGGAGGGGAGGTGGAAGGGGAGTGTGTGCAGTCATTTGGATTAACTGATAAGCCCAGGTTTATCAGTTCCTCATTTAAATGACTATTCACTAACTTCCTTAAATATGACAAAACATTTTCCCTTTGCATTTTGTTTGAACCTTACAACACATGTAGCACATGCAAAATGATCTAAAAAATCTGCAGCACATTATTGTTTGAGAAGTCTCTCTAGTATTAACAGTGATAGGATACCTAGAGCCCTGCAAATTCGCAGACAGTAGCACAGATACAGAAACAAATTCTGTATCCGTGCAAATTCTATATCCGTGCAAGAGCAGGTGTGCAATTGTGACAAATTGTGGCGTGGTGCGGCCAGGAGGGGCAGGGACAGGGGACTGCTCAGCAGAGCCCTGAAAATCTATGGATATCTACAGATAATTTTTGTGGATGGTGGCTTGGACATGGATATACATCCATGCAAGACTAAGGATATTACTCCCCACTCTACTGGGAAAACATTCACAAGTGTTCTGGGTGTCACACCATCTAGAACTGGAAATCACTAGTAAATCCTCCATAAGGCTGAAAAATAATGCTAAGAAGCAGACACGTATTGTAATTTGATAATTATTTTGGAAAGAAGAGATACAAGTTTCAACTATTTATGTATTTTTTTCAAACAAATTATGGACCCTGACATTAAGGCTGCTGACTGGAACACAATGAAATATATTCAACAGTCATCTCAAAATACTGCCTTAATTCCAATTTCTTAAAATAAATAGAACACAAAGTAAGGAAAGCAGGACTAAATGTTGCTTCACATTCCAAGGTTCTTAATGATCAAAATAAAAAATTATTCATTTTTTTTCCCACATTTAATACCAGTCCAGATATTTATGGCCATCCGGATGATAGTTTAAGCCTTCCATAATCAAAATAGTGAAACTGATACCTTCCCCACATATATTAGAAAAAGTATGGTTAGGAAAAGAATGTGGTCTCGGAGGTTTCCATATTGGTTCTTTACACGTTTTAGTTACCTAAGACACGGAACTGCTTTTTGAGTTTATTGCCAATGGCAAGTAAGTTAGAACAGACTCAATCCAAATGCAGGGATAAGTCAAGCAGCAAATCTTTGTTATTGTACCTGCCACATCCATGCTTATGCAAATACCAGATCTTTCAGCCCCTCTATGGAACTTTAAGATATCCTTGACAATACATATTGTCTATCAGTAGCCTGAAGTTTAAGATAACATTTTTTAATTCCTTATTATCTACTTATGGATCTGCTGTCCAGAGGACTGCTTCCTTCACATAATTCACTCTCTCTTTAAAAAGTTTTACCTGTTTCATTCTCTTTTCATATGACATAAGTAGACCTGGATTGTATCACAAGAAGGTCAGAATGGGACCTTGGGATTGTGGCCTGGTCAGATCCTTGTTCCCATTTAAGATATTATGGTGTTGGACCTGCAAGTGTTTGATCTCCAGCAGAATCTAGTATCAGGAAATCCACTCATCCTGGGCAAAATAAAGTCTGTAAGGTGAGCCTTCAAAATACCATGCTAGATGGCTTTTTCAGAGAGTGTACTATAAAAGGTAACACTTGTAACAAGTCAGCTAAGAAATGGTCAGGGGAACTACATAGTGGGTAAGAGTCAAAAGCTTAAACACGGAAAAAATATTTTCATCAGCTACTGGATGTGAACAGTTAAGTTGACCCAACTACTTGTTAGGTTGTCACCTGTGAAGGCAACAATGAAAAAATGCCACATATTGAAAGCAGAAATTAATGTAGTAATCAGGTCTTTGAAAAACAAGAAGGAACCCGCCCAGATGGTTTACCACCTAAAATGTTAAAGCATGGCAGAAGAGTTATGGACATTTAAATTCATTTGGATGAAAGGTGATGTCCCCGAAGACTAGCAAAGTTCAATCTTTGTACCACTTTTTAAGAAAGGTGACTAGACAGATTAAAATAACTGCAGGAAAACAAGTCTTATAAGCATACCTAGCAAGACATTCTGCAGATCAGGGTTTCTCAAACGGGGAGTCAGTACCCCTCAGGGGGATTGCAAGATTACTACGTGGGGGGGGG
>JANRFK010006693.1:34805207-34825882 GCA_030068395.1 Apalone spinifera
GGGGGGGGGAGTGTCACACTTAGAGGTGTGGTATGTGAATGGGGTCACCAGTATAAAGTTTGAAAACCAAGGCTGTGGAGTGATTTTCAGCCGAATGAAAAAAAGAGCAAAGGATACCCTTTCTGAGTCCCAAGCTGGCTTTAGGCCTGGACAATGCACTGTAGATCAAAATTTTTTTTTTGGTCAAATCTTGGAGATATCCAGAGTTTAACAAATTCCTTTTATGATCATTTGTTGACTTTAAGAAAGCATTCAACTTTGTTAACAGAGAGGTTCTATGGAAGGTACTGAAGAGGTCCAGTTTTAGCAGCAAGCTGATTCAAATACTGTGGAGTCTTTATAGCACAACTTCTTGTACAGTAAGAATGAATGATGAACTGACAAAGTAGTTTGAAGTGAAAACTGGATCAGACTGGGATCCATACTTAATCCAGTGTTATTTTGTTTATACCTAGAAACTTCTCAATCAACCCCTTTAGTAACATTGCTGGAGGCTGTATGACATCAGACAACATTATTAATTGCTTTGACTTTGCAGACCATATTGTCATGATAGTGCCTATGGGGGCACACAACCAAGAAGCAGCAAATTAATATGTACATGAGAGGCAGTGAATAGGGTTTCAAAATGAGTGAGCAAAAGACCAAACTAATGACATCAGAATCAGGAACTGGTGTGAACACTAATCAAGCTGACAGCTTCTGCTCCTTGGGGTCCATCATAGCACACAACTCCTCCTAGGAGGGTGACATTGATGAGCAGAAAGACAGTGGAATGGATGTCTCGTTATCATGTCTGAATGAAAACACCTTACATCAGTGGTACCTTTAATCAGTGTCCATAACAGCCAATACCACATTATATACAATACTTATTGTACCACATTACTTTATGGTTGCAAAACACATGTATAGACAAAACATCAAGAGCAAAATCTGCCACATTTGAAATTAGGTGCTGTACCCTGAGCGAGACAATGGTACAGAGACCAAGACATGATGACCTCCTGAAAGGTATGACTATGAACATCAAGTGGCACCAACTACAATGGTTTGGCTAGGTAGGTAGAATGACTCCATACTAATTGCCTAAAATTGTTCTCTATGGAAGAGTGCATGCCATAAAGGCCTGGACAGCCGAGGACAACCCCTCACACAACCCCCCGAAAGACTCCTATGGCAACTCAAAACAGATGTGGATGCCTTGGTGTAAACCTGGTATTAATCTGCCGAAATTAATAGTGTCACATTGGTATAGAAGTGGTCAGGGAGGGGTCAGACCAGTAGTGTGAGTTGTGATATTTCTTCCACATATATGGAAGAAATATCATCAAGGCCTTGTCTACATTACAATCTTAGTCCAAAATTATCCCCTCCAAGGTCAAATTTGTAAGCAAAGCATCCACGCTACCAAGCCCGTTATTCCAGGATAAGGGGACACAGAATTCAAACTCCGTAGTCCTGCTTTACATGAGGAATAATGCTATTCCCAAACTTGTAAGTCAGAAATAATATTCGAGTGCATACTCTGGTGCCACTAATTTGAACTTATTGGCTTCCAAGAGGTCTCCTGCAGCTCCCCAGAGTGTTTCATGAGGCTCTGAGTCTGAGGTACCATGTCCACATTAATGGAGCCTGCCTTAGACCTCATTCGATTCTTCCCCTTAGTGAGGACATGCAACTTTGAATTTGTAAAATCAGGTGCCCAGAAGTCAAACTGAGTAAATTCGCACTAACCTCCTAGTGTAAACATGGCCCACCTGAGTATTGGTTAGTTATTAATTCCACAGTTTGAATATTCCATTATCAAATATTACAGTGTGTAAAATCTTCTGAAACAGTTTGACCTCTGAATCAAAAAGTCTCACTAAGAAACAAACCAGTAAGAAACATTCTGTGTACTGCAAATTTTGAATGCCATTTTCTAAAGCCTTCTTCTAGAGACAGGAAACAGCTCGTCCGTGTCTCAACCTAGTACACATTTAATTAAGCTGATGTTTGGCTAAAAGGAATGGAAAGTGTGCCACCCAATACAGGACATTATTGGAATACAAATGGAAATTTATAGATGGCAGATTTCCAGTTCTCAGCCTGAGAAATCTGTTGCTATTTTTTTTAACAGTGAGAAAATTAATTCCTTATGTAAGTTTGGATCGCTAAGAAATTTTGAATGCCACAGCCATGACGATTAAAAATGCAGTTATTTCTGTAGTTTTGAGTACCTGCTGGAATTCAGCTACCCACTTTCATTTTGTCTCATCTTGCAATGACTGCTATTGGTGCTCTACACTGGCATCACTCCAACACAGGTCTTTCAGTGTGCTCACTATTTCCATCTCTACTTTTTTCTTCTCCTATATCAAATCCATGACTTGAAAATAGCTCTCTGTGGGAGTGCTAATTTTTAAATACCTTTGTCTTTATTTGCAAATTACAAATTCTATCAGATCAGTGGTGGGCAACATGAAGCCCACCGGGGTTCTAGGTGTGGCCTACAAGACATTTTGTTTATCGTTGCCCATGTGCAGATTTGACAGATTATGCTGGTTTCTGTCCGTCTTATTTTTCTTCCTACTGGTAGCACTAAAGTAACACATATGTAAGGCAAGGCGACATGAAGAGCACTCTTCATCCAATCAAAGCACTGCTACGATTAAATTGGTATGCTTTGCAAATTCTAGATACGCAAGCTCAGTAAGCAAAACTACCCTATCCTGGGAGACCATTGTGGTTACAGCAGTCTTGCAGCCCGCAGAGATGGAAGGCCACTCATGCGGCCCACTCACTAGCATACATTTCCCATCACTGCATCAGATTATCTCTGCCTGACCAAAAAGAGATGGACAAAAATCTAACTACATAGCATCAGAATTCTGTTAAGGCAATGAACAAGGTTGATTAAGTTTTATAATTTCACAATGGCATGCTTGCTCCATAAACTTCTGCTGTATTGCTATGATTTTCTAACCTGAAGGGGATTTCAGTTTACCAAGACTGAAGTAGAACTATGATTTTTACACATCCGTACTGCTTCCCAGCCTCCACTTCTAAAGGGTACAAATAGGAAAAACAGATCTGTTAAGAAGCCTATGACTGTCAGAGGACATTCATCAGTTTTGAATGAGTGAAGTTTACGTATGTGCGTGTTGCTAGTATGACGGAAGTATATTTTGAGATAGGTTAACCTTCATAAAATATAGTTAAGGGATTTTGTAAAATTGCTACTAGAGATGTTAAAATGTGTTTATTTTGGTAAATGTGTACGCACTAACCTTTTCAGTGGGTACATGTTTACACACAGGGAAGAGTGAGGGGAAGAGGTGGCTCTCCTGTATCAGAGGCAGCAGCACAGGGCGAGGGGAGGGGTAAGCAGGAGCTGGCTCATGAGTAGCCCACTTAATTTACACTCAAAGATGCCAGCAGGTATTTTAAAATGCAACCATATCAGCATTCCACTGTTTTGTAATTATGACACGCCTTTCTCAGAGGTGCACAGAGAAAGCAGAATAAAGATAGAACGAGCATCACATAAGGCTAAATTTATGCAGTGGGACTGCTTTGATAGAATGACACATTTCTGAAGGTAACTTGAACAATAGTGTAACTTAGCAGCAGAGATTTGGTACTGGTTTTCATATTTGCAGAATAGTTCCTTACTCTTGGCAAACTTCCGGTACCTTCTAGTCAAACATTAAATGTGTACAAGGTTGAGACCCAGATGATGGGTTTGTGGATCGTATTTTCAAATATTCATTAGCTACTGCTTATAAAAATAGCAGTCACAAAAAGTAAACTATGAACAGAATCTCAGAACAAAGCTTTAGAAAATTCAATGCAAAATTTGCAATGCACAGGTTTTCAATTGAATTCTCTGCTGTCTGGCCCCTCTGCTGAGCCACATTACTCTACATCTCTGCTTTGGGGACGAGTAGAGTTGTATTGATTTCAAGCCAGTGAATGACTGTGTATGTAGCAACTGTCAGTAGATTGGGCACCTGGTGCAAACAGACTTGTATGTGTCAGCTGCTCCATTTACATTGTATCACCTAATAAAGATTTGAGATTCTTGGACATTTTCTTGGGCCTTGTGTTTCTGGACAGAGAATTTGCAGATGCTGGAATTGGAGTAGTACCCTTGCTGAAACAAGCACAAACCAGAATTCCCAGCAGTACACTATGGGTCCAGAGAGAGGATTCATTTTCTTGAGGATATTCTTAATTCTACACTTCTTTTCCAAGACATATGGTCTTGTTAGTATTAACTTCCCAGTTAAGCAAGGATTTTTCTTTTGAAAGGAGGAATGGGCAACCTTAATATGGACATTTCCTTGCTTTTCAGTGATTGACTTTGCAACCTCAATAAAGTTCTTTTAACAGTTTTTTTAAATGTAATTTCGTACTTTTTAAAGAAACAAATACATTCTATCGTATACAATTTTAACACTTTACAAATATCCAAATCACATCATTAACCAGGGGATTTAGACCATTACAGTAATACAGTACAGGGTTTTTATTGCTGCTGTGTTTTTTTGGTTTTGTTATGGATGATTATTGTGCAACAGGCAACAAGTATTGAAGGAGGAGGAAGGGAAAATGGAGCAGGCTGCTACTGGCACTGTTCAATAACATTCACATATGAACCACCAGCAAGGACAGTGTGGTTCTGCAAGGTTATTGTTTTCTAGTTAAAGACCATTTGTTTTGTATAACAGGCAAGCTCCGAGATGATGACTTAAAGATGGACACATTGGGAATGGATTTATTTCGTAGTCTATACAGGTATCAGAAGGGTAGCCATGTTAGTCTGTTTCTGCAAAACAATGAGGAGTCCTGTGACATCTTAAAATCTAACAAATTTATTTGGGCATAAGCTTTCATGGGCTGGAAAACACCTGGTCAAATGCATGAAAATTACATGCATCCAACAAAGTGAGTTCCAGCCCATGAGAGCTTATGCCCAAATATATTTGCTAGTCTTTAAGGTGCCACAGGACTGCTCATTGTTTTTACAGTCTATGCAGTTTTCTAACTTCAAAATTTCATTTTTCCTCAATTACACACAAAAAAAGATAGTGGGTTTTGTTTCCAAAGCAAAATGTATAGTTAGTTATAGCTATATACAAAAGATAAGTAGCTTTTTGAGGGTTTTTTATGTGTAAAGGAAAGATTGATCCAGTAATATCAATTTAGTATCATTTATTTATATGCATCCAGCATGTCTTTACTGGGAAATGGACTCAAAATTCTCATTAATCTTACCCCAGATGGTCTAGTAAATGCATAGAGCATCTAGCTCGGACAGTATGCTCTTAGCATGTCATGTCTAGTGAGTATAGCTCAGTTTGTTGATCATCAAGAGATATCATGATCCCTGATGTGAGAATAGCAGACTACCAACTGACATTGTGGCTTTTTATTACTGAATATTAAATTAGCGTGGGCTGCTTCAACAAGGGACAGAAAATGGAACATCCCACTGCCCAAGAACAGAATGATGTGCCCATTTTAACATCAGGATCACAAAAGTGAACATCTACAATAGCTTACAAGCAGAAATAACATGGTATATAGTACAATACATAGTGACAGGATTGCATGCTACTCAAAAGTCAATGAAAGTGTGTGTGTGCGTGTGTGTTTACAGCCTCTGAGAAGTTTACACTGATTGTTCTTACCTTTCTTTTGATGTCAGTAAACTGAGAAAACATTAAGGACCAATAGAATGATAGCTCGACTATGTAGTAGTAATGAAGCTCAGGTATCAGTGACTGAAAGAAGAAGATTTAAAAAGGGTGAGAAAGTAAGTCACTTTATAATCATGTAAACTGCACAAAAAGAGGGAAAATTGCAGTTAACCTTCCTATGTGGGACAGTTCTGATAGGTGCATGTTTCAAGTACTGACAACTCTGTGAGATGAAGTCCCTCCTGATCTCTTACTTACACTTCTCCTTTTTTATGTTTAGATAACCCGACAACTGGGTTATACTCTTTTCCTTCAGTGCCAACAAACCAGGCCCTAATTCTTTAGATACCTAGAGCAGAAAAATTTCTGGACAATTTTGAACTCCTGCACTTCTCTTACATGCAGCAAAGGAAAGTTTGATTACACAATTGTCTCCTGATGGTTTTCAAATCAGCTGCATCCAATTTATATCACACTAAAAGGTGCAGAGGCACGGTGAATTGGGACAAAATGGCTCTAGTAAACAGACTTACCTCTGTGTGTTGGCATCCAGGAAGACATTAAAGTAATGCTTTAATGAAAGTTATCACCATGATGAAAGGTATATCAGTCTTTCTAATATAATCTATTTTGAGGTGTCTAAAATGAATGAATCATTTGAAGGAGAGGAAACAATTTGCAGAGATTAAATATATTCAGAACCCTTTGGTCTACAACTCAGAAAAATGCAGGGCCTGTAAGCCTACCTGCAGCCAGGGAATGTTTGACACAGGTGAGAAGGGCAAAAGTGAAGAGGTGAAAGATATTTTAAGTCTGGTCGCAGACATAAATTAGAGCAGCCTGGGAGCTATCTTAATTTACACTCAGACGGCCCATTTCCTCCTCATCACATCCCTTACATCAATAACAGGTAGGATTCTGGCAGGGTTTTCTAAATACAAAGAAATAAATGAAAACAAAGATTTTAAAAGGAGAAATCCATTGCATTATAGAATGGAAATGATAATCAACACAACACACAGAGGGCAGATTTTGCCCTGCATTACAGTAACTATAGCTGCTTTAAACTTGGTGGCTCCGCAAGGATTCCCCCCCACCCCCTACACCTCACCCTCTGTTCAGAGGCACCACCAAGTTTAGACCATCTATAGTTACTGCACCGCAGGACAAAATCTGCCCAACACGTGTAGCATTGATCATCATTTTCATTTTATAATGCAAATGGATTTCTTTTTAAAAAAAAAAATCTTAATTTTCATTTATTTCTGTGTATTTAGAAAACCCTCATTAGGTGCCCTATTGGGCTAAGTCTACATTGTGCATTCTTGTGCAAGAAGATATGCAAATCTCATACCTAATGAGCCACCATTTTTGCGCAAGGGGCTTTTGCGCAAGAAGGAGCAGTCTACACTGCTCCTTCTTGTGCAAAACTCCCCCCTTGCGCAAGAGTGTTCTGCCACTTATTTTCAGGCAGAATGGCTCTTGCACAAGAGGGGGGTTTTGTGCAAGAAGGAGCTGTAAACTGCGCAAAATGGCGGCTCATTAGGTATGCAAATGAGGTGCGGCAATATTCATCGCCGTGCCTCATTTCTATATCTTATTGTGCAAGAATGCGTAATGTAGACATAGCCCCAATGTTTTGCTTTTTCTGATTGTAAAATACTTTTCTGATTGAAAAGTGCTTAAATTTGCTGATTTGCTGTCATTTAAAAAAAACAACCGTGTCAGTCATATAGATAATGCAAACACTTAATTGTTGCCATCACCAAGTCTGCTTACCATTTTTAGACTCTCTTTCAAGCTTTTTTAAAAAATTGCATAGTTTTTAATGTAAGGCTTGTAAAAGTCACCTGGTTGATAACCCTAGAATCCAAAGGCATGGAGAACTGAATTGTAAGCTCTCCCTGCTTTGCCCATCAATGAAGGTGCACCCCATAAGTGTAACCATGTAGTTCATCTATCTGTCCCATTTAGTCCTTATCTGCTCTGTTGACATTGCCAGGAAGGGTATGGATTAGCCTCAATTTTTTCAACTTAGTTCTAGTATATGAACTAAAAAGGAATCTGAAATTAAATTTAAAAACCCCAAATAATTTACAAGGAAAATATGTATTAGAAGAATTTTTAGAATTGTTGGTTGTTCTCGATTAGAGTTTCTAAACCCATGAATCAAAATAAATCAAGCCCCACGCTATAAGGATGTACCAATTTTCATCTTGTAACAAACACACAACAAAACGAGAGAACTTGATCATTGCATTGTTAGTTCCCAATCCTTAACTTCAATAGGACTTACAGTGCATAAAGTAAGGATTTGGGTTTTAGCCCATCAAGTGAATGCAGAATCACCCACTTGTCTATGTCTATATAGAGTTGTGTTGGATTTCCGGAATACCATGTTGCATAATTCATGTGAGTCGGCAGCATGATTAGAACTTTTATCCTTTTAAAAAACAAATAAACAAAGCCCCCCCAAACACTTAGCCTTGATTTGAGCCCAACAGTCTTTTTTCTCTGGCACAATGACTGTTTTTATTTGTGATTTGCTATTAAAACTCATACTCCGGCATTGAGCCTTCTCTGTCTGCAGCTTGTCTATATAGATCTCATATTTAGTTGCTAGTATTGAAAAGGTGCAACATATATTCTCAGTAACAAAGGGTGACCTCTTTGTCCTGATCATAAGCTTAGCAAATATTTATTTTCATTAACCCATCACGCTGATTTCTTTCTTCAGAAGCAGATTTTCTTTGGTATATAATATAATGTTTACATATACGTCTACACATTTTAGACTTCTCAGATTGTACACTCTTTTTAAAAATTCGTTTCTCTTAGTCATTGCCACTTATGGGTAGGATCTCTTGTTACAAGGGACATGCTTAATATTTTCATCCCTGTGCAACAAGATTGGGAGTTGCTGACAGCTGTAAAGAGCAGCAAGAAATACCCCGGCAAAGTATGTGTACACTGCTTAAGAGAACAACAAACAAATAAATAAAATATTGGGAATGAGAGTGGGATGGGAATACTTATTTTTGAAATACAATGTTAGCAAACTTACATATGGGTTTGCATAATGTCTAGAACAATGGGCCCTGGATCCTTGCTGGAGATTTTGAGTACTGCTATTACACAAGTGAAAATGAAAAACATTTGGGGCTAAAGAGTTGAACGTTTCCGAGGCTTTCTGACAATTTGGAATTTCCATGGGTAGAAATGCTGAAAAACAAAGCCACAACCACAAGTTACTGTGACTCTTTAAAGCCACATTGTTAGGTGATATTTGTGATGTTTAATACACTATGGCAATGGGTTTATATTTAAAAGAATACAGAGGAGGCATAGGAAAAAGGGTTGCTCTGAAATTGGCAGTTAGCTCCAAACATAATTTTGCTCTCACTCAAAACCAGCTGTTAAATACCCAGGGTTCTCAAATTGCGGCTTGATGCTTATTTACATTCTTCTCCAATCTTGCAAGTGTGATACTTTAGTGATGACATAAATGCAAACTGGTACTGTATAAAAATACATATCCATGAAGTTGAACTTTCCCAAATGGCTGCCAAGCCAATGACAATTCCTAATCACATATGCATGACAATCTTTTTCTCTAATGAACTCTCTAATAAACAATATTATTTAAAATGTAATAGCTATTGATTAACTGATGCTTGCCACACCTCTGCATAGTAGGTAAGTATTATTAGTTCTCAGAGAACATCTACATAACAATTCAACACCAATCGCTGGTCCTGGTCAGCTGACTTGGGGTCATGGGTCTTGGGCTGCGGGGCTGTAAAATTGCTGTGTTCAACTTAGGCTGGAATTTGAGCTCTGGACTCACAAGCATAGAGTGTTTTCAAGGGTGGGTTTCCTACACTTTGGATACAAGGAGGTATCTCCTCTGGCTATGCATACATTTCATGCAGGGTCAGGGGAGATTTTTGACTCAAAGACATGCTGTCATTCTCTCAGTTTCTACTGATGCTCTGACCTCACTAGGTGGGATGGATATATTTCCTTCTGTGCATGTTGTTCCACCATGACTAAGCTAATAGGGGGACCAAAATGGTGTTTGTTTGGTAGTCTGATAAAACTAATCAATATTTGCATAAAACATCTAGGGTTTGCATAGTAAAAACAATGTCTCATTGAGGTTGTATATTTATTTTTCTATAACAGGATGGCTTACCTGATACGGGTATCCATTCCAGCACTGTCTTGTGTTCCAGAGCCAGGGAGTCTTAAAAAACAAAATGAAGGGACATGTTAGTAGCTGTGAAATAAAACAATGCAATACAAGATGTAAATGCTTAACATTGTTCAGGTAATATATCTTGAGAGCTGCTGCACATTTTTATGTCCTCTCCAGAGAGTCAACACACATTGAGAGAGAGTGCTAGAATCCTCAAAGTTGTATGCTCCATATTAGAACAACCCACCTTTTTATAAATGAGTTTGAGTTGTTCATGTAGGATGTGTGCGCACCATGTTCTATCAAACATCCCGTTGTACTTCAGTCATTCTTACTGCTTGTGAATAGTGGTAAAATATCTTATCACATTTTCAGCATCACAGACAATAAATAATACCAACCTTTTATGCAGCATTTTTCATGAGTAGCTCTCAAAGTTCTTTACATACACAATCAATATCATTATCCTCATTTTACAGATGGAAAAACTGAGGTACAGGGAGACGCACTGACTTGCCCAGTTATACAACAGGTCAGTGGCAGAACTAGGAATAGAAGCCAGGTCTCCTGACTCTCACTCCAGTACTCTGTCCACTCAGACACACTGTCTGATGGCCCTATTGGCCTCAGACTGTCAAAATGTGTAATCAGAACTGCTTCAGCACAGGACTGTTGTTCAGTCCAATCCCAGGAAATCACAGGAAAGGGGATTATTCCCTCCATTTCCAATCCAATTATCCTGCCTCCCCCACAGAGATCAAATCAAGTCCCTAAATGGCTGGTTTTGGGTATCATTGTCTTAAAGGATAGAGCTTGCCATCATACCACATATCCTGCTTGCGGTGATCTCCTAAGGCAAAATAAATGCAGAGGGAGAGAAACTCACTGTAGTGTTCAAAATACCAATTGAATTTTCCATTCAAAAAGGCCAATCCAGGAAATCAGAAAGAAGTCACAGGAAGATTTTTGTGGAGATGCATCACTTCTGTTCTTCATTTGATTTCCGGCTATTTGTACAAAGATTTATGTGACTATTTACCCCTCAATTTTTCATGAGGGAGAAGAACAGGGAAGTCTCCTTAAATGTCAGGAAATTTTTTCAGCAAATTTATTCCTTTGTTCAGTTCTGATGGGATTTCAATGTTTTGCAGCACTGACAAAAATAGCAGCCAAAGCCTGATCGTCTTATATTTATTACCAGCTAGTGGAAGAGTTTTTCCTCACTTAGGGTTGCCAGATGGTTGAAACAAAAATACTGAACATGCCCCCCCCCAAAAAAAAACGGGGAAAAAGGGGAGGGGGAGAGACCAAAGTTGTTGAGCAAAAAATTAAAAAAAACTCCGAGGACTTACGCCCCCCCCAAATTAAAATAAAACAGCATTAAAACAGCATGGTGAGTGCAGGGATAAGAACAGGGGAGTTAGTTGAGCACTAAGACCCAGGGGAAGCATCCAGGTAAGCATGGGGGCAGGAAGCGGAGAGCTAGGGGCCGCAGGGGGAGGCCGGGCACTGAGTGTTTGTAGGGTTGCCAGGTGCCCGGCATTTTCGCCTCCTGGCCAGGGAAAAATTCAGAGAATACCAGACATCTCAGGTGTCCAGTATTCGCTGAAATTTTTTACTGGACAGGAGGCGAAAATACCGGACTGTCCAGGTGAATACCGGACACCTGGCAACCCTATCCTCACTTAAAAGGGTTGTTTAAACTGCTGTCCCAAAGAATTTCACCCTGCCTTTCTGCTTCTTTAATATTGATTATGGTATGCCTATGTAGCAAAATATAGGGCAAAACATTAACTTTAAATTTTTTCACCTCACATATCAGAAAGAAAAATGTGCTATCAGTTATCCTGGAACCAGTGCTCTCCGAGAACAGCAACTTAGGGAACTAGAGCATATTTACAGATATTATGGGCACAAGAATGTTTA
Source organism: Apalone spinifera (assembly GCA_030068395.1). Classification (NCBI taxonomy): domain Eukaryota; kingdom Metazoa; phylum Chordata; order Testudines; family Trionychidae; genus Apalone; species Apalone spinifera. Next base: position 34,817,019 of record JANRFK010006693.1, read on the forward strand.
GTGTAAAGCCAGGTCCACACTACAGGGGATGGTCAGCTTACGGTATGCAAAAAATTGTATCTGGAGTCAATGTACCTTAAACCGAGCTTTGGCACTGTCCTCAGAAAGGGAGGTCAATGGGAGAAATGCTCCCATCAACTTCCCTTACTCCCTGTGAGGAATAGGAATATCGGTGTGGATGGGGGCACCTTCAGCATTCGATTTAGTGGGTCTTCACTAGACCTGCTAAATCAAATGCCAGAAAATTGATTGCCAGAGCATTGATCTTCCTGCCTGTAGAGAATGGCCTAACTCAAAAACTCAAAGGAGAAATTTCAAGATGGCAACCAAGAGCTCCTGTAAAGGACAACTAAATTGGTGGAGCGATGCTATACAACAAAAATGGCAGGTGAGTCAGAGTTCCTTCTCCAGGAACAACTTTCTCTTGGTTGCAGAAAACCTGATCAGCACCAAATACTCAGCTCTAGATTTCTTACCCACTTATACAACCTCAAGATCAGAGACCAGATCTCTGCTTTGTGGTCATTCCCTTTCTGGAATAGCTGCTTTTTTGAGCCCTAAATAGAGCATCTATAAGTACAAGTTGCCAGTGACATATCGTTCGCTAGGGACAAGGGATCTGCTATGTCTAGGAACAGGTATTTCTTTTAAAAATTCTTATTTGAACATTGATGCTGACTTCAGATAGAGTCTTCCCAAGTATTGTGGGCCTAACTGAGGAGCCTGAAACTGCAATCTTAGACTCACTCAGATAAAAAAATCTTCGAAACTCCAATAAAGGTATATTAAAATACATTTTAAAACATGGGCTGAAGGTACTGACTTGCTTTTGTAAGAGGAAAAGTATACTAACAAGGGTCATAGGACCAGAAAGAGTCTGGAATCAATACTAATTACATCTGAGCTAGAAATGCAAAACTGTCAGCTTAGTTAGTAGAACAATGTCATTTTTAACTCTGTGAGACAAAGCAGAGTGAGAATTTGAAGCTGCGCAGGAGTTTAAAGCTAAGTCACTTGTTACTACAGAATCTCCTGATGCAGAAATGAGTTTATTTACCAGACATTGTATTTGTTTCAACTATCCTAATCTCACTAAGTGAGATTACAATGTATTAGGCTCCTTTAAAATAAAGAGCTCCCTTTTAATCCCTTAGTCTCAGGGGACTCCTTTTTTCATGCTATCTTATTGTATGGACATTTCAACCAACTAGTAACAGCTGAATTTTTCAAAACTAATATACAAAACCTAGCCTTTAAGTAAAAGCAAAACACAGCCTTAACCATTAAAGGCAGCATGCTATAGTAGATAGGACACTGCTGCAGGAGTTGGGAGACCTACCTAGATTCTATTTCTGGCTCTGCCCACTGTCACACTGACTTGCTGTGTGATTTTGGGAAAGTTACTCCACCTCTTTCCACTCCTGCCTTTTGTTCTATTGCCTTTAGGCCATGAGCTCTTCAGGGCGGACAATGTCAAAGGGTGCATCTACACAGCACCCTTCGCTTGAAATAAACTACGCAAATTGCATAGCTTATTTTGAGTGTATTTTGAAATAGCTTATTTCGTAATTCGGTGCTCTTAACACAGCACCAAATTTTGAAAAAACTTGCTATTTTGAAATGCCCCTTAACCCTTGAGGAACAAGGGTTACCAGGATATCGGAATAAGCTACCTGTTATTTCAAAATCTATTTTGAAATAACGGGCTGCTTCAATAGACATGGAATAGCTATTTTGGGATACTTCCAGTATCCCAAAATAACTTCGCAGTGTAGACATACCCTCAGTGTGTTCAAAAGTGCCTAGCACAATGGGGCCCTGATCTCAATTAGCACCTGAGGCACTATAGTAACATAAACATTAATGCTGATTGATAATAACTGAAAAAAACTAAAACTATTATTTTAAACAATAAAAACTACTTTATTGGCCTACAAAAATCTACTCCCCGCAACCTATTGCAAGGAAATAATTTGTCAAGGTTAATAAAACATTGTTGTCAGTGAAGAGATTCCACAGTTGGGTTTTCACAATGGTTTCATCTGGGAAATAATCTCTTCTAATATAGTCAATATGCATTTTTCTCCAAATCCACCAACATTTTCAGCCCCTCGGGTGTTCTTTCCACCCTCAGAGAACTCTCCATTTTTCTACACTTCTCACATTGAAGGCCTTGAATCAGCACAATTTCTTAGTGAACATAGGGGTTTATGTTGAGTAAAATGAAGTTTTCATTTTCTCCCAGATAGCTGAATGAATTGTATTTCATTGGACAGCAGGGACAAGAGATTATGAGTGAAATCCTGGCTGGTCCCACTGAAGCAGAGTCTTGCCATTGACTTCAATGGTTCAAGATTTCACCTCAGAAAAGGAAACAGAATTCAGGCCTTCTGCATAAACCCACACACATTAGGCTGTGATATCAATTTACAATGGTGTTTCCAACACAAAAGTTGCAAAACTGATCCAGCTAGTTGTATAGTTTTGTATTTATCTATAGATTCAGCTATTCAGTTAATATTGTTTTAAAAAGCCCCAAAACAAATAAATACAAAATCTTTCCCTTCCTTCCATTTGTTACTAAATGGAATTTTATTGTAAATAAAAAAATGCCACAAAGGGCAAGCACACATCCCACTCAATCCATCACACATCCTCTCCTATTGAACACTCAGTATTTACACAATGAAGGTTTAAGACATGATCTAGAAAACAGTAACTTGATTGAGTTGCCAATCTAAATAGACTTGACAAGATTTCCTTTGTGCATAAACAGGAAAGGCTTTCTGGAGGCACTTGTACTTCATGAAGCACAACTTCACTGTGGGTTTTCGTAGCTCTTGTCCTGTGTGAAGCACATTTCTAAAGCTGAAATAGCTATCTACAGAGCTTTACACAAAAAAGTGGAAGAGCTCTGTGTCAATTACGGTTGCCAGATGGTTTAATAAAACATATCAAACACCCTCTGCCCCCCCAAAAAAACCCCACACCGGGATAAAATTCTGTTGTGGAAATAAAAGGGAGAGATCAAAGTTTTTAAGCAAAAACCAAAAAGCCCCCCAGAACAGAATTGTGAAGCAAAAAAAAAAAAAATTTTTTTTTAAAGAAGGCTGTCCCTTTAAGACGGCCGCCATTTTGGGTGCCATTTTTAAAACCCCACAGCTCCACCCGGTAAGCGCAGGGAAGCCGGGGACGGGAGCTGTTTTTTTTGGGGGGGGGGAACACACATGCAGAAGCGGCTTTGGAAGCCGCAAATTTGGGGGGGGGAGGAAGAGCCATGGGTTGGCAACGGCTGGTGTTGAGGGAGGCATCCCAGCTCCCAGGTCTCTGCTGGTTACGTGGGCCAGAGCAGTATGAACTCCGCTCCCACCCCAGCCCGGCGCTCCCCTAGTGTGGCGCCTGGCAAGTGCCCCCTCCTGCCCCCCTTTGCTATGACTCTGCCGCGCACCTCACTCCTCCGCCCCCAGCAGATGCGGCAGGAGAAAACTGTCCCCACCAGGTTTCCGTCTGATGGAAACAGGAAATACTGGACATTTCACATGTTTGGAATTTCCTGGGGTTTGTTTTGTTTTTTTTACCGGACAGAGCCTGCAAATACCAGACTGTCCGGGTGAATACCAGACACCTGGCAACCCTGGTGTCAATGGGCTGTATGCAATTCCTTTACAGATGCTGAACTACTTCACACCCAAGTGTAATGAGGGCACAAACATTTTAGTGAATGGGCCTCTTGGATTAGGACACACGCATCCTTCGAGCAATAGGAGTATCCACTAAAATTAGATTTGTTCAGATGAATTCTTTAGGCCAGTGGTTCCCAGCCACAAGTCCGTGGACCGGTGGTGGACCGCAAGCCCCTGCCTGCTGGGCTGCTGCAATTTGCCAGGCCACACACCAGCTGCTAATAATCCCTGCCCGCTGGGAAGCTCCGTTCCTTATAAGGTACCTGCATATTCACTAAAAATTCTCCTCCCATGGTGAGTGACGCTGCAGACTGCGCCGTGTGCCATGGCTGGAGCTGGCCTGTGGTGACGCTGTCCCTACTGGGGCAGCCTCACCATGGCCCTGGTTCCAGCTCTGGCCGCAACCACACAGCCTGGCTGGTGGAGTTCGGGACCATGGAGTGGAGCCTTTATGGCAACGATCATCCTTGCCTTTATCGATACCGAAGAGGATCAGTCTAGAGGCCCCGGGGAGCTGTGCTGGGTGTCTGTGATTTCTGCCCCTCCTCCGGCAAGGCCTGGCTTCCCCCGAGGGTCTCCTCTGCCGGCTTTAGCCTGCACCACTTTGTCAATGTCCCGAGGTGCTATCGCCAGCAGACAGGTCAGAGTTGTGCAGGGGGAGCTAGACTCCCTGACTCAAACCAGTGGGTGTCAGGGAGACTAGTAGCACCCAGCTGTTGGGTGGGTGCCATGAGCCTGAGATGCGCATGGGCTGAGTGACCCTGCACTTCTAGGCCCCAACTGTTAATGGCCTGAGGAGGAACTCCAGTCACCAGAAACATGTGCCCGCCCCTGTTGCCTGTGCTGCAGACACCACTGATCTCATGCATGTGTCGGGGCTGGGGTGTCACCAGTCCTGGAAGGGCAAGGGCAGGGTCTCTTTCTAGCCATGGAAGAACGCTTTGCTGAGTGGTGGGAAGGCCACACAGAGCCCAATACAATAGCCTTAGAGCAATTGTAACCCCGGGCAGCAGTGATCAACTGGCAGCTGGGAGGCAGAGCAGGGCTAGGTAAGGGGGGCGGGGCTAGTGCTGGGGGGCTATAGGAGTGGGGCTGGTAGAGCGGTCTGGGGGCAGGGTTGGCACAGGGGGCTCTGAGGACAGGGCTAATATTGGAGACTGGGGCTGAGATTGGGGGGAGGCTCTGGGTGCAGTGGGGCTTTGGAAACAGGAGGCTGACACTGGGGGTCTGGTACTGGCGGGGGTCTTTAAGGGGTGAGGGGCTCTGAGGGCAGGAGGCTGGCACTGGGTGAAGTGAACTGGGAATCAGCGGCTGGTACTGGGGGGTAGTGGAGGGATTGGGGCTTTTGGCAGACTGATATAATTTTATTTGCATATTTGCATACTCATTATTTGTATAAGGAATATGCAAATATGCAAATGAAATGTTACCGTTCAGCTCAAAATTTGTGAATTGGTTTTCCGGTCTCTGGTATCAAAAAGGTTGCTATAGGCAACACTGAGTCATAGCACACATTCTCTTAATTTCACTCCAGCTTTGGCAAAAGATGAGCCAAAATCCATGCACAAGGCAATGAGTAGGCCTCAAGCCACATAAAGTGGACACTAACTAGAACATTATTCTGGGGCTTAAAGAAGTTGACAACTAGCCTCCTATTATCTTTAATGATCTTCATCACAGAAAGGATTTGCATACATGGATGGACACTATAAATGTTATTAATATTACATTCCTATTTCCAACTTACATGAAGAATTCTAATTAGCTTCTAACTCCAATTCATCATATAAGAGAGTTTGCCTGCAATAAATGTATGTTGATTGACTATTGAAGACTATTTCTAAGTTTAAAAAAATGTTTATGTTGAAATTAAAATAAAAATAGCAATTATATGCAGAAGGAACAAAGATGCCAAAAGTTAATATGTGAAATGCTTAGCCCAAGTACAGAGATACATGTTGGTCTGTAAGAGTGCATCTAGGCAGCACCCTGATCTTGGAATAAGTTATGCAATTTGTGCTATATATTTCAAAAGAGCTTATTTCAAAATTAAAGTTTGAAATAATGTGCTATTTCAAGACATCCCTTAACTCTCATGGAACGAGGATTACAGGGATGCTGGAATAGCATGCTCGTAATTTTGAAATCTATTTTGAAATAACAGGCACATGTAAAAGATGTGGAATAGCTATTTTGGGATACCCCTGGTATCCTGAAATAGTTCTGCTGTCTAGACATATCCTAAGTGAAGTGGGCTGTGCACACGAAAGCTCGTGATACCATCTACATGTTTTGTTAGTCTTTAAGCTGCTACTAGACTATTCTTTGGTTTTAAAGTTTTTCTTGTTACAGACTAACTCAGCTACCCCTCTGAAAATTTCTCATGTACATCTTGAGGTTTTAAGAGTAACAGGTAAAGTTCAAACTTCCTCTTCTCTCTGTCAACAAAAATCATTTAATGCAACCAGATTACAAGGTTCAAATGTCTCAATCTTACTGAACCTCTGTCTCTTCCAGCTGACGTACATACTTAATGGTGAGAAACTAATGCACGTCCAATTTGCCAGCCTACTGGAATGGAACCAAGAAGTTTTCTTCCCCCAATATATGATGTTCAGATGGGAGTCTGAGCTCTTGTGGACATACAAGAGTTTTAATCCCCAATGTTTTGAAGCCTTTACTTCTTGCCCTTTTCACTTGTCCTCCTCACCAATCAACGAAACATATTGGCCTGACATGAGGGTCTGACATGAGGTAGCAGCCAGGGCTTTACCTATCTGCCTCTCAAATGGGAGTGGAAGCATCAGGCACATAATCCCTGCTCTCGCCTACATGCCTACAGTCACAATCCAAGATCTGATGAGGCTGCCCAGAGGGCATTCTTGTTCAGCCATGTTAGATGCAACCACAATGAAGTCATTAATAAACTAAACTGTCTACTGGGCTGGGCAAATGTGTAGAACATAGTTCAATGAGAGAAGTTCTTTGGCAATGAAGAACATCTATTATTGATACATAGAATTAAAGGCTGCCTGTCTTGTAGTTGCCTAAATTAAAGCCATTCAAATATCAGCAACCCATTCATTTAGGATAATTCCTACTTTTAGCCAACTCTGAAAAGCAATGACTTCTTTCACATCAAACTTATCTAGATGTAAGAGATACTTCCCCCTTTTTTCCCACTATTTAAATTATAGATACAGACAACAGTCACATTTCCTCCCCAAATATTATGACACATTAATAGCATTTATTTAAAGAAACCTTGTTACAGTATTTTCCAAAGCAGAGGTTTGGATTTGATTAAACTTTGAGTATTAAATAAAACAAGTTACATTAGAGAACATTCAAGGCCAGATCACAAAGCCTCAAAAACTCATCAGAAGTTGATAATGTAAAATATGAATAGTTTCTGCACCACAGGGAATGACCCAGAACAGAACATTTGCACCCTTCTGAGCCACACAACCTTCAAAAGGCCATGGTTACAGGCAGCCAGTCCTAAATAGAAACAAATGCCCTCAAGCAGCCTTTGCTCTCCAGCTCCGTGGACTGACTTGGAAAATATCTGTTCCTCAATTCATTGCTAAGAAAGTGGCTGGATCAATAGGTCTTTTGTTTTCTTTGCTTTAGAAGCTCAGGCCTTTGAAACTTGGAGAGCTATTATGCCAACCACCCCATTAAGAAGAGGTAAAAAACACTGGATGGCAGAATAATTACCCTCACTGAATCTACACAGCACTGTGCCAAAGAGGAATCCACTAAGTGGTGCTGTTCAGCACAGTGTGTGTTTTGCTGCACTATGCTGAGTTTCATTACATGGCAAAAGAGGATTGCTCATTTCAGCTGTATTTCATCTCTGGGTAACCCGTAGAAAACCCAGAAGCTTCAACGACTAAGTGGGCATGAAGGATGATCAACGAGTGGCAAATCTCCTCTGTCCAGTGGCTGTGGAATTCCTGGTTTGGCATTCCATAGCATCCCTTCCTCCTTTAATCCTCTTTTGACATGTAATGCAAAAGCCAACATAGTGCAGCAAAACACACACTGTGCTGTGCAAATAGAAAATCAACCTCTTACGTGCCACATACGATCAGCTGCCCTGCCACAGAACATCTATAAAATGTGTGCAGGGCTGGTTGTAACATTTTTGCTGATTTGGTAAAATATGTCTAAGAATCTATCAGTTTCCACTAAGCATTCCTGGAGGAAGTTTAGGATCAGGGACAAAGCAAGACTCTCGGCACGGCATGGTTAAGACATGATGTGGGTGGCCCAGGTTCAAGTCTTTGGTTAGAAATGATTTGGGATGAAAAACTCTGCTTTGAAGCAAGCAAAGCAGGAACTTCAACCTTGGTCTCCCACATTCCAATCCTATGCCATAACCACCACGTTATTGAGTGACTCTGATCCCCAATAAAAACAGATTTGTTATCCTCCAGTCAACTCTAACTGGGTGGGCTTGGAATGAGATGAGAAGGATATAAGAAAGTGAGAAAAAAAAAATCAGACATTTTACTGTGGTCACCCTTCTTTTATCTTCTCTCCTTTTAAAGATCTCTCACCTGTTTTCCCTCCATACTCTAGCAGTAGAGGCCTCGTTCAGACTCCCTCTGATTTACAGGTGCAGTTTCCCATTGAGTCCCTCTTTGTGGGCACCCACTATAAGCTTCTAGCTCCTTAGTCATCACCTCTCTGCGGCAGAGACTAGCATCTCTCCCCCTCCTGACTGAGCTTCTAGGCTATGCAGATCCCTGACTGCTTGTCCCTAACAAGTCTGACTGCCTGAGCTGGCCAGTGTTTTTGTTTTGATTTCTTTTTGAAAGGTACAAAAACATAGTTGCCAAGAGTTCCCAGTTACCACACAGCTCTTTATAAGCAAACACATTTATTCTTAAGGTGAAAGCATTACTGAGAAAACATACAGAAACAATAAAAAGGCCTGTATGCATGCTTAATGCTCATCTGTAGTCACTCATTCTTATAGAGTCTCAATTTGGGTTGCTAGGTGTCCGGTATTCACTTGGATAGGTATTTTCTCCTCCTGTCCAGTAAAAAAATTCAGAGAATGAAGGACACCTGAGATGTCGGGTATTTTCTGAATTTTTCCCCGGCCAGGAGACGAAAATGCCGGGCATCTGGTAACCCTACAAACACTCAGTGCCCAGCCTCCCTCCCCCC
>JANRFK010006693.1:34833924-34855992 GCA_030068395.1 Apalone spinifera
CTCATGATACCATCTACATGTTTTGTTAGTCTTTAAGATGCTACTAGACTATTTTTTATGTGCTTAAAATATCATATAATGACTTGTTTATACTGCTCTATATACAATATCCTGAATTTAAGTGGAATATTTATATTTCAATTGATTTATTTTATAATTACATGGTAAAATGAGAAAGAAAACAATTGATCAGAAATAGTGTGCTCTGACACTTTTGTAATTTTATATCTGATTTTGTAAGCAAATAGTTTTTAAATCAGATGAAAATTGGTGGTCCACAAAACAAATCAGACTCCAAAAAGGGGTACAGTAGTCTAAAAAGGTTGAGGGCTGTTGTTCTAGGGTAAGCAATGGGGTAATCATCATGAAATGTTTCCCTTTCCTCATCTCATCTAGTAATGGTCCTGGTTTATTTGGGAGTCTGAACATGTTAAAATCCTCAGATGTAACAATGCTATTACTTGTTAGCTATTTCTCAAACAGAAGCTCCTCACCTGTTAAATATTTCTGTCAAATATTTTTGAAATAGCAGAAGCACCACTCTATAGTTAGGACTAACAGCTTCCAGCCTCCAAAACAGCTTGCATCCTAAGGCATTTATGTAACAGTAAGTTCTACAGAAAATGAGCCTACAAATAGCACTGCATGGTTATTATTTACGTAAGGATTAATTGTGCTTCATGGAGCCCTCAGAAAACATTGCAGGAATAAATGTTTCCACAAATATCAACATTTGACCATGCAGACATCTCAGAGCTCCCACTACCCACAAAATCACTGACTAGTGACAAATGCTGTGTTGGAACCAAAGACAATCTAGGGATCTCAAGAAACTCATAGCTTACACTGTGTGCCAACTGCTGTTCACTCCTCCTTCTAGTGGTTTATTTGAAAGAGGATGTGATTGTTTCACCAACAATAGCATTACCATACATTCATCACAAACCCAGCTAGTCTTTCATACATTATGAACTATGCCAAGTAGTAAATGAAGACAAGACATTGTTTATGAGTCTCTTGCAGTCTTCTTTTTTAGATCTTACACGGTGACTAAGCAAGCCATCAGAAAATTCTATAGGATGGCTATTTCTCTGGAGGTTAGCACTTACATTAGTGGCTCACAAGAAGTCTGCAGCAATACTGTGGTACAGAAACTACTGCAATGCAGAGTGCTTATCCTCTTAGTTCTTTCTTCTTTCCCAATTCCTAAACAAAACTAGCAGAATACTTGTACTAATGAGAAGGGGAACCACATACAGAAGGAAACTTAAGAGGCCGAAATTAATTACAATCACTTAAAGCAGCTCTTGACATTTCAAATGTAAATGTATGTCCTTGTACTGAAAAATAATCATTTGTTGCAAAGAAAAAATGTGAACTGGCACTGGAATTATTCAAAGTGAAATTCAGTTCTCTGCAGAGGGACCCCATTAGATATACAAACCATGGACATTCAAGAAAAGCCCTGCAAATATGGCATAAATAGGGTTACAGTGGTACAGAGGTCTTGTGCTGGTCTCTACAGGCACATCTATACAGCAGGGCAAAAGTCAAATTAAGCTATGCAACTTGAGCTGTGTCAATTGAGTAGCTGAAGTAGAAATAGCTTAATTTGTCATTTGGTGCTGTCTACACAACAGGAACTGGAAGGAAGAACACTCTTCTTTTGACTTTCCTCATAAAATGTAGGTTACAGGGGCTGGAGTAAGAAGTTCTCCAGCTCACCATTATTTGTTATTTCAGAATAATGCTAGTTATTTCAAAATAAAGTTGTTGTGTAGATTTAGCCTACGTGAGTTGATTTCATCCTAGCTGAACTTCCCATGGAAACTGCAAATATAGGTCCACGTTGGATACATTGCATAAACCTAACCTGGCAGTGACAAAGGTATGGACAACTGTAGTGATGTTCATCCACATCTGGAAGGAAAGAGTTCAGTCTGCCACCAATCACAAACAGCAGAGAGACTCTAGACAACTGCTGCTAGCTGGATACCAGAAGTACCTACATGAATTTTAACAGACAACAGAATCCCTCCAAAGAAGCGATATTCGTCTCCTCCCGATACTTTTCCCATTCAACTAGTATCATCTGAGTCTTACCTAGTCTGATTTTCAGTCAGCTTGCTTGCATCTAAGCACCGTCTTGCTCAGTAGCTTTACCTATTTGTTTTCAATTAACAATATTTTGATTAATAAAAAAAGGTAAGTGCCCTTCATACTAACTAGCAGTAATATTTTTCCATAAATAAATCTAGTCCTTTATATATATATATATATATATAAAATAAAGTAGTATATATATAAATAAAGTAGTGAGTGCAGAGTTCCTATATCTTTACACATGGAGGAATTTGGGACAGCTACTGATGAATAGTGGGTTTCCTGTTCATACACTGTTCAACATGTTTCAGAATCTTTTTATTTAAACAAACACATAAATACAAATGCATATACAATGCTTGGTCACACTTTTGAAGCAAAGCAGTCAAACTCATATTATTTAAGCAGTGTATTGCTGCCTTGTATCTTTAGAGAAGTATAAACAGCCAAAGAACACAAATGAATTAGGACCTTAAATTTACATTTGTGAAATTTTTTTGGAAAGAAAAACAAGATGTCACTGTATAAACCAGAGCTTTGGAATTACTTCTCTAAGGAATGGATCAAGTGTCCAAGATTTCATATTTGTATTCCAAAAACCATACTTGAGCATGATTTTGGTTTATTAAAGTCACTGTGCATTCATGAGCTAAAAAAATATCCCAAAACATATCAATTCCACAACTACAGAGAAAATGCTGGGATTTGATATTACTATAATCTTGAACAATTAAAAAAACTCACTTTTTTTAAAGTATTTTAACAAAAGCTAGAGGGGGGTTACTATGTTTTTGAAGAGGTTTGAAATTCTAGGTCCCCCCCAAAAAAAACCCGTAAATGGAAGTAGTTAATAATTAAATAAGCACATCTTTATATATTTTCTCTCTAACAAGAATATGTTGCTGCCTTGCTAGAGGGGTACATCTTACTGATTTTGACAAGCCGATAATTCCCATCCAATTTGTTAAAGGGAAATTGTTCTTGCATCTTAGGGCATGCTATTAATCAGGCTTTTGGAAATTCCTGCTGACTTTCTTTCCTTTAGGCATTCTGTATCATAATGGCTTGTTTTATTGGCATCCAGTTCCTCTCCACTTCCCCATGCTGTCCAGAAGGAGAGCTGTAGTGACTGGCTTTGTTCAGCTTGCACCTCTAAAATCCGGGATTCTCTGGTCTGGCAACATCCGTGGCCCGGCATGACCATGGACGTTCCAGGACCAGAGAGTCCTGGCATGCTGCACAGGGGCTAGGAGCAAGTGCATGGCTCAGTTGGGCTGTAAAGAGGGGGGCAGGGAGCCAGTGCATGGCTCAGCTGGGCTGGGGGAGGGCAGGGAGCCGTCGTATGGCTCAGTTAGGCTGCGGGAAAATGCCATGAACCAGCGCGCACCTCAGCTGGGCTAAGGGGAAGCCAGGAAGCGGGGTGTTGGGGGGCCCTGAAATGACCTCCCCTGGTTTGGAAAAAACCCTTGCTTGGGACCTAACGGGTCCTGAGGGTGCTAGACCAGGGAGGTCCAACCTGTACTCCATTTTTAATATATGAATATTATTCAAGATATTTAAGATAAATAAAAATGTGAAGTCATATTGCCTTACTGTATTACATTTAAAAGTAAGTTATAGGTAAAACATTATTTTGTGAGGGAACTGAAAATGTTTATGCCAAAATGACAATAGTGTCAAAATGCTTAATATCAAGCAAAGCAGGACTTTCCTAATTCATCTTGGTAGATAGGGTAGCCATGTGCCCATCTTGGGAAAACAAGTAAGTGAACCTGGAGTGGTGAATACGCTTTCTTCTGGTGAATTTTGCCCAGTAATGACTGGAAAATCCATTGAGAATTGTGTGAGCACTTAGAAAATACAGAAAGCGAACAGATACAATAACCCCCACCCCCAAAGAAGACTGAAGGAATACTCACCAAAGAGCCATTTGCTATTACAGCCAAATTATTGGGGCATGTAACTGAAAAGTACCTTCAGTGGCAATGTGATGCTCATTGGTCAATAGCCAATTTTAGTATCAAGGTTAAATACAGTACACTAATGTCGGGACTAACTGGAGTAAAGCATATGTGGCAAAGGCCCTCTTACCCAGGCCACCACTGGGCAGGCCTCTTGCTCCTAACCCCAGAGTTCGGGGTTTACAGCAGGTCTCTGTGGTAGGGAGCCTGGCCACGCCTCCTCAGACTCCCTCCCTAGTTACTTCTGCCTAATGCTGTTATGGAATGTTCTCACTAACTTTTTGCTCCCTATCTCTCCCCCACCTCCTTTCCCTCCTCTCATTCTCCCCAGCTTCCAAATGGTGAGGCTTTTAAAGGCCCTCAGTTAGCCAGCAGAGGAATCAGCTGGCTCCAATCTGCCTGAGCCAGCTCCCCCTTAGCTGCATCTAATCACCCGTCAGCCCTCTGCTTCTAATGAAAGGTTTTTTATCCTTTTTGGGCTGCCTTTTTCCCTCTCTGCAGCAGCTCCCTGGCCTGACCCTGCCACACATGAGATCACAGATAAAAAAGGATAGGCTAAAGCAGCCCCTTTTCTCCTTTCTCTCCCATCCCTGTGGTGGCTGTACTTTCCTCATTTGAAAACTGGAGCTTAGTTTTATTTTTGGATGCTGCATCAAGGCATCAAAAATCATCCCCGGAAGAAAGTGGGTCATGTTGTCTAGCTATGATTTGGCTTCTGTCTCAAACAACATTGTTGCAAATTCTAAAAGTTCTATCGTGTATTCTTTCCCCTTTGTGAGGAGTTGATATCCTGAGTGATAGGGTGGCCACATAAGGAGTGCTTCTTGGTGCAAGCTGGAGCATGACAGGTATGACTGCCACAGTTTCCCCTCTCAAGCAATCCAAGCATTCCACTTTAGGTTCTATTTCTTCCTTCTTTCCACGTGCATACAGTCCTTAAAATCCTGTGACATGATACTCCATACGCCACATGCCCACATCTTCTACCTCACCTATGCTATCATCAGTCCTCATCTGTACCTCTGCCTGGACAGCTACACCATTCCTTGCAGCTGGAATACAACCTTGCTCTTCCTATCAGGAATCCACACAGCCTCTTCTTTCCTCCTGGTGCTCTCACTCTTCCCTTAAGTCCAGATCTCTAGCCCTGGAGATAGCAGGCAAGCACCTCCACTGCTCCATAAGCCTTCAGTCCTCAAGCAACTCCTTCTGCTGCACTCTGGCCTACAGTCTTTCCCCAGCAACCCTCTACTGGAAGATTCCACAGCTTCCAACCTGGACCTTCTACAGACAACTGGTCTCTGGCAGCTCACATCTGCCTCTGGACTAATGCAGGCCACTCTGACCTGCCTCTTGCCTGACTGACGCACTGGGGCCTTGTTTACTCTACAGAGCTTTTAGTGACATGGCTGTGTCACTAAAAGTCTGGCAGTGTGGACGCTGTTTATAAGTACTATAAATACTTCCACTCTCATGTGTGGGGTTCAAATTGTCAACAGGAGAACTTTCCTGCTGACAGCAAATTATTCACACTGAAACTTGCTATGGCAAAATGTTTGGGGGGGGAGGGAGAGAGCAGGACCTTTTTCAAGCACCCGTGAATGACAAAGGTTTTGTTATTCAATTCCCAGTGTAGACAAAGCCTGGGTCTCCCTCCTCTCAGATTCCCCTTAGTCCTTTATAGCTCAGGTGATACCTTGTCCTATTTTCTTAATTAGCCAGATGGGAGGACCTGTTCTGTCACAGGAAAGCATGACCTGTGTCACTCACAGGGTCCAGCCACCCTGTGACATATTCCTTTTTAATTAATTTTAATTTGACAATAATACATTTAATAAGGGATGGCTTAGTGCTTAGCTCTGATTAAATGGCCACTAAAATCTCTCCCTTGTTAAACGTAGCCCTTACAGGAAAATGCGTACTTGCAAAAATATCCTGCATGTTATTTGGATTAAACTCCCATTGAAACAGCCATGTATATTGTTTTGTATTTCATTTTCCATTAACACGGTGAAATGCTTAATATGTTAATGACATTTCCATTCAGCCTCCTCCTCATTGTTTCTTTCATGGACATAATCTCATATTTTGTATGTTTTTTTAAAAGACTGGTAATGAGTAAAATCTCACTAACTCCAGCATAAGCTGAGAGCAATATGACTGAAGTCTACAGAGTTATATTAGTGTAAACCAGGTTTAAAAGAGATTCAGTAGGATTAGAGTACACTAAAGCACCGACTGGGTCACAATCAGATTTCCACAGACCTAGAAATCTTGGGGCCAACATAAAGTCCAAAGCTCCTCACTGAAGATATGTCTAAAATAAGGGCTGATTTAAAAATAATAATATAGAATTCTGTTCAAGGCCTGTGTTTTACTGAGGGAGTAATACTTCAGGATATTAACTTCAGAAGTTTTATTATTAACATTCCATAATCCAACCAGCAGCAGTCTGGGAGAATGTGAAAGCAACAGAAAAAGAAAATATGCTAATAAAGAAGGATTATATCTTGAACATAAAAAGAAGGAACAAATCTATAGAAAAGATGCCGATTTCATATGGCATTGAAAAGAATGAAAATAACTTTTATTCTTCTTCACTTTTCATGACTCCAAACACCCATATTTACTAATTGTGACTTTTGCTGTTGTGTAATAGCAGAGCGAGAACCTGGTTTACAGGATGTTTTCATTTAAAATGAGGATGTCAACCACTTTATACCCACTAGTGCTTCAACAGAATGGCAGATTCCAATCCCTCATAACAATCTGTAGATCTAGCCTGTCCATTATTAAACTACCACCATACACTAAATGTAATGCTATACCAGCAACAGGAGGCGAGAAGAAGACCTCAATGGCTGAGGAGGGGGGAGCACCTGCCCCCAAAGCTGGAAGGCTCACCACTGAACCCAAGAGAAGACATAGGCATTGGTGGTCAGGGACCCTCTTCTGCAGGAGATGGAGGCATTTACCTATTTCTCCAACCACTATACCATGTTGCTCATCCATGTGGACAATCCTGATACTGCCAGGTATGAGACGGGGCAGATTAGCAGTGACTACAGAGCTCTGGGATTGGGGATGAAGGTGGTATCAGAGGCAGCAGTATGGGGTACCAGGCAGGAGCTGGTCTGTGATAGGAGCCAGTTTTAATAACCAGCTCCCTACCACTCTGTGCTGCTGCTCTGATACAGAGGCAACAATGCAGGGTGGCAGCAGCTCTTGTTGGCAGGAGGTCCAAGCTCTCCGTGGACAGAGGCTGCTCTGCCTTCCACAGAGCAGCCTCTGTTTGCAGTGAGTCTGGGCCTACCATAGACAGAGGCTGCTCCAGCAGCAGCCCTGTCTGCAGGGGTCTGAGCTGTCCATGGGGAGCCTGGACCCCCCTCCAGACAGAGGCTGCTTTGCTGCAGTCTCCCTCCACTCCGTTGCTGTCTCTTATAGAGGCAGCAGTGCAGGTGGGGGCAGGTGGTACTGCAGAGACAGTGCTGGGGGGGGAACCGGTTTTTAAGCCAGCTCCTGCTTCCTCCCCACAGGCTTATTAGTTAATTGTCTAGTAGACTACTCATTGACATCCCTAGTAAGAGGCCAATATGTTTAATTAGGAACTCCTTAAATGACCTGAAAATTAAAAAAAAAATCCCACACAAAGTGGAAATTTGGATGAATTGCTAAGGAGGATTACAAAAGAACAGCACAAGCTGTAAGGACAATATAAAAAAACTAAGGCACAAAATGAGTTATACATAGCAGGGGCCATAAAAGCCCTTAATGAAGAGGTTCATTACATATATTAGAAGCAAGAGAAAGACAAAGGGATGTGTAGATTCTCTACTTCACAATGAAGAGATTGAAATGTTTCATGCCTCTTTTGCTTCAGTCTCAACAAAAAAAGTTAACAGTGACAAGAAAGTCAACACAATTAATATTAACAACAAGAGGGAAGTCTTGCAAGTCAACATAGTGAAGGAATAGGTTAAGCAATATTTAGATAAGTTAGAGAGCACTGTAGTATTTAGTACGCAGTGTCTGATGGAATTAATCTGAGGATATGTCAGGAACTAGTAGAAGGAATCATCTTTGAGAATTTATGGAGGATAGGTGACATTCTAGAGGACTGGAAAAGAGCAAACATAGTACCCCTCTTTCAAAAGAGGAATAAAGAGGACCTGGGGAATTACAGACTAATCAGCATAAGTTTGATGCCATGAAAGATACTGGAACTTATTATAAAGAATCAATTTTAAGCACCGAGAGGTTAACAGAGTTGTAAAGAACAGGCACTTTCAATTTAATTTCCTTATTTGACAGGATTACTGTACTGGTCTAGTGAATTGGGGAAAGTTTAGACATGATTTTAGTAAGTCTTTTGAGATTGTTACACACTGTTGCATGCAGTGTTGTTGTAGCCATGTTAGTCCCCAGATATTAGAGAGACAAGGTGAGTGAGTGAATATCTTTTATTAGACCAACTTCTATGGTGAAAGAGACAAAGCTTTCAAGCTTACCTGAAGAAGAGCTCTGTGTAAGATCAAAAGCTTGTCTCTCTCAACAAAGTTAGCTGGTTCAATGAAAGATATTACCTCACCCAACCTGTGTCTCTATTACAGCTGACATTCTCATAATCAAATGAGGAAAATGTGGCCTAGAGGGAGTTACTCTAAGGTAGGTGCAAAACTAGTTGAAAAATTGCACTCAGAGAGTAGTTATCAGTGTTTCACTGATAACTACATGGGTGAGGTTCTACATGGGTCACTTCTGAATCCTATACTCTTCAATATTTTCATTAATGATTTGGATATTGGAGTTAAGAGCGTTTTTAATGTTTGTACATGACACCAAGCTGAGAGTGGTTGTAAAGTACTTTGGAAGAGAGTTAGAATTCAAAACAACGTTAACAAAGTGTACAATAGATCTGAATTTAACAAGATGAAATGAAATAGAAGTGCAAAGTATTTCATTTAGGAATGAAAAATGAAATGAACAACTACAAAATGGGGAATAAAAATCAGTGCCCCTAAAAAGGACCTGTGGGTTATATTAGTGAATCACAAATTGAAGAGGTCAACTAGGGATGTTAAAATGTGTTTACTTAAGAAACCGTGTAACCGCTGAAAAAATTCAGTAGTTACATGTGGCTTTTAAGCTGGCTCCCTGCACATACTGGGAGCCTGCATAATCAGTTAACTGTGTGCAGTGTTACACTTTCATATCCCTAATGTCAACAATGTGATGCAACTGAAAAAAAAATTAGACCTAAGACTAAGATCATTCTGGATTGTATCAATGGGAGTGTTGTATGTAAAATATGAGAAGTAACTGTCCAGCTGAAGCCTCATCAGTGTTGAGTACAGCAGGAGTTCTGGGTACCACGTTTCAAGAAACATGTGGAAAAACTGGAGCCAGTCCAGAGAACCACTAAAATAATAAAAGGGTTAGACAACCTGACCCAGGAAAAAATGTTTTAAAAATAGGGCATGTTTAGTCTTGAGAAAAGAAGGCTGAGGGGGTCAACTCATAAGTGTTCAGATTAACGGCTGTTATAAAGAAGACTGTTATCAACTGTTCTCTATGTCCACTGAAGGGGGACAATAAGTAAAGTGTTTAATCTGCAGCAAAGGAGATTTAGGTTAAATGTGCAGAAAAGCTTTCCACTGTAAGGATAGTTAAGCTCTGGAATAGGCTTCCAAGGGAAGTTGTGCAATCCCCATTACAGAAGGCTTTCAAGAACAGATTGTAGACACCTGTGAGGGACAGTCTAAGTTTACTTGGTCCTAGCATCATGGTGGGAGCTGGACCTGATGACTTCTTCCGGTCCCTTCCAGTCCTGCATTCCTATCAAAGAGATATTTTACAACAGAGGCATTTTTCTGAATTCTTGATTTTGGTAACTTGTGAATGAAACTTCCTTAGCTTTCAGCTACATTACATCTAATTACACATGTCTTTATTATAACATTGCCCAAATTAAATACACTGGGAAATACCCTCTTTAGTTTAATTATTTTTATATATAAGACACTGAAAAATTCATATCTTTCAGAGAGTTGATTCTCTGCTGCCAGCAGCATAGTTACTTGTACTGCAGAAGAAAATCAGGTCATTCGGTCAACAAAAGTATATATGGCCTGATGGCTTTCTTCTATTGATCTGAGCACTGAGCACAATTTATTTGGATTGCAATATTAATAGTACAATGCATAACTCAATGCAAGCCTAGCTCTTCAAAAATCTGATTAATCAGAAAGTATTACTATGCTGTCAGTGATTATTGGACAAATATCCCAGTTGGATTCCAGGCAGATAAACAGAAAATTCAAGTCCAGATTTTCTTTTTCAGGGCGTTTTGCTCTTCACCCACACAATCCAATTTTATTCATTTCTGCATTTGTAAGTATTACGTCTCAAAAGCACTCTGTTAGTTGAGTAATTACATCATTTTTCTATTTCTATCCACATCCTACTATTTTCTTTTTGTCCATAAATAAATCCAGTATTCTCTCTCGCCATTTTCTCCTCCTAATTTGCCTGATTCAATTGATCATCCTAGCTTCAAACAGCCTACATAGTAGCTTTTTCATCATAAGGATTAACCTTCTCAGGGAAACTCCCTATGTTTCAAACTGTATTGGTTCTTTCTTATTGAGCTATGTTTCAGGGCTATACTTTTTTTTTTAAATTAAATCTCTCCAGTGACTTTGATCTCCTTTCTCACAGTATACTTTTCATGATTTCAATCCCAGATGTCCAGAATCACATCACTCCTATTGCTGGCTGGTCTTAATATTGCTAACTCGTATACCTTTCAAAAGATATAGTCCATATGCTGGATAAGATCGAATTAGGTTCTTGTAACAGGAAATCTATTTGCCTCTATTCATATGCTACTCCTTTAGCAATGCTATATGCTGTTCCCTTTCTCCATAACTGCATTCTTGGACAGTGATGTCATATGGATCCTTGGCACATTAATTCTCTCTCTCTCCTACACAACTAACTAGACAATGTTTCCATGTAGTGATTTCTTCTTGCTTTCATTTGGTCCCACACTTAGGGCACATTTACACTACGGGGAAGATCGAAGTTGCCATAGTCTATCTTCCAGGGTTCGATTCAGTGGGTTTAGCAAAGACACACTAAATCAAACTCAGAGGATGCCCCTGTAGATGCTGGTATCCCTGCTTTGTGAGGTGTAAGGGAAGCGGATGGGAGCGTTTGCTCCTGTCGACCTCCCACCGTGTGGATGGCGATTTAAGATACGTCAACTCCAGCTAAGCAAGTAAGGTGACTGGAATTTTATGCATATATTATGTTGACCTTCTGCTCCAGAGTAGACCTGGCCTTAGAGCTCCCTGGAGATTCAATGAGAATTTTATCATGGATTTCAATGGGAGCATGATTGGATCCTTCAGGTACAGCTATACTGCGGTGTTCTCTTTAAACCTCATAGGTGATTAATCAGCCTCGTCCAATCAAGTCTGTGCAGAGAGCCCTGAGCCTCTGACTGATGAATCACCTGTGAAGCTATGCAGCTTAGAGGGAACACTGCTACACTGAAATAAAAGACCCGGAGCAGTTGTTTCAGGTCAGATGACTCATAGAGCCTAGGCTGCAGAGCTAAAAAATTGTAGAATAGATATTTGGGTTTGGGCTGGAGCCTGGGCTCTTCGACCCTGGCTCAGGCTCTAGCCAAGCCCCAATGTTTACTCAGCACTTTTACACAGCCCCTCAGCCCAAGCCCCATGAGCTAGCCACAGGTGTTTAATTGCTTTCTAGACATACCCTTCGTGTTCTACCTTAACAATTGTCAGCATCTGCCCCAGGTATCGAGCAATGTAATTTTCAACTAAAATCAAGAAAAACTCAGGAGTCCAAATCTATCAATTTTACAACAGGTTCAATATGACAAAAGCAGGCTTCTTTTATTGCAATACAGAGATACCCAAAGACTGAATATCAGCTCTGCAGTCCATCTCCACTTAAAGCTAGAAATGTGAATATTTCTTAACAGCAGGCTTGTATATCTTCTTTGGTTGCCCAAATTATCCAAAATGCCCATAAAAAGCCGTTAGAGAATAAAGTCTTCATGAATTCTAAGTAAGTAATTTAGGCTTTGTCTGCACTAAAGACCTAGTGGTGTGATTCCCCTGCCCATTTACATGTGCTCATGATAATCTGATGGGATGTATCATGAATAATAGCATAGTCTCAGTAGCAGGGGTAGCAGGAGCAGCAACAGAGCCATGGTTGAACTGTGTTGACCTGGTTTACCCACCATTTGCAGGAGGGTTTAAATGTCAGATGGCTCAGGAATCCCTCTGCTGCCACAGCTGGTCCTACCATGGCGGCACTGATATTTATATTCTCACCAGCTCTCACTGAGCTACCCTGAGTACATGCAGGGGAATCAGACACCCTCCCTTGTAGTGCAGACATAGCCTTCGTCATAGTAAAAGTTTGAGGCAAAAAATGTGGCTTGATAGGCATGGAAATAAAAGGCAGCAAAAGAAGTCGTGTCCCTTTCTGATGCAACTGTCTGTGTAATGCTGTTCTTCAAAACAATCAATCATAGAATAAGATATAGTCAATAGCAGCTTAGATAGTTGTGCAATTGTGATAGCAATGTGTTTGAGTTGATTCCCTAGCCAGGAATACTTAGATCACCAACTGTACAGAAAGAGTTAGATATTTCCAGTAAAGTCCTCTGTCTCAATAGGATCAACGTTTGAAGCTAAAGTATTGGCCCAAATTCAGCTTCAGTATAAACTCCACTGAAGATAATAAAGTTGCACCAGAACTGAATTGAGTGCACTATAAACTTTGCCCACCCTCTCAGCTGTTAGTCACTGTCAACTCTCTACTATTCTCCAGAAACGGCATCTTGAAGAGGAAGAGTGTTTGGATTGCAACATCATCTTTTTTTTTTAATTACTGCCAGAGTAGCTCTTGATATTTTTTCTTTTAGCATATTTTCTGCTGAGAAAGCAGAAACAATTATTGTTGTTCAAAACTAATATAAACTTGCTTCCTCAGCTTAGCAACTATGGACATTTTGCAGAGGGCTCCTTTTAATGCCTCTATTTCTGCCAAAATGATCTGGAAACTTGCCAAGGATCTTTATTGCTAACAACTACATCAAGGCTAGAAAAGCTTAGTAATTGTTGGTTTGGGGAGCTTTGCTATATAATTACGTTTGGGAGGTTCTGCTGCTGGATAGCTCCCCAATGACACTGACTGCTGGAATCAACTATTATCTAGTTTTCTTTGTGATTTTTCCCCTTTTCTCAATACAGATGAGGTTATTATTATTTTTAATACATATATGAAAGTTGCCCAGAATGCCCAGTCAGGATCAGTACTCCTTTGTGGACTATACAAAACATGGGTGCAGGAACAGTGCCTGACTGAGGTGTACACAGTCTCACTGAACTTGCTTCCAAATTCTGTTTAAATTACTCCCTCGAGGATTGCATCATTAATATTCAAGGACAGACCCTTTTAATGTGCAGTATTGCCCTTCCTCTAAGAGCACAGAAAGATTCTTGTTCTCCCGCACAAGCACCATAATAATGAAAAATAAATAACTACAAGGGTATGTCTACACTGCAGAGTTTTTCCAGAAAAATGGCCGTTTTTCTGAAAAAACTACATTTACCTCCACACTGCAATTGCTTTCTTTTGACAGAAAGTCAAAAGAACAGAGGGTTTTTTCCAACAGTGGTAAACCTCTTTCTACAAGGAAGAAGTCTTTTTCCGAAAGAGCTCTTTCAGAAAAACGCGTGTGTGGATGGGGAAGAGGGCTTTTTTTTTCCCCTGAAAGAAGAGGCTTCCAGGAAAAATCACAGGGGTCCTGGTAGCCACTCTGTCAATAGTAATCACAACTTAAATGCGAGATAGTGTCCAATAAATGTGCACGTTATCTTTCAAAAAAGCAGATCGCTTTTTTGATGCGCTTTTTCAGTGTAGATGCTCTCTTTCGGAAAAACGTCTTCCGAAAGAAGCCTGCAGTCTAGACGTAGCCCAAATCCAGAGGTCCTACTTGTTCCTTGTTGGCTTTCAGGAATATCAAAGAACTGGGCATTTGTCACTATCATCTGTTTAGCCTTGAGTTTACATCAAACATGTAAAAGAAAAAGAAAAATTACCCACACAACAAACTCCAGAGAAGCTGACCTCATAGTCAAAGCATTCTTACCCTAGGGACAGCTCTACTGGCTCCCCACTCTGACAGGAGTTTGAATTTTCTAGACACACATGGCAGTGGATTGGTCTAACATGAAGTGGTCATAAGCAGCAGCAGATTGTACCACAAGGAAAAAAGAATTTGAGTTTCTTCACAGAATTCTTTCCTTACCTTAAACTGTGCTGTGGAATTATCACTATTATTAATAGGTCCGTACCAATATCACAGCCAGATGTTTTTAAAGTAGTCAATTCCATGTTTTCAGCTGTTTACATCAGAAATTTCATGGTGTTGTATCTGTAGAGGGTCCCAATCCAAAAGGAACCCAGAAGTGGGTCTGTTCTTTGGTCCCCCCCTTCCCAAGAGCTGCTATGCAAGGGAAGAACGAGGGAAGGAGGAGCCTCCAGGGCTGGAGCTTCCTGTAGCAGGGTGGGGAGAAGGCAGGCACTCCAAGGTGGATCTGCTCTACCAGAGGGCTTGTCTCCACTACAGGGTGGATTGACATTGCAGGGATCGATCCACCAGCAGTCGATTTAGTGAGTCTACTAACACCCACTAAATCGACCAGTGATCACACTCCTGTCAACTCTGGTACCCCAACAGAATGAGATGAGTAAGGGGAGTTGACAGGAGAGTTTTTTCTATTGACTCCCCTCCCCAGCAGTGTGGACCTCATGGTAAGTGGATCTGAGCTATATCAATTAGAGTTATGCTACTAACGCAACTCTGATTGTGCAGCTTAGACTGACCTGTCCTTGTAGTGTAGACCTGCCTTTAGAGTGAAAGCAGCTGTGCAAGGGAAGCCCAGCTAGACTTGCAGCTGAGATCCCCCTGACTGGGGTGCTCCCAGCAGTAAGGGAGGGATCAAGTTTCATGGAGGAGGGCTTATTTCAAAGTCTGTGACATTTTTCAGAGCTGTGGTCCTAATTATTAATCATTACTAAGTGGTGACACTTTCAGTGCTGTAGAGAACAGATTATCAGAAGAATTGGCCACAAGGAAGGAGACAGAAAGGCCAAGACAGCCTACAGAAAAAGGAATCTTCTAACTATTCAGCTTCCAACTGCAATCTGAAAGATTCCAAGTAATTTCTGCACCCAACAATTGACTGAATACAGCAATCCCATTGTTTGTACTGCCCCATTGATGATGGGCACTAATTTCTCTCATCAGTGTGTGCAGTGATGTTTTTCATTCATGCTGTAGTTTTCAAGGTCAGTCACTCACCACGAGGCTGAACGCAGTAGGACAGAAAACAAAAGAACTATTAAGAGTGTCCATAGCATTCTCTGTATTATCCCATGGAGATACAGTTTAGCCCTCAGGACAGAGGAGAAAAAATCCTCACAATACCATAAAAGCAGAAAAGCCTCATGTGCTCCCAGCAAATCAAGGGCTTATTCAGCTAGGGAAGCGATCTGTGAGAGAGCATGTTCTTTGAGTGAGTCAGAATTGGGGAAGTGGTTGCAGTTGATACCCATCAGCCCACAAGCCAGCTGGGGCTGTGGGCAGGAGGGAGAACAAGTGAGCAGTGCAGAGCCACATCTGTTTCAGAGATTACTTAGGCCCCTTCAAAAGCAGAACAAAGCATTTATACCAGCTTATTTTCACTCAGCCATTTAAAGGGAGACAACCGAGTGAGAGAAAATAATCAAGGTTGTGGTTTGTTTCATTACTAATAATCAGGTGCTGCTTGGCTCATCGCTATGTTTCAGTTGTATCACAAGTCCTTATTACCAACATTAACATTTATAGCAGTCACTTCAATTTCATTATAGAAATTGTATTGAATAAAAAGAATTAATAACTCTCTCCAGTGTTTATTTAGCTATTTAAATTATCTGTATTAAGTAACTTGCATTAAAACATCTACTATTGTATTAAATAATGCAGACATGTATAATTATGCAGTTGCGATTCTATTTTTAGGTTTTGAGTGGTTTATAAATCAGTCATCCTATGCATCATGGATTGCAAACCTGTAACAACAGCTTTCCATTCAGGCATAATGTACTTCCAATTTATAATCTACTATATAGCTATGAGTGCACGCACACACGTAAGCACGCATACACTTACAGTAGAGCAGTTTATTTTAGTATCAGAGGAGCTACTCTCATATTTGAATTATATTGTTTTCTCATTCCCAGCCAGCTTTTGCAGGTGAAAAACGTTGCTTGTCTGATATAAGAAAATTACCAGGTCAAATCAATTTTTGCTAATATTTCAAATCTGAGACCACAAAAAATAATTGATGATGGAAATTAATGGTTTAAGTTTTTCAGAAAGCTCTGAAGGATCTCAGTATCCTGGAAATTCAGGAGATTTTTAACTAAATTGCCCTAGATTTACAATATTTTATCTATTAAACATGAGTAGACATTGAGATTTGGGGACGGGGAGGGCCCTCAAATCCCCACTTCAGACCCTTCACAAACGGCTCATTTAACTGCTATGGAGAAATATCTGTGGCTGAGAAGTGGACATGATGTGTCCATAGAATGTGTGCGTGAATAAAAGCTGTGGACTGCTTCTTCATTGATTGCATGTTAGGATATCAGGCTGTTCAGCTGTATCATTGGTTTTGTGCAATAGTTCCCATCTCTGTTTCATCAGCACCTCAGAAGGATCTACCAAGGTTAGGGGCCTGGCATAAGAGGTGACTGGTGAATGTCCTTTACCACTTGTTTAGGCACCCAACTTTAAAGAATCCCTAATGCTGCCCAAATTGTACATGAATATTTTATTTGGTGCCAAAATGTTGATTGTAAGTAATGTTAGATATTTAGGTAGAAAGATACATTTAGAAGATAGGCCAATATCAGTACTGCCTCAAGCTCCACTGAAGTAAATACAGTTTCATTTGTTTCCGGGGCTGGGTGGAGAATGGTCAGTTCCGTTCTGAGGAGAATTTGAGATTTCAACATTTATTTTCATTCTGATTTGGAATGAAAACCAACAATTTCAACATTATTAATGAAATAGCTCCCTGGAGCCTTAGCAGCCCACCACATGGGAAGCTGGGCAACTTGGCGCACCAGGAAGCCCTGTGATTCCAGACTGCAGGACAGTCAACCCAGAAACTGCCCATGAGCCATGGACCCTAGGAGTTCAGGCTTCTGAGGCGCTGCAAATCTAGGAGCATATGAGCTGAGACTTACAAGCCTTTCAGGCTCTGGGGCTGCCCAGCAATTGTGCTGCCAAGGAGCCAAGCACCTGTAAGACTGGGGATTCCATCATCCTGCCAGGATGGACGAGACGGCAAAAAACAGTCAGGTCTCAAAACCTGTCCTTCACCAAGTCAGCATGATCCCATAGGATATTTAGATTTCAGTGAATCACCAAATTCTGACCAAAAAAAATTTCCTCAAGTTTTTTCCAATCAACTCTGTTTCAGTATGATACTTTCCAAGCTGCTTATACATACATCCAAACCACCTCACCGCTACATGCTGCAGATTTCCTCAAACATTTGTGCATACATCTAGCACACCTTCTGCAAAACTTGTTCAAACATGAAAAATGCAACAAGGTCTCAATCCTGCAATGAACTCTGCACATGTGGACTACCACCATCTTTCCATTTTAATACTCTAGATGAGTGTTTCTTAAACTTTTTGAGGAACAGCTATGAAAATTTTCTTCAAAAAAAATTGTTGTCAGTCCAAAAAAAAAAAAGGGCAAAACCAAAGAAGAGGTTGCGGCACACCTGCGAGTTGTTCACAGAACTAGACTACAAAGTTAAAAGAAAACACTGTTCTTTGCAATTCAAACACAGACATCACAACTTTAATTGTGATGTGGAACAGAATTAATCCTCTCCCAACAAGCAAGATACAACTTCATATATTTTTTACAAAATAAGTTTCTAGCTTCCATGTACCAAAAAAAAAAAAGAAAAGAAAAAAAAAGAAAAGTCCTGATAGCAAAGATGACTTCTAATACCTAGCATGTCCTCAAGAATTTCTAAGCGGAACCACTGTACATCATCATTTATATAAATATACAGTTCTATTGCACAAACCCAAAATATCTCAGAGCTTTAACTAAAGATGAATGACCATTTTTAATTAGCTAAGCAGCTGTATTGATTTTATTGTATACTAGTGAAATGTAGAGAACAGGAAAATCTCAAACAATATTTCATTCAAATTCATGAAGCTTTTATATTTTACCTTCTCAGGTGTGTTCTGTATTTTTATTATTAATCTTCCAAATCAGTTTTTCACTTTCATGTGAAATGGAAGCTCTAACTCCACCACATAAAAAACAGATCAATTTCCCCGGGATTTGGTGCAACAATTGCAGTCAGCCATCTGTGAGCCTCTGCAGTGTTGCTGATCACATTGCTTTCCTGAGGTCTTTCACAGCATCTTGTTGGTGTAGTCAGATTCAATAAAACAATCAATCAGTGGCTGTATTTTATTGGTCTTTGCAGCCAATTCAATTGATGAGTTATCACCAGTATCTCAGCTTCCTTGATATATTTCTTTTAGGGGTATATTTATGCAGTCAGGTAAGTGGTTACACTGCCTAACATCTTAATGACTGTAGTTCACTGCCAAAAGAGAATCTGCACAGCAGTGTGGATAGGCGACTACATTCTGTTGCACACAATCTAAGTCAGATTACCATGTACTAATATCTACACATCTCAGATTAGACTGTGAATAGTTCTGTGTGGGTATGCAAGGTGGAACCTCCACCTCCAAGCAAGATACCTCCTGAACTCTCTCACAAAAGCCCTTGGTTTGGGAGCTTGCCACAACCTCAGGCTTGATGCTTTAAGACAACAAGGACTGCCTTAGACTCTAAAGAGCAAAACGTTTGGTTAGAGCCATAATCATTATTTCCACACACACAGAGCCAGATTTATCCTTTATGTGCCCCCAGACAAGGTGTCTTAAACGTGTCTCCCCATTCCCACTATCTACAGCTGACCTTCATGTTTCCCATAGAACATTAAACAATTTAAATTATCATTTACATTTCTTTTTAAGTAGAATCTCAACCAGAGTTATGGACTTATCCGTCAACCAGTCACCCTGTGGAACCGGGAGTCCTCAATCAGGCAGCAGTGCAGAACAAAACACCCCCCCCCCCCAAAAAAAAACCCCCAAGCCCCCCCAAGCCTCCAAAACAAAAGAACAAACACAAACTGAACACAAACCAAACCAACACAACACACTCAAATACTATACTATGGGGGGACGGCTAAAACCTCAGAGGCTTTGGTTCCAGGCTTCTGACCCTCAGGAAAACCCTCAGGGGCTTTAGACGAGGGGGAGCACTGGGTCTCAGAGCTTCAGTGCCGAGGCTCCACTACTGGTTTCAGCCTCATGGGGGCACTGGGGCCCAGGGATTCAGCTCCATGGGGGCTGCCAGGTCTTGGGGCTTTAACTAAAAGGAGAGAACTGGCTTCAGCCCTAGCACTCCCACCATAGCTAAAGCCTCAAGTCCTGGTGCTCCCCCACTCTGCTAACGCAGGGATTGGAGCTGTGGGGAACCCCCACGAGGCAGGAGAGGAGCCACAGGGCTGACGCCTAGAGCCCAACACTCCACCTAGGTCTCAAGTGCTAAACCCCAGTGCTCCCATGATGTACAAGTCCTGGCTCCCCTGGAGTCCTGACCATCCCTCCCTGGCTAAGTCCAGATCTCTTCTTTACTTATGGAACTTTTCAAAGCTACTGACAACTTCCATTCCGGAGGTGTCCATAACTCTGAGCTTCCACTGTGTTGGCTTTTAACGTTCAGGCACCCCTAAGCATGTGCTACTGTACTTAACTGGAAATCTGGCCTTGTTCACACACAGCATCCAGGACAACTGAGCAGGCATTGAAAGATGTTTTAAGACTTACAGATGGGGTGAAAGAAAAATTATTTTAATTCTATAGGAGAATCTGGAAAAAATGTCTTGGGATAAATACAGGCTGAGAGGGAACACTCAGGATTTCACAGGGACACATTATTCATGGATTCCCTTATAAATGAACTCAAGCATAGGCTGTGTCAGCATTACAAAATTGGTCTGAGGTAAAGTATGTTGGCTTTCAGCCACATAATCTGGGTCTCTTGGCTGCATGCGCACTCAGCTTCTTGCATCACCTTTTGCATCATTCCCAATTTTTACATTTGAAAAATTCCCATAATCCTGGGTGCTATTTTTCAGTCCCATCATCCATCTGGCAGAATCACGGGCCCTGCACAGCTCAGCATAATTCTCACTACTATTGATAATACCAGACACATGATGGTCCTGAATTTGCAGAACTTCAGCCACTGCCATTACAATTGGTGGTGTGGTGATGAGATGCTTGAGGCTGATACATGGATGATGGAAACAGTGAATAGACGTTTCAGGCTGTTGCTAGCAGTCACGGAACATGTCCACACAGTAGAGGGGGCTTCTCAGACTGAGAAGGGAGCTCACCAGAGTGCAGGTGAGGGATAATGAGAAAATGGTTGCAGAACTTTTAGAGGTGAAAGGTGAAATTCCTAGGTCTTTGTGCTGAGCTCACCCCAGCCCTCCAGGGCAGGGGCACCAGCATGAAGGCAACACCGATTGCATGACAGCAGCAAAAGCAAGTGGCAATCACACTGTGGAAGCTTACAATGCCAGATTGCTATCAGTCAATAGGCAATCCGTTTGCAGGTAGAAAACCTGCTGTGTGGGCTGCTGTAATTCATGTGTGCAAGGCCTTTAAGCTGTGAAACTCAGCAACATGCAAGAAATATCAGATTGACAGACCTGAAGCAATAAGGTTCCCAAATGGTGGTGAGGTGACAGAGAGGATGCATGTCCATTTCCTGGCACTACCCTACCTTGCCAGCGAGTACAGAAATGGGTATTTTTCCATTGTTACACAAGCTCTAGTGGATCACCAGAAGTGCTTCAGTGATGTCAATGTGGTCTAGTCGGGCAAGGTGCACAAGGCTTGCAACTTTAAGAAGGAAGGACTTTTCCAATAACTGCAAGCAGGGAAACTTCCCCAGTTGGCCTGTTCACCTTGGTGAAGTTGAAATGCCAGTTGTGACTTTGAAGGATCTTTGTTCCCCTGGCTCATGAAACCCTACACTAGACTGCTTGATCTAACCAAGGAAAGATTCACTAACCAAATGAGCAGGTGCAAGATGACTGTTGAATATGCGCTTGGCAGACTCACTGCTTGCTGGTGATGTTTAGTGAATAGACTGGATTGCAGCACAGCAAAGATTACTGTCGTTAGTGCTGTATTATGTGTGTTACATGATACTTGTGAAGCACAAGGCTTCCAGCAGGGTGGAGCAGGTGAGAGGGATCAGCCATCTGTTCAATTTGAACACCCAGAGACAACAGATATTAGAAGAATAAAATCCATGGAGTTATGCAGTTGAGAGATGACTTAACAGATCATTTAACAGTCAGCCACAGTACTGTCATGGGATGATTTGGGTAATGCATGTGCCTTCATGTTTACAGATCTTAAATATGGGTGGGGTTATAAACTCCTAATATGAATTTGGGAATGCAACTTATGTGCTTAGTGCAAACTAAGAAATATACTCTGAGTTTCAAAAAATAAAACTTTGTAGGAAAATAAAGAGGACACAAAGTTTAAGTGCAAAATATACAAGCTGAAAACAGTTTAGCAGCACTGTAAGAGAGTGAGTCATACTTATAAAAACCAGGAAAAAAATACATATATATCTGCACATAAAAAATAGGATAATACTTTATTCCTGGTAAAAATAAATAGTGCACTCTTAGGGTTACCAAATGATTTCAAAAAAATACCGGACACACTTGATCTCAGATGGAGATGGGAACTGGCCGGGAGGAGA
>JANRFK010006693.1:34856092-34895724 GCA_030068395.1 Apalone spinifera
TGGACATTTATATGTCCAGTATTTTCTCAATTTGTTTCCCAGACAGAAAGCTCAGACTCCAGATGGTCTGGTTCAAAACCAGACACCTGGAAACCCTGTGCACTCTGCTGATAGTCATGTTTCATCTGGTTTTCCCTGACATAAGTAGCATCAAGGGTGTACTGGGAACAGGCAACATGGAATTTTCCCATGAACTGGAAAGTTTCTGAGTACAAAGTCTTTGGGCATTTGGCTCAATAATTAATTTGTTGCAAAAGCAAAGCTGAGAGCTTCCCAAAGCACCTCTTTGTTCCTTC
This sequence comes from Apalone spinifera, assembly GCA_030068395.1. Classification (NCBI taxonomy): domain Eukaryota; kingdom Metazoa; phylum Chordata; order Testudines; family Trionychidae; genus Apalone; species Apalone spinifera. Next base: position 34,856,389 of record JANRFK010006693.1, read on the forward strand.
GTCTCTTCCTCCAGCAATCAATCTCTCCATTCCTGGTCCTTCACCACTTCCAGAGTTCTGATCCACTGCTGGGGAGGACTGGAAGATCTTGGAGAACACATTCTCTCTGGTCTGCTTCTTTCTTTGCCTGATCTAGATTAGGTGGTTAGCAGACATGGAGGGGCACCTCTCAAGGCCAGCATACTGATAAAAACAGATACTATCACACATTAAGATGCAATCCAGATGAACTGTGCCACTACCTTCCCTGTAGCCTGGAAGGAGCAATGGGAGGGAGGGGAGGAGGTTGTAATGCCTTGCTGCTGTGGTTCCCAGCCTGGTATGCTCCCAGAAAGCCTACCAGCATGCAGGTCACATCCTAAGTCTGTGTGTGCTAGACAGCTTTGACCCCAGCACCTCTGTCCCCAGCAGCCTGACTGCATCCCAAAGCCCCACTCTGCCTCCCACTAGCCTTGGTTACAGTCAGCAAAGTGACCTCAACACACTTCCAAATTTTCCCCAAACCTTGTGCCTTGATGTGTCCAGTCCTTGCCTGAACCTCTTGGAGCAATCATAATATTCACTGATCCTTTAGAGAGACTTAAGCATATCTTATTAACTTAACTGGGGTAAATATATCTTTCTCTTCAAAACCAGTGATGAGTCGCTTCATAGTAAAAATAGAACAAATAATTAACAATAGGGCACAGGTTAAGTGACACCAATAAAAGGAATAAAAGTAGAGATTGTTAAAGGTGCAAAAACACATTAAAGTCTAAAATGTATCCTAGCAAATCAGCTTTGTTCAAAATGGTTTCCCTCACCTTCCATATTCCCAACCACTGCTGACGTTTCTCCATCAGGACCTTCCACAGAAGTACAAGACGCTGGCTTCCCTGGTATTCCAAGTGAAAGATCTTTGTTTCAGCAGGTGTATCACCTATATTTTGTTTCCAGAGACTTCAATTCCCCCTTGGTTGGAGGATCCATCTTTTTTCAACTTGCAAGAGCTCTGACATCTTGTGTCTGTCTATTGATGAATGCCAATGATGATTTCCATCTTTTCTTATATCTTCCACAGGTCAATGACTTTCTTTTAAAAGACAGGATGAGCTCATGCTATTTTCCCATTCCAGCGGTCTTCCCATCCTTGCACTGATTTTTTTGCAAATGGGTCACAGCTTCTTTAATTTCTTTGGAGACAGGTAAATAGCTGTGATGTTCCTGTCTCAGAGACCCGTTTAATTGTATCATTTCACAATGCTATTAATCATCAGTGTGCTATTAATCATCTTTTCAGAAAAGACCTTAGTCCATACATTCTTATAAAACACAGAAATACTGTACACAATCAGTTGATGCAATTATTTATCATTTGAAGCTCAGAGCCCCCTGATTTTATAGTCCAGATAAAGTTTCTCTCTGTTATTGGGGACCAGACAGAATGCTGTCTCCCCCATCACTTGATAGCTTTATTTACGAGATATGTAAATAGAGCTTCATTGTCTCTGACTGAGGACTGGACTGGTAAGAGACACAAATGCACATTTCTTTGTCCAGAACTGACCTGTTTACCAGCTTCCCCTGACATGCCTAACAAACACATTTTAGCCATCATTCCAGTATGTATCTCTAACTCTTAATACATGATACAAACATACAAGCAAGAATATCCATGATCAGAGAGTTATTAGTTTTCCAATGATATTTTACATGATATATTTTAGATACACATTATAGGCACAGTGAGTTGAGGTACACTTGGTCAGGCCAGCAGAAACTCATCACCCAATATCAATGTGTGACTTGCCCTCTGGCATGTGGATGTTCTTAGGGTCACAGAAACATTGTTGAATTTACAGTTGTAGTGGAAAGGGAAACTCCCTCATTTTGGAAAAGTCTTTATGGGAGTAATATCATTGTCACTTTATCTTTGCTTCAGTGACACACTGCAGTTTAAGCCATGGGAGAATGGATGCCTAGGGTGAGTGTATAGATAATTTGGCAGAATCGGATTTTTAACTTTAATGAACAATATCAACGTTTGTTTTTAAGCAATGTTTAGATTATAAATTTAAATTCTCATAATTGTGTAAAATTATGGGGGAGGGTTAGCTAATCTCTCTCTATATAGAAACAAGTTTTTCCTGCTGGACAACAGAATGTTCCTGCCGGGTGACAGAATGGTGTCATCCATGGGTGGTCATTGCAGCTGTGGCTGGGGGAGGCAGGCCTCCAGCCCCACTCACAGCCCTGCCCCCTCTGCTGAAGTCCAGTCCCACAGTGGAGGGGGCAGGGCAACATGCTGAATGTGTGTCCTCTCCCCCACCATGGGAAAGGAAAGAGACAGGAAGGGGTGAGCACTGGGAACCGAGAAGCTTTCAGAAAAGTTGTCAGAACTTCCCCAGCCCCTGGCGCACTGGGGAGGGAGAAGGCAGCACAGCTCCAGCCTCTCTGGCCCCTGGAGCAATAGGGAGGGAGAAGGCCATGTGACCCTAGCTTCTACAGCCACCAGAGCACTGGGGAGGGTAAGTCCTGGGGGCAGCAACACTCTGGCCCCAGAATGTCTACAGAAAGTGTTCTGGGAGTAAGAGTGTGGATGGGGCCAAGCCTGGTGGTTTGGGAAGGCAAAGCCATGATGATGATGACATCATCATGTCAACAGCATAAGTAGGCTCGCTCTGTGAAGGGAAAGCAGCTGGGGGGGAGAGGAAAGAGGGGGCTGGTGCACGTAGCGAGCAGGAGGCACAGTCCCTTAGTAATTATTTAATGATAGCAGACATTTAGATTAAAAAAGTTAGAGCTTTATTAACTGTTAAAATGCACATAGTATCACCTGTCAAAATATACAAAATAAATACTCTTACATCAACACATCTTATCTGTTTTTTTCCTATTTGCTAGTCCATTAGTAAGAAAACTAATTCTAGAGATTTTGCCCATGAAGATTTCAGTTCCCACACTTAGGAGGCTGTTTCATTACTGGAATGCGTAAATATTTGCTAGAGCCAATGAACAATTCCAGGTTTCAAAAGTTGTCCAAATATAAAAGTTGTGTCGTTACTGTAGTACAAAACACCGAGCTGGCCAAATTAGTCTTGTAGAGAGGCACATGCCAGGTTTGTCTTGAACACTTCTGAACAAACTGATCTTTCCATACACATTGAACTTAATATCAGTGTGAGTGTGTATAATGCCACAGTCGACATGGCAGGCAATGGGGTCCATTTTTCCAGTATCCAAGTGTTGCTATGATGTTGTCATTACAGGGTACTTCACACAACATGTACAAGTCAAAATTATGTTTGAACTCTTCTGCCTTGCAGGTGAAAATATTCAGCATATTTTTATAGGTGTTAACCTTATGTAACATCCGACCCTTGAAAAATGGATCAAACACTTTACAGTTGGCAAAAAGACTTACTGAGCCATATAATGCTCAAAGAATACATTGCAGGATATGGGGTTGCCTTCAGTATGCTTTGAAGTTCTAATGTGAAATCAAGCATTGCAGATGAAAGAAATAGACTTTTGTAGTCCACTGACTGGAGCTCCACTTCTTTTGAAGCATTATCTACATCTGCAGCAACTTGTAAATTGCAGTTAAGCAGCATATCAATGCGATGTATCAGGGATATATTATTTTTCCATTTGAAAATGAACCTTGCTGATTTTTCTTGAAAGCACACAAAGCAAAGAAAACTCACCATATAGTTCCTGCTGGTTTCCATAATCCTTGACCATCCAGCATAGCGTTATTGACTTTTATGTTGGCTCTATCCTCTTCTTCGGTGAGAAAGTGTATCAGACTGTCTTTATGAGTGAGAATGAATTCTGTTGCCCAAGCCTGGAAAAGCGTGATGGCACAACATGAGGGGACAAAAGGAAACCCAATACGGTGATGATACTTCTTGCACTTTAACATAAATACTCACCGTTCTATGTTGGCATGTTTACCAATCACTGGAGAATGTACCGCAAATTTGTTGATGTTGTGGAACTCAGTTTTCACTACATGATCAATGATGACATGCAAAAGAGGAGCAATACATAAAATGTCCAGCAGATGGGAATGCATTTCTTTTATGTTCTATGCAAGGTGTTGCATGAACATCATACAGTCACTGCTGACTGACAGAAGTTTTCCCACATATGTATGTACTTTTGCAACATGGCTTGAATCCAAATTGAAATGATCTGCATTGCACTGAACAAAGGATTTTAATAGAAGAGTATTTATTGATTTTTGTAACTGCAGAACCCTGCAAGAATGCTAATTGCTGGCTGTCTTTCAAGCTCTAAGGTTTCCATCTATTACTAAAGAGAATTTCTCACCACTCAAAATATCTTTAATTGCAGCTTGGTGGTGAGTGAAAAATATCAGGCAAATATTTTTTCTTCCAGCCAACAACATTCTGGGCAAGAGCATATTTGTGAAGAAGAGCTAATAAAAAGCCCAAGCCATAGATAACATGAATAGGAATCACCTGAAAGCATAACAGGAGCACCAGATCATGTGAAAATTCCACACTTCTTCTTTCTTGTTTTTCCCAAACAGGATGTTATTGAAACCTGAGCTATCTATACTCGATTCCCTTTTCATTTCAAATGAGACACTCACTGTTCAAATGTGATTTGCCTGTCAAGAGATGTCTTTTACAAACTTTGCAGTTTCTCTTTCCACACTGTTTCACCATTTTAAATTCAAGGTCGGAGCAGTCATTTCTGGCACCTGTGATCTCTGAGCATTGAGAGTCAAAATGATGATGTCAGCACCACTATATTGTCAGGAGCCAAATTTATGTGTGGACACATGCAAAACTAAATGAAAACAAACTGATTTAGGGTCACCTAACTCTGTAATATAGACCAGGCCAGGGTGAAACTCTATAATGGATGATGTAGAAAAAACATTTATATTTTTTCCAATATATTTCCTTAAGTAAATGGCAGTTGTGGCAAACCTCCTATTATAATAATGAGTGATGCTTACTGGTTTCAGTTAAGTAGAGGGAGTGGACAGGGGCACTCCACCCGCTCCAACACCTACTCCATCTTTAATCGGTTAACCAGCTACACATTATGTTTAACTGGTTAACCAATTAAACAGGATTTTATATCCCTAACTTAGACAACCGTTGTGTTCATGTAGTTGGCAAGCTCCACTGACCAGTTCATAGGTGTGGGGGGGCATTACCCTGTCTCCTTTAAAACACCCTGAACCCAAGGAATAAGACTACCCTAGGCACAGGGACTGGGATTCTATGTGGCCATTAGCAGTCTGCACATGGGAAAAGGAGGGGAAGAAAGATCTCAACAACCTGGTTTAAGTTAGCACATGTGGCATGAGCATGTCCTTTTATGTGACATTTACACTATCCCCTTGCTTTCCAAATGTTTCCAAGTGTATTCATATCATCTGCGAAAGCCTGAACTGATCAATGGATTCTGCCAAATATTTCCGCTGGATCAGTGTGCTCCCGAAGAACCAAAATACTGAATACGGATCCCTTAGTCACTTGCAACAAAAACCACTAGCATTTGTCAATATGACCCATTTGTCCACCCACCAGTTTACCTATGATCAGATTTTTAAAGCAAATGACCACCAGCACAAAAAAACCAGCCTTTTTCCAATAACATTTCCAAGATGCAGCATCGGGTTTCTGAGCTCTGATCAAAATATTGTCACTGAAGCTGTTTCATACTCTTCTGCAACTTTGTATTTTTCATGGGCAAAGGTGGAAAGGAAAAAAGGATGCAGTAGTTATTGAATGTCAAGTCAGAGAGGGAATCGCTTCAGTTCCACATCCTCTTATAGCTTCTGCTTTATAGAATTATATGGATACAAGATAATTCCAAGGCTAGGCTATATGCTGTGGGACAACCCCTGAAGTCCTCACTCTGTTTTCACATAGGGCTTGATAGTACGCTACTGAAGTTAGTGGAAAGTTAACTAGTGACTTCATTGGGAGGAGAAGCTGGCCATTCACCCTTAAACAAAGCAAACTTTCACTAATGTCAATGTGGATTTTGCTTTAGTAAGGACTTTGAATTTTGACCCCAAAACAGTTAGTGATTAATAAAATGTTCTAATATCGTTGGAGCTGCAGGTTTTATTGTAATCAATCTTAGGAGTTTGCTATAAGTCAATGATCAGTAGCTAATGTAAATGGAACCAGATGACTTTTTATCAGAGCTCTTGTTATTTTGAAAGCTCAGCTGCAGCCAAAAGGGAAAAATGATCAATGATCCGAAAAGGAATAAAATGAGTTATCTTCTGCTTATGCTCCAGATCTCAGTGATTTGTAAGACATAAGAAACATAACAGCACATTCATCATCTTCGATTAATACAGAAGAGTCAAAAGTACACATCTTTTTTCTGTGAGTATGATGCCATCTCTTAGGAAAACCCTGTGGCATATTATTTCATAATTATTCCTCACACTGCTGTTGGAACTTGGAGCCAAATCTATCTCTGCATAACAGCATAGAATAAAAGAAATTACATCAGGGATTAATTTGGCCCTTGGTTTTCTTTTTTTAAATCCTGATGGAATATTATCCCTACATAGATTATCTAAGAAAATGAAAACTCATTTGACGGAAGGTAAGTCTGCTGTTGAAAACTCTAGCTGTAGGAAGAAGGAATATAAGTCAAGGAAGAAGTATATAACCCTAGTAAACAGTCACAAAATATTTTCCTTAGTTATTTTGGAACAGTTACCAGCTAAAAGCAAAAATACATACTGTAAGCAACTATTTTCTGCACACAAGCAGATAACTTTGTGCAGAAGTAATTCGGTAATGGCATTTTCTGATTACCTCATTACCGAAAAGAATTATTAAAAAGATGGAAACTAGGGATGTTAAAAAGTTATAAAAATATTAACCATGTAACCGATCAAAATTTTAAGGTTACACAGTTAACCACGGGGCTGCTGGCTCCTAGATCCCATGCCATATAGAATTTAACTGATAAGAATCATCTTATTGGTTAACTGGTTAAACTCTTACATCCCTAATGGGAATAGGTAATAAACCAAAAGATTTCCCTTATTATATGCTCTTTCACTGAGGTTGCTCTTAGTAAATAACACCACCAATGTACTTTATATATGGTATCTAATTGAAAAGTCAGTTGAAGTCAATGGATTTACTTCTCATTTATATCAGTGTAACAGAGCACAGCATTAGGCTCACAGAGATGTGCTGGAAGGTTGGGATGGGTTTTCTCGAAATAAGAGTGGTTTTGATATAGGTTTTGTTTTACCCACACCAGGTTTCAGACATTTCAAAGAAAAGGATTTATTCTTAGCTCATTTTGTTATGGAGAAATCCAGGTTGTTTTGCAAAGCTAAGTTTCAAGTTTGCAATTTGGATTGCAAAATTAAAATTAGAGTGACACAGATCCAGGATCAGTTATGTCACCGGGGGTGGTGAAAGGGTGCTTCAAATAAAAGCACCTCTCTCACCAATACAGATAATTCAATCTGATACGAAGAATACTGGTTCAAATCTTGAACAGATACTAATGACTGAACATTTTTCTACTGCTTTACAGGTTGGTAATCTCAGTCCAATTCCTCATCAGCAGAAACCTGCATCACAAAAGCCACCATCGCAATCAGTGCTGTTTGAGGGAAAAAAATTAATTAGCAACAAGTCTGAAGTACACATTAACTGTTACCCTATTCCTATGAAATGTCATAAAATGACAGATCTTTGAAGCCTAATTGCAACCACATAATGCACTTATTCAATGCATTTAGACAACCTATTGGAATGGATGGAATTCCTATGCCTCTAACATCAATGAAAATTTCATGATCAGAGAAAAGGCAAAATATGGACTGGCCCTCTTGCTGTTGCAGTCACAGTGCATATTCAGCAGGTAACAGATGTAAATATGGTGGTCCTGTCCCCTCTGACTCTCTCTACAATGTGCAGATGGTATAGTCCCTGCATATATCCCAGCCTATGGGATATAACTGGATGTTACTCCATTTATTTCAGTTGAGTTGTGCTGCTTAAAGTTCTATATATTCATAATCCAAAAGTTATACACTTCATTTTCATTAAATTCAGTGAAAGCTTTGTTATCCGGCACTCTGTTAACCAGAAAACATTGTTAACCAGCATTGCCCCCAGCCACAGTACTGTCACATCTTCAAGCGCACAGGCTTGGCTTGGTTTACCATGATTGGCTTAACCATTTTTTATTTAAGAAGTACTAATCATCTTTAACTCAAAACAGAAATGTGAGACCAACTGCCTCACACTACAAAACTACCAATATTAAAAACTTGAGTTTTACTATTATTGTCCATTGGTTTTTCCTCAGTTGATGGGACCCTCAGATAACTGGAATTTTTAGATAACCAGAATGCCCTAATCCCCAAGCGTGCCGGATAACACAGGTTTTACTGTAAAATATTACACTCTGAAGGGGACAGTACATCTTCACTAATAGTAAGAGCACTGGTTTGGCTTTAAAGCTGAAAGTATCAAAAGTTCTACTACAGAAGTGTTATTATACAATTCCACCACTACAAATGAAATAAAATAGCTAGAAAATGAAATGTAAAACAGAGAGGATTCTAAACAAAATCAAGGTGTCCACCATTTTAAGAAGTGTATCAGAACAAAATTCCATCCTAGGGTTCTCATAATAAACCACTTAGCCTCTTTTCCAATGGCTGACAGTGCCACTAGAACCTCTAATGGAATTAAAAACTTGGAGTTTTAAAGTATACATCTATTTATTATTCTTACATGGTGGGAGAGAAAGAGATACAGGGGACTGGAAAGAAATAGGAATCCCTGTCATAACAGTTACATGGTGACTACTGTAGATCAGAAGTTTAGGATGGACACAATCTCCCCTTCCCCACCCGCTATCTGCTTCCCCTCCCACTCCCTCTCAAATTATGAGCTCTTTTGAGGGTTCACCTCAGACCTCCATTGACATCACTGAGCAGCTGGAAGACAATGAACCTTCCGTGTGTGTGCTCCACCATGAAGCAACTGGTCTTTTTATGGGGTGAGTGAAACCTTGTATGGACTGAATTAAAACCCCATTTACATGGATAGGTGTGAACTCATCGTCCAATTAACATAACTATAAGCATAAGCCCCACCAAAGATAAAAGGAGTGTGTGAACCTGGCCTGGCCCAGTTTATCATATGAAAATACCAAATTTGACCAAGTACAGTATTCTAAACATCAATCCTCACTCTACACAGCAGGCCCAGAGGTTTAGATTCAAAACCCAAATTAATTCAGTCCTTTGAAAACCTTCCTTTCCCTTCCTTTTAAGCCCTGTGATGGAGCAGTGCTGAATAGGGGCATGGGTTCAGGAACTATACCATCAGCACATTGTGGAGGTAGTCTATGGGGACAGGAATGCCAGACATATTTTTGCATATTAAATGTCTCGAAACTCCAGCTTAAGGCTTGTGGCAAGACAGTGGCCATTATAGTGACCTGGAAATTTGAGTAACAGCTGCAGAAGGGCCACACTGAAGCCTGCTCACAGATTGAAAGGCAAAGTTCATCGTCTCTTGTCCCTGGGAGTTCCCTGAATGAAGTCCCCCAGGCACTCTAGATATCTTGCACAAATGAAACCACGATTTTATTTTACGTGGCCTGCATAGACATGACAGTTTATTGTACTGTTCTGCACATGTAAAACCAGGAGACAGATCTCCTGTTGAGTCCGATAACAGGTTTTCCCACTGAAGTGAGTTTTTTTGCTTGTATTGTTCAAACAGACATGGTTAACATGCATAAACATTCAGCATCAACACTCATTTTTCATTTAAAATGGTATCTACCAGGAACAGTGTTCCAAGGATTGATATAGGCTTTCATTCAGAAAATACTCTACATTTTCAGTGATGTGTTAAAAAAATTATGACAACTGATTCAATACTATTTCTCAAATATAATTATTATTTCACTGATACAGTTTGCTATGTGTTAGTAGGCTAACATTAATGTACATTTTTTAGACTAGCCATTAATCACAGTAAAGTAATATGGTCAAGCTCGCCATGGCATATTAAAGAACATATGACTGCCGTGGCTGACTGCATTGTTGGCTTTTAAGCTTTCTAGTATTTTATGTGGCAGGATGAGAAACATAGCATGGTACAAGCTGCAGCTCTGGTTCAGATGCAATTTTCTATGAAAGGAATGTTCAGAAGTAAACTTAAATCGAGTAGAAGCTTCAGGGGGTAGCCGAGTTAGTCTGTACAGAAAAAAAACACAACAAATGGTCTGGTAGCACTTTGTAGACTAACAAAACATGTAGATAGTATTAGAATTCATTGGAATTAGAGTTCATCCGCAAATTCAATTCTCATGCTAATGGACTCAATCGTGATGAAGGATGGTTGGGACACTATCTACCTAACAATCAATGAAGGTGCAAACAGCTCTTTGTATGGATTCCTGTGTCAGGAAGGATACTATCAATTGTCTCTGATTCTTATCTGCTTCGTTTTAACTATCCAATCTTCATATACTTATTGATTCCCTCTACCCTCTGCTCCCTGTCTCCTCCACCTTCTCTCCTATTTATTTTGGGTCTGCACATCTTAAACTCAAAACTCTGGTCATCTGAAGAAGTGGGCTGTGCCCACGAAAGCTCATGATACCATCTATATGTTTTGTTAGTCTATAAAGTGCTACCAGACCATTTGTTGTTTTAATCGAATAGGTCACTTCAATTTGGTTTTGCAATATACGTATGCTTGTTTCAACTATAGGCTGTGTCAAAGCTGAAATTTTTTAAATATATACATTGAAAACTAAGGACTATGAAGCTTATAAGATTTGTAGTCAACACACAGGCATGTCCTCTCATTAGCCTTTATAAACCAAGGGGGTCTCAGCTGGGCAAAGACACTGAAGACTCAAGGGTATTTGTAATGCAAATAGGGGTTTAATACAATGTAGAAATAAACTTCCTCCCTGTGTGCTTTTACAGAGTAAAATAGACTGTTGCTGCTGCCCTTGATCATAGAGGTGATGCATTTCAATGATTCAATTATTATGTTTCTCACATAAGAAAACAAGAAAAGGTGAATACCTAAAGCAGAGAATATTACTGACTCATTTCCTATTGATAATATATGAGAAAAGAGTTTTCAGGAGGAACACAAGGGTGAATTTCACAGGCAGAGGGTACCACAGGCCAGAAGCTAAGTCTTCCCTAACTCAGGCTATGGCTCTGCCCATGCTCATAATCTTTTCATTGCTATAAAAATACACAAATTTCCCATTCTCCACAACTGCTTTGGAAGAGAAGGATAGTATTGTATAGTGCATGTTGGGGATTGCAGAAGGGGGAGCCAATGAAGAGATTCAGAGAAAGAGTGTTTGGGACTGACATTCCAGGGAAATTATTGCAAAGGATTGCACTCTTTTTGTATGCCAGGCTCCTCTGGTTCACCAAAGACCCAGTCCAGTGCCCACTGATATCAACAGGAGTCCTTCCATTATTCCATAGGATTCAGGGGTTTGGATCAAGCTGCAGAGCCAACTGAAAACAACATCCTTATCATCCAATAATTAACCACACAGCAGCTAAGAAAGCTCCCAGGTTTGGAAAGTCTAGCATCACAATCCATTCTGTCAAACTGAGTAGATTACATAATTGAGAAAAATGTGTCTAATGCAGCTCTCATTAAATAAGAAGTTGTTATGCAGTTAGGATGTTGTGCTGCACAGTTCAGCTTGCAACATCAAATCTGGAACAAGGGTACAATTACACAAGGCCCAAGTCAATGTGTATTACCCGCCTTATCCCAAACTTGTAAAACATAGGCAAATTATCAACAGCACAAACAGATAAGCAAAAATTTCATCAAAACACCTTCAAGATATTATGTCAATCCAGTGGCAAAATAAAGATTGTCTAAGAGAGCTGCACAATATGTACTTAAGAGACACTTATCAAAAACAGCTCTTAGGGCTGGAATATTTTAGGTTCTCCAAAAGATGACACTTCAGGGGCAGGGGAATTGGCAGGAGGGTACAGGTGGGGGTTCTGGCAGGGATACCTACAGCAAGGGTACTCACTGGCAGTGGGGGGCAATGTTGTTCCCTGCCTCAGTGTGAGGGCAGCTGGTGCAAGCCCGGGATGCCAATTATAGTCATCAGTCAGTATCTCCCTGTGGGCTGGAAACCTTGGCTTGGGTGGCTGGGATCTGGCAGCTGTGGCTGTAGGAGAATGAACCAATCAACTGCCAGTGCAGGGGTGGGACCAAAATGGGAAGCAGACCAATAAGAGCTCTTTCTGAGCTATAACCTCTGCTGTAAAAAAAACCACAACCCCAGGCATTGCCTGTTATCTGAAAAATCTGTCTAGCCAGAGAATATTTCCAAGAAAACACTGAATTATTGTAAGCCTAACAGCTTTATTGTACAGGACCTGGCCCCCCACCCCCAACAACAGAAGCTATATGCTCAGACTTTGAATAATACAGCACAGAAGATCAACAGAGGAAAAAAATCATTAATCTTCTGGCTACTGGGTTATGATGCCACTAAGAGAATCATAAACTATTGCCACAGGGAAATACAACTGCTGAAGAGGGCCCTCACTGGATTTTTGCCACTGGGCTGTACTGCTACTGAAGTTAGTGGGGTCCCAACTGGACCCTCTAATAAGTGGATAAAATAATTAAAATTCACCTTTCTGGCATAAATAACAATATGTGGGAAGCTACAGTGGCCATGAAAAAGTAATACCCAAAGGACAGAATTTGCAAGAGAAATGGATGATTCAACAAGAAAATAAGATATTTTACAAGCAGAATACAAGTCACAAGCACAATTAGCAAACAATATTACTCTTGCCTGTCAAGCGTATGGGAAAACCTGTGACATCATGGACTGGATCCTTTAACCCTTTAGGAATTCACAAATGCTCTTTCCAAAGTAATTATCTCTAATAAGATGATCAACCAACCACCCAGGTGTGTTTAGTCAGAAGCACTTGAATACAGTTTCAAAGGTTACACTCTATTTTAATAATACTGTGGATATTTGAAAGACAAATGCATCATGTATCGAAGAGTCAGATTTGATGAATCCCAAGTGGTTTATCAATTAAGCATCTGTTTAGATTTTAAAGAGTCAAATGAACATGTAAACCTTGGTGATGCACTGGTAGCATTTTCTACCCCTAAAATGTAGTTGTCACTTGATGAGCTTGTATAGATCTCTGCTGGAATTATGTCTGTGATGCTGGCAGACAAGATGTCTATAGCCTTGGCAAGAGCTGATATCAGCCAAGCACTGACGAATTCATTGCTGGAAACTGTTCTGTTTCACCTGTGTGATAGTATGATAAAGATGAATACTGAACTTATAACCATGTATTTAGTGTTTAGACTTTGTGAAATATCTGTAAGTTACTGCATGCATTAATCTCACTTATAATATCATAATCATATGCTATAAGGCAGTGAACACCAACCAGTAGATCGGGATCTACTGGTAGATCTTGGAGCCTCTGACAGGTGATCCTGACTGGTTTGGCTAAGAAGCTATCAAGTGCTGGTACTTCAGTTGCCCCTCCATCCACTATTATGCTGCTCCTGCCCTCTGCCTTGGAGCCTCCTGTTTGCGTGCAGGGTGGGGGAGGGGGTGCTGACATCAAGGTGTTCCTCCCCCCCCCCCACTTCTGTACCCTATTTCAACAAAGAGAGAAGGGCATGGAGGGAGCTTGGCAATACAAATCTCTGTCACTCTCACACATTGTAGCTACATCTATACTGCAGGCTTCTTGCGCAAGCACTTTTTGTGGAAGATATCTTCCACAAAAAGTACTTGTGCAAGAGGGCATCCACCCTGCCATGGATGCTCTTGCACAAGAAAGCTCTCATGGTCATTCACAGAATGGCCATCAGAGCATCTGTGCTTTTTCCAAGGAACCATGCTGTCCACACACTCCTTTTTGCTCAAGAGATCTTATGCAAAAAGGCTTATTCCTCATAGAAAGAGGACTAACTCTTGCACAAAAAGCCCTGTCTTCTGATGATCTACTGTACTTTTTCTTGCAAAAAAAGTGCTTGTAGTATGGATGCTCTGTGAGTTTTTGCGCAAAACCAGCTGTTTTTTGCACAAAAACTCTGCAGTGTAGACGTAGCGTGTGTGTGTCTATCACTCTCACACACGCTGTCCTTCACTCTCATCTCCCAACCCAACACATAAGTGGGGTGAGGATGTTGTTACTTCTTTTACTGCTTGCAAAGTGTGTTACTTTTGGTTTTTGACTGGTCTGTGCATTTCATAATTTTCATTTCTCTCTTACACGTAAATTTAATTCTTTGAGTAGTGAGTTATAAAATGCCAAACCGGTTGTGGCTGGAGTAATTATCTGTTTGGTAATTGCTGCTCCCGGAAGTGGCTGGCATCTCCCTGCAGCCCCTGAGAAAGGCAGAGAAGGGTGTCCCCACATGATGTCCTTGCCTGCAGACACCTCTCCTGCACCTCTCATTGATCAATAGGAGAGAACCGTGGCTAGTAGAAGCTGTGGGCTCAGTGCCTGTATATCAGGGGCAGCACATGGCACTAAGGAGCCATTGCTGTACATGCCAGCTGCTTTCAGGAGTGGTGCAGGGCTAGGCAGGAGTAAGCCTGCCTTAACCCCACTCCTCCATCACCCGGAAGCCATCTCAGTTAAACGGTGCCCAGCCAGAGCCTGCATCCTGAACCCCTGTCCTAGCCCTGAACCTCTTCCTGCACCCAATCTCCTGCCCCAGATCTGAGTCCCCCTGCACCCAAACTCTTTCCCAGAGCTTGCACCCTGAACCCCCTCCTGGACCCCAATCCTCCACCCTGGGCTAAGCCCTGAGCCTCTCCCACACTCCAAACCTCTTGTTCCAAGATCAAAGCCTGCACCCCAACCTCTTACCCCAGCCTGGTGGGAGCGAGTGAGGACGGGGGAGGAAGGGGAATGAAGTAAGAAGGGTGAAGCCTCAGAGAAGGGGTGGAGCAGGGGCAGGGCCTCAAAAAAGGGGCGGGAAGGAAGTGGGGCAAGGGTATTTAGGTAGATCTTACATTGCACTAAAATTGAAAAAATGATCTTGTGGTTAATAGTTTGGAGACCACTGCTATAAGGAAATATTTAAATTTTTGCTTGCAACTGTAAAAATGTTTTCTCTGGAACTATGAACCCACTCAGCAGAGCTTGCCATCTGCCTATCAAAAGGTTTATCAAATAAACCATAAATAAATAAAGAAGCCATTGGAAGAGATCACAAAAAAGACTTTGTTAACTGTCCTCTCATGCCTGTGAAGAAGCAATGTGCAAAAGGGCTTGTCTCATCAGCTTAGATGCTGGAAGAAGAGAATAAAAACGGCTGACAAGAACATTTTTCATCTTTTGCTGTTTGGACTCTCATAGGGCCAGTGCTATGAAACAGAAGCAGAGACCTCTGAAGTCAGCCTGGATTACTCTAAAAAACATTCAGAGCTGATGCAACAACCCTCTCACCATTTGAAACCAGAGAGTGCAACTTATTTCTCTATGCATGTGTACCTGCTTTAACTTTGTAATCATGCTCATTTATTTTCTTAGTACATAAATCCTTAGGTAAGTTTACAATAAGAGATGTTACAAGTGTAGTCTTTGGAGTGAGAGCGAAGACACAAGTTGACATCGGGTAAATGATTGCTCTTCTGTGACTGGAAGCAACCTGAATGTTTTGTGATCTTTTGTATATCACAACCATTGATCGCCAAGTCCAGCTTTCTGGGTGGAAAGATAGACTGGAATGCCCAAGGGGACAATGGTGAGAGGGTTGTTTGAGACTCCATGGTAAGACTAGTATAATGCTTTAGGAGTTCACTAGCATTACTGGTTAGGGGAAATCTAATTATAGATCAGTTTGAGATCTCTGCCCTGCACCCTGACAATCTGCCCTGAGGTATGGCACTCAGAGTCATGAGCCACTCCAGAAGTGCATGGCAATGATTCACTCCTGGCTTCTCCAACCTGGTGGACCAAGTATATGGGGATTTAGCTTAAGTAGATTTCATCACTTAACAAGCTGCACATCTCTACTGTGGCATTGGAAAACTGATGCTGAGTATGCCTAGGAAAACACCCTCCATGGGAGCAACAGCTTTTTCCAGAGAGGAAAAGCTCTCTATTGGACACACGAGATTTTATTAATCTCAACCTTGTTCTTTAACTTTATAAATGAAGAATTAAGTAAACCTTGCATTTCAAGTATGAAAAAAGCAGGCCAAAACCAACCAGATTATCTAGTCATGCCTGACCAATCTGATTAGCTTCTATGATGAGGTAATTGGCACTGTGGACATGGGGAAGTCAGTGGATGTGATATACTTTGGTTTTAAGCAAAGCTTTTGATACCATCTCCCACAATATTCTTGCCATCAAGTAAAAGAAGTATGGATTGAATAAATGGACTGTAAGATTAATAGAAAGCTGGCTAATTTGTCAGGCCCAATGGGTAGTGATCCACAGCTCAATGTCTGGTTGGTTTCAAGTGGAGCGTTCCAAGGATTGCTTCTAGGGCCGGGTTCAGCAAGGACAAGTGCAGAGTCCTGCACTTGGGACAGAAGAATCCCAAGCACTGCTACAGGCTGGGGACCGACTGGCTAAGTAGCAGTTTGGCAGAAAAGGTCCTGGGGATTACAGTGGATGAGAAGCTGGATATGAGTCAACAATGTGACCTTATAGCCAAGAAGGAAAATGGCATGTTAGGGTGCATTAATAGGAGAATTTTTAGCACAGAAAGGCTGTTCTCAGTACAAAACACTTTACACCTGGGTCTCGACAAAGATGCTAATTACCTTACCCATTACAAAGACAGCTTCCCCAATTATCACCTCTAATATCATTAGCTCATAGGCATTAACCTGCCCCGCTCATCCCCCCTCTGTTCCGAAATTTGATTTGTCCTTTTTATATGTGTTCACTTTTTTTGATTGTATCCCTTTGGTATATATGGTCATGCCAATTTTCTTCCACAATTTGATCTGAGGAAATGGGTCTGGCCCACGAAAGCTCATCACCTAATAAACCATCTTGTTAGTCTTTAAAGTGCTACATAGTCCTGTTTTTTGTTTCAGCTAGACTAGACTAACACGGCTACATCTCTATTGCTGTTCTCAGTAGTGACAGATGGTAGAAAAAAACCTAGCAATGGTCTCAAGTTACAGTGGGGGAGGTCTAGATTAGATATTAGGAAAAACTATTTCACTAGGAGGGTGGTGAAACACTAGAATGGGTTACCTAGGGAGGTGGTGGAATCTCCATCCCTAGAGTTTTTAAGTACCAGCTTGACAAAGCCCTGTCTGGGATGATTTAATTAGGATTGGTCCTGCTTTGGGCAGAGGGCAGGACTCGATGATCTCCTAAGGTCTCTTCTAGCCGTAGGATTCTATGATCTACCTCAATATTATCATGAAGCTGAAAAGGCTGAAAGTAAAGCTCAATGAAAACAATATTGTGGCTTTGGATTCCAATTTCTGATACTTACTCTTTCCAAACCGAAGTGACACTCCTACAGAGAGACAGCACAGGCTTTGATCAGCGTGGAAGATCAATACATTCTATCATTTTGTTTTAGTTCCTGGGGTTGACAATATGCATTTAAGGGGGCTAACATAAGCTATTCAAATCCAATGACAATAATTCTGTTCACTTAGGGCCCACACAAAAGCTCACTAAAGTCAATGGAACTCTCTTTATTGATTTCTGTAAATGTACATTAACCCTTTGTTGCTTAAGGTTCAATTGCTCCATGTAATGAAACTATTGTCATGAGTTACTGTTCACCGTTGTAAGTACAGGTTCTACAATCAGATCATTAGTATATATAGTGGCTGTACCCTGAGCTGACAGAGCTAGCTTCACAGCAGGGCTAATTATTATAGATTATTTAAAATAAAAAATTAAAAATATATTATTTTTCTTTAAAACATTTTTTTATTTAAATATACTTTTCCTCCTAAAAACAAATCTGTTTAAAATTAAATCAGAAATTATGGTAAGCTCTATTAAGGTATAAACTTATAATAACTATTTAAAACAACTGACTAAATAAATAAAAATATGATGTATTAATGAGCCTTCCCCAAACTTTAGTAAGTTTGCTCAGGATTTGTATCAAGTTGCATTTGGGGGGCAATTGGAATTCAGTGAAAATGCACAAAAACAACATTTTAAAATTGTTTTATTAGTTAAACAAAATTACCTTAAATGTACTTGATACATAAAAAGAAAAAAGTAAATTAATCAAAATATGGCTCACATTTAAAACTAATAGATGTATTAAACATAGCAAGGATTAACAGTAGTTCATGATTGTTTCTGGTTACCATGAGCTAAATGTTCAAATGTATTGAGGTACTTAAAGATATAGATAGTGCGTTGTGGGATTTTCAAAGCACCAAACCAGGTTATGTCTTATGTGTTGAAATCAATGGGAGTTAGGCACTTTACCTAAATGTGAAAATCCCATGAGCCAGCTATCTGCATCTTTAGGATCCTAAATATCTTTGGAAATCTGGCCTTATCTCCCTCAGCTTTTTAGAATAACTACAGCTCATCCCCTCACATCCCCTCACACCTGGGTATTATTCAGAGATTCCAAAAGAATAACAAGCTTTCCTGCTTTTTATAGCTCCCAGTCATTTTTGCAACTTTGAGCAGACTAGTCCAAGTGAAGCAAATGATCTTCAGTACCTAATGTTTAAACCGAACCAAAAGTAATTAAGGCAAATAATCTACTGCACCACAGAAAATGAATGTACTTATGTTAGGGAAAATGTAAATACCAGCATTCTCTCCATGGTAAAGACTGAAAATAATATACTTTCTGAACTTGTTTCTTCTTATGTATCCTGTACATGCAGGGTAATTTTGTTTAAATAATAAAAACAATTTTAAGATGTTGTTTTTGTGCATTTTAATTGAATTCCAATTTCCACCCAATTCCACACATCCCAGATAAAAAAATTAAGAAATGCATCAGCCATCATTTTCTAAAAAGAATAGGAATAAACGTATATTGAGATACATCATTACTTAAACAAATGTGCATATATAGAGTGAATCCTCCTGGGTAGCAAAAAGACGTACCAAATTTAGGCTTTAGTTAGTTGCAAATTAACATATTGTGATTTTCCCAGCCAATGAGAATAAAACCTTTCTTTAGGCAAATAACTGAACAGGACAAATGCAAACAAGATTAAAATCAATTATTTAAATCAAGGTTTCCTGCTTGCTGGTTTAAATTATGATTTTAAAATAATCAGTGTTGTATAGTAATTTGATTTAAAAATCAATCCACCCTGCTTCACAATATTATTGTATTGGCTCTGAAATGTTGCTTCACATACTACTATTATGTTCCATGCAGAGAATTATCTTGTGAGCTCCAAAAACTTGCAAGTAATAGAGCCAGGGATAGAAACAGGGTTCCCTTCTCATTCCCCAGCATTACACTCTTACTACAGTAAAAGAACAACTCAAACAGCAAAGTTCAGCTCTCTGAAGCACTATATCGACCATATGCTACTAAGACAATAGAAACCAGTTATGGAACATTCTCTTGCATTATTCATCATGACAGCATTCATTATCAGCCATTTTGGCTTTTGATGCCACAGACATGGAAGAGGATGGGGAAATGAAATGTTGGACCATTAACCAGAAACTTTTTGCCTCTACAGTGCCTCCTTGTTGGACATGTTGCATATATTCCTATTAATGCTGGCTTCGGACAAATGGCTGAGGAAACGGCCATGTTCTTACCATGCTTGGCACATATCTTTTGCTGTGTGCACATTGGCTGTACTGCCAGCCTCAAGCATTCCAACCTCATGGGGCAGACCTCAAAAATCATAGAGATTTGTTTAAGAAGCATGACTTTAGAGAGAAAAAAAAGACAGAAAGATCTTTTCATTTGCCTTTTGGCTTCTAAGCTTTTATGACACACTTACATCATGTTTACAAGCTTTTCTCCAAACCATGAAGATTAGAACTGTACTTTGAAATGAAAGCTGAGATTTTCATGCAGTCTCACAATTCCAGCATCTGGGACTTTAAGAAAGCATACAAAATATCACAAGACTTCCAATAAAACAGAGTTAAGGGAGCAGACTCCCCTTGGTTTCTCCTGTGAAGTGGGGTTGGGAGCAACCATTTCTTTCGGAGCAAAGAATCTATATGAAACTTCCTGGAGATTCCTCTCTCCTACATAGGTTATTTCCACAGAGGAGGGTCCAGCATGAGGACAATCTAAATATAATCATTCCTTAGTAAGTACCATGATCAGCCTAACACCTATTGGGAAACTTGGGATGTTGTTACTCCAACTTCTTTGGCATATTTTTTTTTCAAAAGCTCTTTTCTTTTTGGTTTCAAAAATAGAAACCTTAAGGGTTCTCTGCAAAGTACCAATTGCAATTTATTTTGTAATTCATACATAAAGCATATTTTAGTGGTGGTGCCTGATGATTTGTTAAACCACTGCTATATACATAGATATAATATTAAACAGATTTGTAGCCAGTTATAAAAGCACAATATAATAATGAGAGTTCCTACCTTTTTCAGGAACTGGACCCCATAGGTAAATATATAAAGGTAAAATGTAAATCTCCACCTGAAAAAAGTAAAACAGATTGACACTATGATACTAAGTTTAGATGTTGTGCTGCAAAATATGTAATCTCCTATTGCATCAGAAGATTAATATATATTGGCCAATCAAACCGTTCTTTTCATTCAGAAGATTGCTGTCAAGGCCCTAGTGACGAGAAGCAAAGTTCTTGCGGAGACATGCTTAAATCTTGCTGAAATGAAGGGGTGTCAAGCACTTGCTTAAAGTTAAGTACATGTTTAAGTGATTTCCTGAATCTGAGCCCTAGTATTCTGTCTCTTTTTATGCAATTAAGTTCTTTAGGACATATTTTGCTTCCTTTGGCCCATGCTGAAGGGAGTTTTGCCTGAGTGATGATTGCAAGATTGGGTCTTTGGCTACAAAGCAACTGCTAAAGCACCAAATTCTAACTGATTTCCTTATGTTCAAAGAACTTTAATTTTCATTTCAAACTTAATACAAAACTTAATATAAAACTCACTCCGTTGTCAGTGCTTTTCAACTACCTGCCCTTCTCATATCTCATCACTAACAAGAGAGTGTTCTATGCTTTCAGCAACGAAAACATATGGTAAGTTAGATTATTATAATGTTCCCTGCTGTAGGGAAGAGCATCAGCCAAGTGAGCCGGGAGCTCTGTAATGGGTTCTAACTACTAGTCCCTGGAGTGGGTGATGACTTGTCCCTAGAGGTCTCAGGTGAACAGCCGATAAGCATACCTGCCAATCCACCCCAAAAGTTTATAATTGAAAAATGTTCCAAACTTTCCCACTCTGCAATACCTTTGACACAGTAAGTCTATCTATCCTTAGGGAGCGACAGGGAAAGCACAGATTGAGCCTGGAGTTGAGGACTGCACCAGTGCAGTGGAGTGCTTTGTGAAGATGCTACCTATGTCAATGGCAGAGCTTCTCCCATCATCATACATACTTCACCTCCCCGAGAGGAAGTAACTATGTCAACAGGCAAAGCCCACCCATTAACACAGTGCTGTCTACTCAGGGTTTTAGGATGGAATAACTGTGTTGCTCAGGTGGATTTTCCACCCCCCTGAACAATATAGTTACATCAACATAAGCTGGTAGTTTAGAGCAAGTCTAAGATGCAACAAAAAGGCAAACCAAAGTCCCATCTGCACCTAGGGTTGCCAGATGGTCTCCCCAAAAATACTGAACACACAGGCTAAAAATTTGTCGAGCAAAAAAACCCACACATCCTGTGTGGCTACCTCCAAGAGCCACCAAGCTGGGAACAAAGGGGGAGGCAGCAGAGCCTGCTACCTAAAGCAGAGAGAGGCAGATCCTGGGGGGGGGCAACCATGGGTAGGAAGGTGACTCCCCCATAGCCAGGTCTTTGGGTGTCCCAGTGGGAAGCAGAAATTCCACCCCAGTCAGTTTTGGCTGAGAGCCCATGGAAGGCAACTACAAAGCACCTGTGGGCTTCTCTCCTGGACTACGGTGCCACAACGCACTTGAACAGCGCTCAGTAGCAGGGACAGGGCTTCTCCTCCTCCCCAAGGCATCACTTCTCCTCAGACACAATCAGCTCAGGGTTCCCAGCGCTGATAGCACCCCGCCTCCCAGCCACTCCCCACACCCGGCTTCTACATGCAACCACAGGCTCCCAGATGAAAGATGGGGCTGCGATCGGTGCTGGGAGCCTCTGGTTGCATGTGGAAGCTGGGCGGGGGGAGTGGCTGGGAGTCCCAGCCACTCCCTCCGCCCCCACCAGACACCATCTGCCAGGAAGACAGGAGCCAAATCAAGCCAGAAAACAGAGCCAAAGAGCTGCAATCCAGCCAGAGACAAATGAAGAAAGAAGGAAGCCAACCAGAATTGACCCGTGATCACCTGCTAGCCCTAGGGCCTGATTCAGAAAATACAAGTCACTGGGAAATGGGTGAAGATCTGGGCAAGGCCTAACACAACATATCTTCTGGAGGAAATTCCTGGATTCCTGAAAGAGGCATGTGTAGCAACACACATGGGAGGTAAACACCAGGGGCTTTTCAGTTAGGATGCTTACTGCAAGTATAGTATAATAAGGTGACATTGGCCATTAATGAGGAAAGAAGCCACACACTTCTAACTGGGTTTTAAGCGAGGGCATTTGGCCCATATAAGTGGTACAGCCCAACAACATAGAGAGTCAGTCTGGAAAAGGGCAGAGGAAAACTACTTGGTTCAGAGAAAGGGCAGCAAAGACAAGGAAACTGCAGGAGGTTCTGGAAGGAAACAGTGGCTGGTTCCTGGGGGAAGGCTCAATGCAGGAGAGCAGCAAAGAGTTTTAGCAGCAAACTAAAAAGCCGGGAGAGCCAAATGGCAGAGAGAGGCAGAGAGAGCGAGAGAGACAGTAGGCAGGAGAGGGCTGAGAGTCAGGGTGGGCCCATGGGGAAGTGTGGGATTGCACTCTCACTAAAAGGACTGGGGTGGGTTTTCTGGTAAACATACAAAAGAGGATCAAAGAAGAGCCCAGTGTGTGGTATGTTCTCTTTTGATGGACTACACAGGATATGGAATTTTAAGGATGGTATACACTGGGTACTAGAATGGAGTATTTTGGAGGGGCTTCTGTTATGGAGTATTTTAAATTATGTTTTCATAAGAAACCAAACACCTGGGAAGGTATAGAACTGTTGTGACGTTATTGGGGACTCTAAAGGAGGAGAACGGAGTTAGGTATGCTCGTATCTCAGCCTGCTGATGGACCACCTTGTGACAAATAATTTGGGCTCAAGATGGATGGATTTAAATCCAAGTGATTTAAATCACTGGATTTTAGTCATAATGTATCATGTATTTTTTCCTGTCTTTGAGAGAACATTATCTAGGGAGGTCGTGGAATCTCTGTCCTTAGAGGTTTTTAAGGCTTGATTTGAGGCTTGAAGCCTTGGCTTGGATAATTTATTTGGGGTTTGTCCTTCTTTTTGCTAACCAGGACATTATCTAACTTAAGTTACATTTATTCAGATTATTAATTTTTACATTTTTTACTAGCTTATCACATGGCAAATTTACTAAATGATTAAATTTAACTTGTATTTTATATCAAGCGCTACTTGGAAGGAAATTCAAATTCAATTAAAAAATGAACACAATTGATTTATTTTTGTTAAATAAAACTACCCTAATAGTTACAGATACATAAGGGGGGGAGGGAAGCTTTACAAAAAATTGATCAAAACTTGTGTTTAAATTTTAAGCTGATTTATTAAAATGAAGCATTTTATGTAGATAATGAACTAAATTGATTATTTCTGGTCAGCATGCCCTTCAAAATTTTAGAATTAGTGGATCTTATCCTGTGACAGTTTTTATTCAAGTTTAGAAAAGGAAACCAAGCTTTCCTGTTTTGTCAGCCCCAATTGATTTCTTAACTTTGAATGAACTAGCCAATGAATTGAAAGCGCTGAAATGAACATAATAATCTTTCTATACCTGCAGAAGAAGCTAATTTCCTCAAGATGTTTTGTTTTATTTTTAGCAAACAGGTTCTGGTTGCTTAGTCAGTGACTTCCAGTTGTTCAGAGATTTGACTTTTTAAAAATTTTGCAGTAAATATGTACTATTTAGCATTTTTTGTGTAATTTAAATTATTAATATCTTATAATAAGTTTAGGCCTTGATATGGGATGTCAATTTAATATTAAATAGAATTTAAATGAACCTTGTCTTTTAATTTAAATTAAAAACATCCTGAGTTTCATTAACATGTGATACTAACTTTCACTAGTTGATATTAGAAATGTTTTATTGCTCCAGTAAAATGTTTGCTCAGTAAAATTTCTTGATTGTTGTTAATTGCCCCTGAAGCATATTAGTGGATTTTTAGGGCAGATTGGAAGGCACATAAGGGGAGGTCAGGCTACCAGTCAGTATACAAGCAACTAAAAGGAAAGGTCAGCTCTAGTTCACAAAAATATCATAAAGGACAAATTGGGCAGATAGTATGTGTAAAAATGCTGGTGAAATTCAAAATGTGAACAGAAGCAGCCTCTTGTTCATCTGTAAGATAGGGAGCTACAAAAATGAAATTTCTTAATTGGTATTACACAAATATTGGTCCTTTCAAGAACTCCATAGTACCAGCAACCTACCAGTATCTTTCATGTTGCCAGGCTACTCAGGAACTGCTGTAAAGCCTAGTATTCAAGTAAAGACTATTACCTCGGGTATTGGAAAGTCTTCTAATCATGTGCCGGTAGGAAATAGCAAGGATAGCAAGCTGAAGGAGTATAAGAATTTCCTTAGTAGCCGGGTCCTAGGATAGCAAACCTTGTTCCATAACTACGCAGCCATGCAATTCATGTGCAGGAGTTTGCAGGACTGTGCCAATGCAAATCAACCAACAGGAATAATTCAGAACTATGATGCTTTCCTCCATGGAAAATATTACTGCTGTGGCCCTTCCCCTTCTTCCCCTGCCCAACCTTCTGTCAGACTCATAGAAAATATGAGAAGTTACAATAACTGCCTTTCAGTGATAATTGTCCACTTTAAGAAGCCCACCGCAGAGAAAGAAAGCTCTTAACTTGAGATGTAGAAATCCAGGAACACTGACTTTCAGTTGTGAATGTGGACCTCATTTTGCATGGGAACCATTATTTCGAAGAGAGAACAGTGAATTATCCTGAACTTTAATGGAAGACAGAACAAAACTTCCACTGACTTTAGTGGCACACGGACCTCTCTTATATTCTTATTACACAAAACTGGGAGACAGAATTCATGATGAATTCTATCCACAATGAGTTAGTCAACAAGCTATAGGGTTGGACAGGTTGTTATAAAGAAAAATTATGTCGAAGAATGACAGAATCTGTATCAATCAACCTTTGCAATAAATTACTCAGCTCTAGCAGTAGAACATCTTAAGCTTGCTCTCCGAACATGTGAAATAGCACCGCAAAAGGTTTTCTGATGCTCCATGTCAGGCAGCTTCTTTTCCTAATGGCTTTAAAGGAAATCTTGCCTGCTTTCACACTAATAATGAAATCCTGGTCTCTTACATAAAGTCCATAGATTCTCCCACACCGTTTATTTGTATTGTTTTACTGTTAGTTGAAACACCTGAAACCACTGTCATGGTAGACACAGTCATATGACCTATATAATTAATAATAGCAATGTTAATACTGTAGCCCTGAATCCATTTAGGTCTAGAAAAAATGTAAGTGGTTTACAATTGACTAACAATTAACATGCAGTATTCAGTGAAGCTTAACTGCTACATGGTCTATTACACGGTCTGCAAACATCAATGACCTTACTAATCAGATGGTATTTAATTGATATGTCTTATTAAATCTAAATAGGACTAATAATTAATATTAGAAGTGTGTTAAATACTATTAATGTATACTAAGTTCTCTAAAATCTGCATTCAATTTAATTTATAGGTGGGACGGTTTAAAGTGAGATTTATGAACCATTATAGCCAGAAGAAATACACGGACACCAAACTGATATTATCACTTTTCCTACAAATAGTCTGAGAACTGGAATAGACATGATCAGTCTGTAAGATGACAGACCCATCAGCAGCTAAACTGTGGATTTACCACTAGCCCTGAGCAAGAAGCTGCATGTAACTGTGTTGCCACAGGTGCAGACCTGGGATTGAATTATGATTCAGTTCTGTGCCTGGTTTCTTATCTTTCTCAAGAGACAATGTGAGCCAGCCTGTACAATGCTCCTCCCCCCCCTTCCCAGGCCATCCTATGGTGTGGGAAGGAGAGTAACAAGGCCATGGAATATTCTCGCACACTGTGCTATGACCCTTAATGATGGTAGCCCATGTTACCATTGTCACAATCCATAACAAAGCCAGACTGAAGTATGACTATGGATGCTCTTGTAGTTAATTTGAAAAAGTTAGTTTGCTCTAAATAGGTCACCAATTCCATCATAGATTCAATAATTTCTGGGAACACAGTAAAGATCTGTAATGCAGGAGAAAGAGACAGGGGTGTGACAAGCAGAATAAGGGAACCTGAAACATTTCTCCAAGGAAGATATGTTTGGAGATGGAAATGACTTGGCTCAGCTCTGTTTGCAATTCATTACACATTTTGCCTGCCACAGGCACTTTTCAGTTACATGTTGTATGGACTGCAGATGCATCAAAACCACTTGGCAAGATATTAGATACAGGAAAAATGAGTTTTCTTGGTTCTGTTATAGGGTCAAAAAGCAAGCCCCATGTTTAAGTTCTTCCTTTATGACTGTTTGGTGGTGTCAAACAGACAATACACAGATAGTACCAAGCCCCGCAGTGAGTGTCTCTGTAAATCAGAACTCAAGTTGGCTTTGCTCAAACATGTAAAGGTTTAAATTATATGGGCTGCATCTAGACTGGCATGCTTTTGCGCAAAATCTTGCCACCTGTCTACACTGGCCGCTTATATTTGCGCAAGAACACTGACTTTGTAGTGTACAAAATCCGTGGTTCTTGCGCAAATACTCTGACGCTCCCGCTCAGGGATAAGCCCTCTTGCACAAGTATTCTTGCGCAAGAGGGCCAGTGTAGACAGCCATGTTTATTTCTTGCGGAAGAAAGCCCGATGGCTAAAATGGCCATAGGAGCTTTCTTGCGCAAGAGAGCGTCTACACTGGGCATGGATGCTTTTGTGCAAAAGGGACTCATTAGCATAAGTTGTGATGTTATTAGCATATTTTCTGCCATTTCTTTTTGCGCAAGAAACAGCAGAAAATATGCTGACATCGCGACTTATGTTAATGAGTCCCTCATTAGCATATTATCTGATGAAAAAACTCGCAGTGTAGACATAGCCTTATAGTCAGATCATAGTCTTACATTGGTGTCTCCTTGTGTTACAATGCAAGCTCTTCAGGGCAGGAGCCATCTCTCATTCTATGGCTTATCAGACATCACTGACACTTACACAGTTATAACTACAATAACAGTCAAACTCAAGCCTGCAGTCTATGGTAGTTCTCTATTTTGCAATGGTATTTGAAATGCAATTGCTGCAGATAGAGTGCAATGGCCTCTCTCATGAAAATGACTGACACACTTTCCTTAATTTCCTTATATAACAGTCTTTCCTGTTGTACTTCAGCTGAATGGCATTATGTTAAGATGTTTACAGTTCACATCAAAAGCTGTCTGCTGCTAATTTTAGGTGAAAAATTAAAAGGATTCGTGACAGAGGAAATACAATGCAGTTGCAGTTATGCATTTTAAATATATAACTTAGTGGCCATCAGCTTGGGCTTCCAAACGAAGATCTGCAAACATAAAATAAAAAAAAAATCCCAACCCATTCAACCACATAATTGTAATTGCTTCATCTTTCAGATTCAGCACAGCATGGCAGGCAACAATAGGACTAACTGCTTGTCATTTTACTGTAGTGTTGCTTCTATCACTGTGTATGTTAATATGTTTGCCCTGTAGTGGTATTTGCCTACACAACAATCTGCTGCAGATGATGGAAGCATAGTATTAGAGTGATTACTTTTCTTAAACATTTATCTCACACTCCAGAAATACTGATGTGAATAAATTCTCTGCTATGTTGTAACAAGGTTACTCAAAAGATTTTACAGGGTAATATTTTCAAAGCTGCCTAAGAGGTTTGGATACCCAACTCCCATATATTTTAATACCAATTGACTTAGACAGCTGTGGAAAAATTCAGCTTATAATGTTTGTAGAATTTCATAGCAATGTCCAAAACTGTGGCAGTGTCTGTTTAAATAGATATAATGAAGAAAATCAGTCTTAATATTTTTGTATCTAGGTTAAATTATTATAGAAAATGTATCAAATACACACATATATGTATTTATTAGGAAGGGATAGTCCACAGGGACAAGAAGTCTCTTCCTACATACTCATCTCCCAAACATACCCTGAAACTAGACTGCAGTTAGTGCTGCAATAAATGATGTGTAAGACCCATATGTGATCATGTACAGAGACAAAAGGTGATTAGAGCTGGTGTAGCAGAAGGTGAGAACCCAATCCATGGAAAGTGAAAAAAAGAGCTCATTATGCTGTTCCAGTCCAGCTACTATTAAATATACTCAATGCCTATTTTCCATCAGTTGGGAATGAGGAAAGCATGGCTATTACTTCAGCGCTAGGATGAAGAGATGTGAGTGGGAGATGAGGCAGGCAGCAAGAGGGTTGTGAATGTGGATCAAACCTTCTTGGGATAAGAAAGATTTGGTAGAAGACTCTTCTTTCCTCTCCACTCACATTACCTAGAGAGCTAGAGAATCTTCAGCCTACTGGGATCCATGCTGCTTAGCTCAATTCTGGAGCTCTCAGATAGACCCTGCATTAAGGAGGTCATCTATTTATTGTTTCCCTGGTTATCGATGCCCTTACCTTCTGTTTTCAGCAGAGTATTACCTACCTTGATGTCAGCCCTGAAAGCAGCTCTTAAGGCAGAAATCAGGACAGTCACTCACAAATTACAAGACCTCTTTATTACCTGACTTAGCACAATCACTGCTCTTACTTGATTAATTCAGTACTTCATATGGGAAACTGATGTACAAAGGTGAATGTCTATCCACTCACAACATCCAATGTTTTCTCAAAATTAGTAGACTAGAACAGGGCTATTCAACTTTGGAAGCCCCAGGGGCCATAATGACACTCTCAGCACATGCCGAGGGCCGCAATTTAAGTATGGTAGCATATACATGCAAATATATATGCAAATATATGCAAATAGCTTATTTCACACTGACGGGCATGAATACAAAGCATTTCCCACTATGCCCTGGCGTTACTGGCACCTCCTCCCTGGGGGCTAGAAATGCTAACACACTGTACCTGTCTGTTCCAGCCAGCCCCCGTCTGCTTGCATTTTTCAATGCTCACCCTGCCTGGGAGATGCCTCACCATTGTGGAGCGTGTTCCCAGTGGAGGACATGTTCAAAGGATCTCATCCATGGGCCATGTGTTGAGCCCTGTGTAAACCCAAACTGCACCATAGGCTGCAAACAAATGGGCCGCAGGTCGCATGCCCATGTTGAGTAACCCTGGACTAGAGTATTCATTTTAAGAATATACTGCCAAAATACTCCTCAGGAATGCAGTGAAAGACTTGACTGCTTTTGTTCAGCATGATGTGTTTTTTGATGAGAAGCAAATATTTGCCAAAACAGATATCCCAACCTCTCAAGCCTTCTAATTTTATAATAGTAATGATATTTTAAAGATGTTCCAGAAAGATACAAACCAGTACGAAAAATAGAGGGATAGAGAGAGAGAGAGAGAGAGAGAGAAAACACCTTTGCAAGTCACCTTGTAATACTTACTTATTCCCCAGTTTAACAAAATAATTAAGCACATGCCTACCTTTGAATCAATGGGATTACTCATATGCTTAAATGTAGGTATGTCCTGAAACACACTTTGAATCAGGGCCATTAATACTGCACTACTTCACCAGCTAGTACAAATTGGTTTCTTGAACAATACAATCAAAGCTGCTCAGCCACTCAGTTTACAACATCTGTGATGGATTGTGTCTCTGGGATGCCAACTGAGGTACAGAGATGCCACTGAGAGAGCCTCTTCTGCCAGCCTCGGCCCCCTTAGCCCTCTCTTGCTGAGCCAGCACTAAGGCCTCCTCTAGCAAAGCTTACAGGAAAGGCTGCACTCAGCTGCAGAAAATACAGATACTAAGACCAGCTCTGGGAAGACTTAGGGTACATCTACACTGCAAAGCTATTTTGGGATACTGGAGTATCCCAAAATAGCTATTCTGAATCTTCACTGCAAGCCCATTATTCCAGGCTCGCTGTTCCAACGTTCCTGTAAACTTCATTCTACAAGGAGTAAGGGACGTTTTGGAATAGTGCTTTATTTCCAAATTTGGTGCTGTGTAGACAGCTCCAAATGACGAAATAAGATGTATTTAAAATGGTTAAAGAAGTAGCAAACAGAACAAAGCAGTTCACTAAGAAAATAATACAAAGCACACAATCTAAGCTAGCTTCACTTAAAAATAAAAAGCTGGTTACAACTAATAATTTCTCACTCTAGACATTATTTCAGATAGCCCTTCACAGGCCAGAGGGAGAAGGCAGAGATAAGATCAGCTGAAGACAATCATTGTTTTCCTTCTCTGCCTTATACAGAATTTCTGTAACATGGGAAACCTTTGATTTCCCCCACCCTCCATTCATCAGACCAAAGAATTGGTTAGTATCAGGTCACATGATTCTATCGTCCATGAGTCAGTAGCTTATGGACCGACCACAGGAAAGCCAAGCCTTTTCACAGTCCATTGAACTAGCTAATGGGCTGTGAGGCCCTGTCTGGTTTTTCCATTGTAATCCCTGAAGTGTCAGAAGTGGGAGTGACCCAAACAGCAAATACGAAATATAGATACATAGATCAATATTGCTAAATTCATCTACAAAAATGATACATGCACACAAACGGGATAATCATGTTGCATAAATCATAACTTTTCCAATGATATCTTACATGAGCTATCTTGCATAAAGCATCTCTCATGTCAAATCCATATCAAACATTTTCATAAAGCATATGGAATATTATGTGACGGAGTCCAATGGTTTTATCTATTACATTGTTTCAGAAATACCTGGGCTCCCAAATGTTTGGTTAGCCCGCCTTGCAGAGCTCATTTAGTGTTGGGCACCTTTCGAGAAGGAGCCTTCTGTTGGTTGAGCTTTGTATTAAATGTGCCACAGTCCATAAGAATTCTTGTTAATGTGATTGGCAGATACTGGGAGTTGAAGATTAGCAATCTGCTCTTTCCATTTCTGTTGGTCTTTATATTTTATTTTTTTTATATTGAAATACATTTTATCAGTACTGAATTTAGGCTCTTAATGTTAATGCAGCTTTTAACATAGTATCCCAGTTTCTATCCTGTAATGATCTGTGCAAAACCAATGGCTTTTGGTGTACTCAGTGCAGAATTTGTCCTAATATATGGATATGACATTTTGTTACTTATTCTGTTTTACTGTTGATTAAATATCACTGTGCTAACACTATGTATACATAATTCTATTTTTTCCTTGTATCTATTATATTGCAATTTTTCAGTGCCTATGGTCATTTTCCCTTTAGTGGCAGTCTCCAGACTTGACATAAGAACATAAGGGCCATACTTCTTATGTTAATGGACCAACAAAAGGATCTGAGTCAAGACTCCCACTTCCTTTACCCAACGGCCTCCCTGACCCTGAGAGCTCCCCTTCCACTCTCCTGAGTAGCAGAGTCTTCGAAATCCCAACAAGGCTGGGCCCAGGTTTCCTGGGGCTTAATCCCCGACCTTGTAATCACTTGGGGCAGGGGCTAGGGTGTCCCCACTCCGGGGTGCTCTCTGCACACTGCATGCTTTCTTGACCCAGTGATCATTTCATACAGTTCAAAGCAAATACAATTTATTAAACATCAACTAATTAAAGAGAAAAGAATAAGAAAAAATGAGAAAAGTTAAATGAGAACATACAGTCCTGCTCTATAGCACAGGGACATCACAAACAGCAGTCTACAGAGTGTAAGGACAGTTCACAGTCTGTTCCTTATAGGTCCAAGGGCGCTCTCTCAGGCCCTGGCTGTGCTGCAGGGGGGCTGCAGAGTGGACACGCTTGCTCTGGCAGTGACCACATGGCCTCAGGCTCTAGGTGGCAAGACACCTCTCCCAGTCTGGCCTGAAGGGCCTCTTGGCTGGTGGTGTCTCCCTGCCCAGAGCCTCTCCCCACACTTTGCTGGTCCCAGCTGCTCACCACACCCAACTGCAAGCTGTGCTGCTTTGCCAGTCTCCAGCTCCTTGTGTTGCTTCTCTGTCCCCTTTGGCTCTCTGATCACTGCAAGTCTGCTGCTCAACACAGGGTCTGCGCTCTTTGGGCTGTGCATGCCTGGCTCTGTTGCTGCAGAACTGCCTCTCAGCACAGCTTGCACTCCTTGGGCTGTGTGTGTGCCTGACTCTATTGCTGCAGGACTGCCCCTTAGCACAGCTTGCACTCCTTGGGCTGTGTGTGTGCCTGGCTCTGTTGCTGCAGGACTGCCTCTCCCCACAGCTTGCTCTTCTTAGCTCTCTCTCCTTGCTCAGAGAGACCCAGAAAATCCCAGTTCCCATGGAGGACGGGGCCTGGCCTCTTACTTTTCTCACTGGCCTGTCCAACCTGTCAATCAGGCAGAGCTGGAGTGTTGGCTGCTTTCCATTGTCTTGGGGTCTGTCAGTCTCAGGGCCCTGAGTTCTCATGGACCCTTCCCCTTTTGATACTGGGAGCTGGTGAACCAAAAACTCCCACAGAGTTTTAATAAGAGGCTAACAATCCCCTCACATAAAGGATAGGTTACAAACTACAATTAACAGTTCTTTCAGAACTCTTGGGTGAATGGTCCCGGTGACTTGTTACTGTTAATTTTTCAATTTGTTCCAAAACTTCCTCTAATGACACCTCAATCTGGGATAATTCCTCAGATTTGTCACCTAAAAAGTATGGCTCAGGTTTGAGAATCTCCTTAATATCCTCAGCTTTGAAGACCGAAGCAAAGAATTCATTTAGTTTCTCTGCAATGATTTTATTGTCTTTGAGTGCTACTTTAGCATCTCAATTGTCTAGGGACCCCACTAGCTGTTTAGCAGGCTTTTCGCTTCTGATGTACTTAAACATTTTGCTATTACTTTTTGAGTTTTTGGCTAACTGTTCTTTGAACTCCTTTTTGGCTTTTCTTATTATATTTTTACACTTAATTTGATAGAGTTTATCTTCCTTTCTATTTTTCTCACTAGGATTTGACTTCCACTTTTTAAACAATGCCTTTTTATTGCTCACTGCTTCTGTTACTTGGTTGTTAAACCGTGGTGGCACTTTTCTGGTTCTCTTACTGTGTTTTTTAATTTGGAGTATACATTTAAGTTGAACCTCTATTATAGTGTCTTTGAAAAGTTTCCATGCAGCATGCAGGGATTTTACTTTTGGCACTGTAACATTTAATTTCTGTTTAGATAACCTTCTCATTTTTGTGTAGTTCCCCTTTCTGAAATTAAATGTCACAGTGTTGAGCTGCTGAGGTGTTTTTCCAAGAACAGGAATGTTAAATTTTATTACATTATGGTCACTATTTCCAAGTGGTGCAGTTATATTTACCTCTTGGACCACATCCTGTGGTCCACTCAGGAATAAATTAAGAATTGCTTCTCCACTGGTGGGTTCCAGAACCAGCTGTTCCAAGAAGCAGTCAATTACGGTATCAAGAAATTTTATCTCTGCATCCCGTCCTAAGGTGATGTGTACCCAGTTAATATGGGGACAGTAGAAATCCCCCACTATTATTGGAGTTTTTATTTTGATAGCCTTTCCAATTTCCCTTAGTATTTCATAGTCACTGTCACGCTCCTGGTCAGTAAAATGCCTACTGCTATATTCTTATTATTAGATCATGGAGTTACTGTCCATATTCTATGGACCATTTTAGTTCATTTAAGATTTTTACTTAATTTGATTCTACATTTTCTTTTACGTATAGGGCCACTCCCCCACCAGCACGACCTGTTTTGTCCTTCTTGTCTATTTTGTACCCTGGTATGACTATGTCCCATTGATTGTCCTCATTCCATCAAGTTTCTGTGATGCCTATTAGATGAATACAAAGCACTCTAGTACACGCATCTTATTATTTAGACTTCTAGCATTTATGTATAAGCACTTTAAATTTTATCACTATTTATCGGTCTGCCATTTCCTGATGGTTAGGCTGTTTTTCATTTGATTATGTCTTATCTGATCTGACCCATACTTTATCTTCCATCCTCTCCTCCTGATGTATAGCCAAAGGAGCTCTAGTAGGAGACAGCACTTGTCAGAAATGTGTTTTATTACCATAAATGCAATTCTCAGTTTCCTTTGCTAACCGTATCTGTAAGTATATGGTGGCTGTGTGCAACAATTACTGTGTTAGCATGAAAATGGAACATCAGTTATGAAACAGAATGAGCTTTGGTTAATAGCTGTAACTCTCCTGTTTACACTCAATCCCATCACAGTTTATACCTTCAATTAGATATTATTTCACAAACATTGTAAGTGTGCAAAATCGTACAACTAAAATGTAGAAATTCATTCCTATATTTTGCATACTTGTTTTTATGACAACACAAACAGGAATGCCCTAATATGTGTATAACTATAGCTGCTGAGCATTATTTTCTTCATCTGAATAAACATGAAGCCAAAATAAAGAGGTTGCTCTGCATTCTCACACACATGCACTTTTGTTCCCAGAGTTCAGACATCATCACTGCTGTGAAACAGACAAGCTCTTGAGAAGCATTTTGAGTTTTGACATGAAATAACATCTCACGTTGCATCTAGAATTCCCACTGGTCTCTTCTTTTTCACGCACCACATCTTCCTTGTTATATTTGAAAAAGTGCACTGCACATTACAAGCACTACTGGAAATGTTACAGTAATAATATTGTACTTCCAAGCCCAGCATTTTTTACTCACAGCTAGCAGGAAGGTGTGGACAAGTTTTGCTAAGTTAGAGTTTGTTAGTCTGAAACTAACCTAACAGATAGAGGTGAAGCTGTGGTAACTGTAATGGAAACTCTAAAAGCCTTTTAAAGCTCTGCTTTAGTGAAAGTTTTGGCAACAAATCACAAGGGTTGGGCTGTGATTATACCTATATCTCGTTCTTCTGACACTTAAATTTCCATACTGTTTACTGAGCGGGGTTATGACTAACATAAAAGACTGTTACTGTAACAATTTTCTGAGGTTATAAAATGTATCTTTTCATTAAAACCCTACAGGAAGCACTCAGAGGCATATTTCAGAGGGCTAAACAGATACATATTACACAGGCTGTAATACAGCTTATTTTAGTTATGGGAAGATTACGTCTTCTCGGGGGCAAGGTTGTTAAATTCTGCACACCTATACTGCAACTGTACATTTGCCCACACTTTCTCTCTCACATTACCCACTCCCATATCCTGAGCTCCACAAAGCCCTCCTCTTTCTGGTCAAGAGGAAGGTGGATGATGACTCTTTCTGGGGTGAGTTACTGCCACTCCTAAACTGCCAATGGGTCTCACTCCAATTAAGCACTGAGAAACTGCTGCCAAATCAGGAGACAAAGACTTGAAATGTGATAAAAAAACAACCTACTGAGTCTTGCCATTGGTTTAAATGAGCTTTGGATCAGTTTGTTAGAATCGCGAATCACTGGGCCAGCCCTCCACCCCATCTGTTATTTTTCTAATCAATAAAATCAGGAGATATTTCACCTCCCACACTAGGGAGTAACAAAATTAATTTGTCTAATTTTAGCATGCACCAACAAGATAATTAATAAGCTTATGAGTGTTTTC
The DNA here is from genome assembly GCA_030068395.1 of Apalone spinifera. Lineage (NCBI taxonomy): Eukaryota > Metazoa > Chordata > Testudines > Trionychidae > Apalone > Apalone spinifera. Next base: position 34,892,379 of record JANRFK010006693.1, read on the forward strand.
AAAGTTTAATGCTGTTACAGATCCAAAATTAGCACCTTTTTATTTTGGAATGTTTGGTATTACAGAAATTAACTTTGCACACAATTCTACTTTCAGATCCACACAGCAGCACTCATCTAGCACGTTTTTTTCTCTCTGCTGAACGTAAGCAGTTTCTCTGTTAACCGTAATGGACTATATGCCCAGTACAAAGAATAGAACATCAAAGCTGAGATCCATTGTCAATAAATCCTTTCCATTGGTTGGTTTCTGAAAAGGGAATGTTGTTGGCCTCTTTACCCAAAATAAGAAATGACACATGCTGAGGCATGCAGCTTCTTCCACAAGTTCTTCAGATATGGGTGGGGTTTATGTTTCAATAGAGCCTATTTAGCAATTTGTATCTCCAGCTGGAAAGTTAAGTAACTTCAGTTTGAGGAATTAGCTCTCTCATCAATTGGCCAATTTGATTAAGAAATCAAACTCCTATCTAAACATGTCATCAAAATAACAAACTAGTTTAAGGATATGCCATTAACCCTGGGAGCATATTTAGGGCAGCAGAGGTTCTCAAATCTTTTCCATCGTATGGACAACATTTTAGTACAGAGGTTTTCACATAGGCTATGTCTCCTCCTAATCACAGTCCCTCAACATCCCTGTGCCAATTACAGTAATTGCTACTTGGAGAAGTAAAGTATTTGTGTACATTTCAGTATGCAACATCTCTACATCCTTCTTCAAAACACAGCATATATACATCTATACACAGCACATCTTTAAAAACAGGTGTTTAGAAACCTAATTATTTTGTGGAAGAGAATGAATATTTCTCTTTCACAGGTTCAGAACCCATCCAGAAAGTGTCTCTCTGGACATGTGCCATCTCCTAAGATCTTACCTATCTCTGTTCTTTCTAACAAAGTTGACTGTGTTTGGTATGATATTACACATGTGACAACATCACTGATGCCAAGTGTTCCATCTACCCAATTCTTTCTTCATTCCCAAAGCTTCTCTTAGGATACCTTGCTGTATTATATTGAGCATGTTTAGCTACTACCAGATATACAGAGAGCAAGAAGTTGGGCTAGATGACCTTCTGAGATCTCTTCCAACGGTAATCATCTATGACTCTAAATTACACAAGCTTATGAAGATTTCAATTTTCCTAGACCTTGTTCTCCATGTATACTGCAAGGAGCTTTTCTAGTACTGTGGACTACCAGTTCTCTAATTTTTCCTTGTATTGTAGACCATATATCTTTATAGAGAGACTGATTAAAGCAACACCTCTCATCTGCAAGATCATCTTTTTGCCCATTTATGATTACATAACATTCCTGTTGCAATCACAACCAGTTCCATGCTCATTTGTAAAACAATATTCTTTTTGTTCCTTAAAATATTAATATATAATTGTCTGTATTAATTTTTCAATTTATTTTCTTTTTCATCTATTCTGGAGGAGTACATTTACTCTGTCTTCTTCCCTACATTATGCCCACAATCCGTTCTATCTTTGGATTGATTTACCAAGGGAAAACCACATGTATACCTACTTGAATAGATGAAGATGAATAATTGTCACTCTGCCTCTGATTTTAAGAAAATTTGTATGTGCATTAGCCCTCAAGATTTTAAACTACAATGAAACAGTAAAAAAGGATTTCTATACCATGTTTCATGAAAGAGCAGTACTCTGAAGGCAGTGTGAGAATAAGACTTAATAGGCCAAATCACCAGCAAATTACAAAGAAACACCAGACATTCATTTTAAAGTATTTATCATGACTAGCTGATTTGAAGAGTAGGCACTACATACTTCAAAATATCATTTCTGCAGTAACATATATTGAACATATTTTATAGTCTGTAGCTATAAATTTTCATCATGTTTTACAGGGCTGATTCTAGAAGATCTTCCATGCGAGTAACTTTGTTTACATGCATTGATTCATTACTTTCAATCCCCAAACCTAGAGATTCTACACCAAATTCATTTTGGAATCCAGCAAAATAGTATGTATTTTCACTTTTTCCCCAAAATTTACTAAGAATAACTTATGTCTGACGTGCTAAATATTGGACAGACAAGACAGGTAAGGTAATATCTTTTATTGACTTCTGTTCAGAGAAAAACAAGCTTTTGTGCCAAAGAGAGCTCTTCTTCAGGTCCTTGCTCAGTTGGTCAAATTCTGTCTTTAGTCCACAACTCTAATGTTGTAACTGAAGTAGAATCAAAGAAGCCATAGGGGTATAAATGAAACCAGAGTGTGGCTTTATACAATACATTTGAAGGCTACCCATCAACAGTCTTCAAGTCTGTTAGCTCGGTGACTTTGTCAGTTTAGAATAGCCAAGCAATAGACTTTCTAACAAACTTCCTGTGTCAGTCACCTTGTTATTCTGGATATACATGCAATGTTATCTCCATATATCCCAAACTGTTCTGTCAGTCAGAAATCTATTCTCTGTGAGGGTATGAATCTCTTGTTATAACGGTGTTTTGACAGACAGCTGTACAAATGCAGCTTTCAGCAGGCATTATTTCTGCTTAGTTTACAATTTTCAGCTCTTAATCATGAAAAAATTAAATTTGAGAAACAGAAATATCTAGATTATTGTAAAATGCCAATTTAGCTTATGTTACATCAGGAAATACTCATATTTTCACTTTCTCTAACAAGCTCTCCTCTTGTAGCATGCTAAACTGTTACACTTCAGTTTAAGCAGACTTTCTCAACCTTATTTTAAACCAGTGTTCACATTAAGTAGAATTTAAGAAAGTATTATTTAATTCCCATACCATAAAGCCGTGGTCACCAACCCGTCGATCGCAATCTACTGGTCGATCACGAGGCCTCGACCAGTCGATCGCAAGGCGTTCGGGCAACCCTGCCCCCCATTTTCCCTGCCATCCCCGAGAAGCCCCACTACCTACCTCTAGTGTAGTGCCAGCTTCCCGCGGGGTGGACAGAAGTCCTGGGTGAAGCCTGCATCACTTCCGGGGGCTCCAGAAGTCGCAGGCTGCTCCCCTCCCACAGCTCTGTCACGTGCTAGGGGAGGGGGCATCGGCTCCAGAAGAGGAGTCCAGCGACTTCCTTGGGAGGGGTGAGTTGAACGCAAGGATTTTCCTGCACCGCGGGAGCAGGGGTCAGCCCCGGGGTTTGGCCTGGGGAGGCTCCCACGGAGGTTTGGCCCCGGAGCAAGCGCCCACGGGGATTGGCTGGCCGGGCCACGCCACGCTGTGGCAGGGAGGTTTGGCCCCAGGGTAGGCGCCCGCGGGGGTTGGCCATGCTGCGGGAGGGGGTTTGGCCCTGGAGCAGGCTCCTGCGGGGGTTTGGCCCCACCGCAGGAGGGGGGG
>JANRFK010006693.1:34903701-34914858 GCA_030068395.1 Apalone spinifera
CCCCCCCCCAACATTGAATATTCTTGTTATCCATATGAACAGCCAATCCCTCTTTGCATTTTGCTAAATCACGGGCCTCAAAAAATAGGCAGTACCAATGATTTCCCTCATTTAATTATGCATTATGTGACTAAGCATTTCCTTTTTATCAATTTTTAATTTGTCATCTTTCAGGTTTATTGTATGTCCAGCGGTTGTGGAATGAAAGGACATGCCCTTTATATTGTATTGTCTCCCCCCTCCCTGCACTACTGGAATTAGTTATTAAGTCCTTATCAACTAATCTACTGAACAATTCATAGAGGTCAAGGCCACAAGAAACCATTAAATCACTATGCCCTCTGGTTTGCTCCTTTCTTCTTAGATAAGGCAGGCTTTTATAAACGTAATATAATTGATTTCAGGGTGTGATGAAAAGTGGAGAGAATGAGAGATAGGACAGGAGGAAAGAAGGGGGAACAGAAAACAACACAACAAGACAAAGGGAAACACTACAGCATCTTAAATGCCTTTGTTGTGCAGGCAATTAAATATCTCCACTGACCAATTGAGGACTGGATGTTATAATGTAACAATTTTCAATACTCAAAGGTGAAAACATATAGTGGCAAAGTCAGCTGGCCTTCCTGTTGGGAAGAAAGTCCCTTAACCCACTCTCCTCTTTCTGATTTCAGGTCAAGGAACCTGAGCTGAGACTAAATAAGCTGTAATGCAGACAAATGTCCCTCCCAGAGTTCATGGGGTTTGGTTGTTGGTTATCAACACAAACCAACATACATTAACCCAAGTTTACTACTTGCTAATACCACTTGTCTGTGGAAGCTCCTCTGCCTCATTTAAGGTTTTTCACACCCTTGCACCCACCTACCAGCTAGAGTTTGCAGCAATTACTTCTTTGTACAACATTTCCACACCTGAGCCTAGGATGATCAACGGAAGAACCTGACATTCCTACGTAGGCGCTTAGTTTGTCACCCTGTCTTTCGCTCTCTTCAGAAGCAGCCCTCCCCTTTACAGAAGCCCAGGATTAGTCATGGCTGTAGAAGTCTTGGCAGGCAGTTCTAAAGGACTCATGCTGCCAAGCAGTGGGGCCAAAGCACCTATAGAGGAACTCTGCTTACAACAACCGCAGAACTTGTGGGCCTAACTCATCTTCCATAGGGGAAGGGTGGGGAGGGAGAATATCTTCCTCCTCCTCTCCAGAAGGAAAGCAGGAAATTCCTTGAGACTCTTTCAGGGTTGCCTTCCTAGTACCTGGTTACCACACACAGAAAATACTGTCTGCCCAGTGTTGTTAACAAATGCTGCTATGCATACCCCATTTTACCTAGGAGATGGTTTCTGTGTCAGAAACTGAGATGTTAGCTGCTTGTCCTGCTAATCAGAACCAAGGGTCAGAGGTGGAATCAGAAACTGGGCAAGGCAATGGAGCTAGAATAGGGCACATATAGAAGCAATCACAACTGTAGGCACTGAGTGGCCTTAACGGCTATTACTTAACTGCTAATAGCAGCCTACACCTGCTAATTCCCTTCAATCAGCCAGGAGGATCAGCCAATCAGGCAATTCTGCTGTAGCTCATCTGCATTCATTAACCAGCCTGGAACCTGAGCTAATTAGTCCCAGATTCAGCAGCAGGCCTTCGTTCCTGACAGTGTGCACTGCAACCCCTTCTAGTGGCTCTAGCATCTCCAAAGTACACTTTCAGATAATTCAGATCTAGACTCAGGGCTAAATCCAGAGGAGAGATGTAAAAAGCCAGAGGTGCTACATGGTCGGCAGACTCCTTTACAGATGTACCTGCTTTTGGGTCTGAATTTGGCCCTGATTGGGTGAAATCGGCCCATCACTCGCAGATGGAGGAAGAAAGAGCCCACTGAAAGACTGGTCATTATGTAAAATGTCTTAATAGGAGCAAGAGCCAATCAGGAAAGTGGAAAGGGAACAGAATCTGATAGGGATTCAGAAAGGGAAGGAGCAGGGGATCCTGGAAGCATACGTACCTGTAGCTTATTGTCATTATGGTGGTGTCACTCATCACTCAGAGCCAAGAAATCTGACAGAAGTCTGCATCATTCATGTCCTAGTTCTAACTGCTCAACATAGCTTAACAAGGTCCTGCTGTATATTATAACTGGTTCCAACTAGCTCTTATCAGAACTTCTTAAAAGTACAGTTCCTCACAAATAAACTAAAACTAAAACTGTGCCACTTGCAGTAATGACCCAGTTTTTCCCCATATTCCATGTATGCATTTAGAATGCAAAGTGACAGCCATTTGCCCTACATCTAGCAACATCTGCTTTACAAATCACTTCCTGTTGTTCTTTCTGCTTATGAAACACTAGTTAGTCTTCCACCACGTGTGAGATGAAGTGATTCAAAATTTATATTGATGAATTGGAGATTTATATAGACCTATAATACCATGTTCTGTTACTTGCAAATTGAAGCACATTGAATCAAACAGAATTGTAATGGAGTTCTTTCCCATTACTTCACAGATGACTAAGCAGCAATGCATTAACAGGGGATGTGAATATTAAAGCTGCTCTGACTGGACAGAACATATTGGTCAGCTGAAAAGCCAACTTTTCTGAATGGGCCAAATTCTTCCCAAGTCACAATAACTTCAAACAGCAACATCAGAATAATTGGGGAGTAAAGTTAAGGAATCTTAACTTTGTAGTTCTTATACTTGCTACATTGCTTAGGCGCCTGTAGTATAAGCCATTGGAATACTAGCAGGACTTCCAAGCACCCCTGCAAGATTAGTTTAGAATACCCTAAGTCCAACTCATTGGGATGCCAAGAATATTTCTTGTCATGTACTTTTAGGCCCTCATGCTGTGTTGCCCTAAAATAAGCTTGGATCTGTAAGAATGGCAACTAAATGGGTCTTTTAACCCACTTTTAATGAAGATATCTATGAAGCTACTACGATAGATGGAGAATTGGACTATTTTAGAAAAATTGGCTTTTCAGGTGAATAAATTCCACCACACTCCAACATTCCCCCTCCTCCGCAAGATGCAGAATCACCTACTTTGGCTGCCTTAAGTAGGCCAACGTACAGGATATAGCAGGAAATTATTAGTCTATCACAGTCTCTTCAAAATTTCCTTGTATGTCATATGCACACAACACAAGCACGGGGTCTAATCCAATAGAAGTAATTTGGAAGGCCCGTAGGAGAAGCTAGGTCAGACCTTCATGTGAGGGAAAAGGAATAACAGAAAATAGCAACAGTCCAGAAATACAGGATGGAAGAAGATCATATGCTTAAATCACTGGACTAATTTGTTAGGAAAAGACCAATGTTTGTGGCTTTTCACTCCAAAACAAATTCCGACAAAGAAGAAAAAGAAGAGGCAGCTTTAATTTTCTGTGTTCCCTCTGCTAATGCAGTCATGTTTATTAAACACTTCAGCATGGTGAAAAATTGCAAAAGAGATGCGGTTATCATTACTGGATGCCTTTACTATATAAAAACCCATCAGTAACTCTCTCACACATACACGTTGTAAATTATTGGATTATTGATGACACAACTGATCTGTCAATATCTGAAATAACTATGATTTGGCCACTTTTTTTTTACAAAAACAAAACAGTTCTTACCAAGTGATACCACATACCTCTATTTTCCCCTTACAATTTGAAGGTATGCCAGGATTCATTTGGTCTTAGAAACAGGAATTTCCATGGCACCCATTCCCATAATATCTGATCTCCCAGATATACTTAGCTTTCTAAACTTTTCTTGTTGGGAGAGAGACAAACACATACACCCACGTGCTCTAGAACAGTAATTTTCAAACTTTAGCAACCCAAGGAACCCCCTTTTGATTTAAACATTTTTGGAGGCCCCTACCCTGCACCTTCTCTGAGGTCACTGCCCCATCCTTTCTCTGAGATCCCCACCTCCTGCTTGCTCACTCACTTCCACAGGGCTGGAGCAGAGGGTTGGGTTGCAAGAGGGGGGTGAGGACTCTCTTGCATTCATAGGTATTGGCTCTGGGGTGGTGCTGTGCGTGAGAGGGTTGGGATACAGGAGGGGGCTCTGGGCTGTGACAGAGTTTGAGGGGTTAGAGGGTGTGGGCTCCATGAGGGAATTTGGTTGGCATGTGGGGTCCCTGTGGCACTTACTGTGGCTCCTGAAAGCAGCAACCAAGTTTCTGCAGTCCCTTGGTGCAGGAGTGGCCATAGAGGCTCCGTGCACATCCCTTGCACCCGCATGTGCTGCCTGTGCAGCTCCCATTGGTTGCGCTTCACAGCCATGGGAACTGGGGAGCTCGTACTCAGTCTGCGGCAGTGCACCGATCCTTCCTGGATGCCCCTGTACCTAAGGGCGCAGGAAACGGCTGCTTCTAGGAGCTATATGGAACCAGGGCAGGTAGGGAGTCTGCCTTAGTCCCAGGCCACAGGAGGTACGAGGGGAGTGACAGGAGTTGATCAGCCAGGGTCCCCGGACACCCTGGAGTTTCTTCGGTCTGAGGACCTCACTTTGAAAAACATTGCTTTGTAAGAGCTAATCGTCCAGTGCTTGGGGTGCACATCAGAGATGTGGGAAACCAAGGTAGATGATTTGTACTAAGGACTGCATGATTTGTATTAAGGACTTGACTCTAGGTAGCCCACAGCCCAGGAGAATGCCACAAGCACCATTTGACAAACGTGCTTTTACTTTACCTTCAAAGTGCAGTAGCTCTGTTGCAGCTGCTGGCAGGCTGGAGATTATCCCTGGAAGGACAGTCTCAGAACTTGGCCAAAACCATATGGAGGTGACTGCGGTTACCCTGCCGCAGCTCTGTGCATACTTGTTACTTAGGAGAACATCTCAAAGGGCCATGCTGTGCTTTGCTGCCGGCACTGAAATGTTCAGCAAATCTCAGCTACTGCAGTTTTTGGAGCCAACACCGTTCCCTGCCCTCACTCTGCCCCATAAGTGAATTGTGCTTTATGTAGCCTGGGGCTCCAAAGCTGCTGCCCACACATGGACCCTTCATCCACAAAGGGGGATCCCATTAAATGAACAGTTGTGCATAGTCCACAGAATTGGGATGGAGATACTTTTTTTCTTTTCACTCCAAATTTGATACTTTTTCTGATTGGGTCACTATCCTATGTGCTCCAGCATGACTGGCTGTGAATTGAACCGGAAAACAAATGAACGGCTGATATTGTGAAGGGAGAGTTTGCAGGGATTTGACACATTATTCAAATGAAGGTCCAACAACTCTATCCCAAATAAATAGATGGTCCAAGAACTGGTTGTGGCCTGGTTACCATATGATGTAATATATTACATAATTGCTGATATCACTGATATGGTACTAGATTCTTGGGCATTCTGAATGCTGGAACAGTGTATCCTCATGTTACTTGTTCATGTGTGGCTGATTTCTACCCTTGGATAATACAGGCAACAGCCACGAAACTCCCTTTCAACCACACACACACAAAATCTGACCTATACTCAATACTCTGCTGAGCCTCTCTTCAACTTTTAATAATTACCACAGATATCACCTTGCTTCTTTTGGAGCTGCATGTATTATTATTATTCCTGTTAAATATTTATATTGCAGTATTGCTCAATGATTCTTGCATGAAACTGGAACTTAATTTTGTTGGAATATATTAACTGTCTTGCTGTTGCATTGCATCGTGGTCTCATTTTTGCACTTTTGTTTTAACTGAGAATTTTTTTTTAATTAAGTCACTTCCCCCAAAAAAGAAAATAAGTTATCCCACTACTGCTCTTTTTTACCAGCTGCTTTGTCCATGCTATAAATTCAGTGCAAATTCAGTACCAGTTATCCCCAGTGAGGTCAATGGAAATGCACTGTAAGTCAGGCTATGTTTACACTACAGTTTTTTCAGAAAAAAAGTTTTTCTGACAAAACTTGAGGAACATCTACACTGCAATTTTAAAGAAAAATCGAAAGAACAGAGGAATTTTTCCAACACCAGTAAACCTCTTTCTATGAGGAAGAAGCCTTTATCCGATAGAGCTCTTTCAGAATAAGGCGTGTGTGGATGGGGAAGAGGGAGTTCTTTTGCAAGAAAAGGAAAGAGGAAAAAGCATAGGGTGGCCATTCCACCCATAGTAATCACAGTTTACATGCGAGATAGCGTCCATTCAGTCTGGACGCTATCTTTCGAAAAAGCAGATTGCTTTTTCCATGCACTTTGGCAGTGTGAACGCTCTCTTTCGGAAGAAGTTTTTTCGGAAGATCTCTTCCTGAAAAGCTTCTTCCGAGAGAAGCCTGCAGTCTAGACTGTCTCAGTGATGAACCTGCCCCAAAAGGAGTACTCAAAACAGAAAGATATTGTAGAATTCAGCTGCTAACTCTTAAGTGCTTCCCTTCCACTTAAAGAATGAAGAATCAAATCCCACTCCCAATTACACTGGTTCGGGCCCAACGGTGTAAAAGAGCAAAATTTGACCTGACTTATGGAACCATCCAGCAAAATACCCAAAGTGCAATGTAAAACAGTAGCAAAGGTCTAGACAGCTGCTAAGATCCCTGTTCTTTGCAGAGGGGGCAGTATTACAAATTATGAACTCCAACCACTTGGGAAAATTAACAACAAAAGGTGATTCTTTTGCAAATTAAAATGATTAAGACCATCAAGCTTTTGACACCAAAAAGATCCAGAATCTTACTCTGGTATTATTAAATATTAAAACAATGGATTTTAGCTGTAAATGTGAAGGAAACTAATTAAGAGCTCTGAAGATTAAGAGCCTCTCTTTATCTAATGGGCAATTGCACTGGCACAATTCGTCATGTTTTATATGACAAATTATTCCAGCTCTGAGTTTAGAGAGCCAATCTGCTTAACAGAAACACCTCCAGACTTTTACCCCTCTTTCTGTCCTGGTCTCCACATAAATAAAAGTCTGCTATTACTATACCGCATTTGGATTTGATTTGAGGATAAATGCCCAGATGAATCAAGTGTTATTTTAAGAGCCAGATTATGACCCAGCCTGCCGAGAAATGAATGCTACAGCAGGGTTTAGGAAACCCTAAATAGATAAAGAATATAAAATACAGATAAGGAACAGGCAGAACGACATTAAGGTTTGTTGAACAAGAAAAACCCTGCTGACACTGATTCACAGTACAGGTGGTCCGACACCCTTGGGACCTGAGTGGTCCTGAACTAGGGAAGTTGCTGGACCAGAGGAGGTCAAGCATTCGGGCTCTCCCAGGGCTCCCCTCCTGGCTGCTGCCCTGGGAGAACCCAGATACCTGACCTCCTCCAGCCCACCTGCCCGGTTCTGATGCCCCCAGCTTGCTTGCGGGGCTCTGCTCCCTGCTCCCAGCCCCGTATGGGGCAGCAACTGCTCCAAGGATTCTCTGGTCCCATGGGAGTGGTAGCTGCTCCCAGGTTTCTCCAGCCCCTGGCTCCACACGAGGGGGCAGCTGCTCCTGGGATTTCCCAGCTTCAGTCCCTGCTGGGGCGGCAGCTGATCTTGGGGTTCTCCTGCCCCAGTCCTTGTGTGGGGTGGCATCTGCAGCTAGGTTCCCCTGGCCCCAGCTGCCTGGCCCCCCCAAGGCAGAAGCCACTCTGGGGGCTTTCTGCCCTTGTCCCCCATGGGGTGGCAGTCTCTTCCAGGGCTCTCTGCCCCCATGGTCATTGAACCTGTGTGATGCTGCTGACCAGACTGGCTGTTGCTCTCAAACTTTTCTGCCGGGCTCTCTGGTCTAGCAACATCTGTGGTCCTGACAGACCAAGGATGTTGCTGGACCACAGAGTCCTGGACAAGAAAGGTTCAACCTGTATTTTAAAATCGCCTAAGGATTCTTAAGATTCTCTTTAACATTTTATTCTCATCTCCAGCTTAGATTTTTCTACTTTTGCTGACATCTGTTATCTAACAGCTTTTCCCTGGCTAACAGGATGCATAAGTGAACTCTCGACCCAGCAATAATGTGACTGGTGGACCAGAAAGGGTGTGCTAGAAATGGTATGCCCAAAATTTCTTTCCTACCACCACAGAATTTGTCACATTTCCCAATCCAGTTGGAGTAAATCTTGCATCAAACATGTAACCTTCCATGTCTGTAGAGCAACACAGTACATCAGTACTGCTGGGCTGGCTCTTGGAATGAAACGGAAGAAAGCAACATAAGAATGTGCTCCTGTGAGGCAGTGAGAGGAGGGCCTGGCAGTGCAGGGGCTAAACAAAGCCTTTTTGCCCAACTAGCCCCATGGCGTTTTACCCGTAGCCAATGCCAGGCCGGGAGGGAGGATAAAAGAGAAGAACCTGGCTCAGTTAGGGGCTGACCAGTGAAGAGACAGGATCTGGTTCTGCTATCTGCAGGATCTGAGCCAGAGCCATCTATTGGATCAGCTACAGGAGCACGTAAGCCTCCAACCGTTCCCCTGAGTGCAAAATGGAAGAACCTACAAGGAACCCTCACTGAGAAAGGGGAAATTGGACTTCTAGGGCCATGCCCCAAACTTAAAAACTAGACTTAGATAAGAGACGGGAATTCCTAGGCCTGGGGTCCAGTAGCACGGGCCTACACCACTTTGCAAACAGCTAACTCTGGGACCTAACTATTAGGCCACCCTGCTGCCCTGGAGACCTAGCCACAGCTCCCTTCAAATTAATTATAAAGTAACTATCCATCAGTCCACTGTAAGAAAAAAAATGCTCCAATATTTTAAGTAGATTTCATTTTCAAAGCTCTTTTAGTACAGTTTAATCATTAAAATTCTTAACACAGCATAGAAATGTAATTCAGATTCTGAAAACAGTGTGGTCTATCTGACAAAGTCTCAGTATGAGAAGATCTGGTTTTAAAGTGAATAAGGGAACAGGCACCCTAAAAGATTTCCTAAAAGTAAGCTGAAGTACATTGTAGAATAACCTCCCAAAGGAACTAAGTGAGGTGGGGGGGGGGAGCTTAAATTGTCCAGAGTTATTCAGTCTGGATGAGAAAAAGTGCTAGAAAATGACAGAAGAAGAAACCATACTGCACTGATAACAGGGATGGGCTACCCAAAATGATGACCCAAAATATCTTTATGTCCCCATTTCTAGCTTCTTTCAAATTATATTGCTTCAAAATTGTGGTATAAACTGAATATCTCATAGCTACAAATAATTTTTTCAAGCAATTACACTCCAAAGAATCAACCTGCCCATAACTTTGCATCATAAGCCTTGTTTCCCTTTCTGTGTTTTCATGTCTCTAATCTTCCCACAGTTACATTTACATGCACTCTTCCAATAACATTCTAAAAGATCCTTTCAGCCTATTCTCACTCCTGTGCTCTTCAAGTGCCTATCTGATTTCCTTTGAGAAAAGAGGATTCTCTCAGTTAACAGGATAAATTCATTCATTTTGGGGAGAAACATTACAATGGGGGCACTTAACAACAAAGGAAGCATATGCTAAAAACATGCAAGAAAACACAGCTCCTTACATGCTCTCACAGAACTTTGTAAGAGTGCTGGGCTTTTCCTGGTTACGTCTTTGTCGAAACCACCGCTGAATACTGCGTACATCCCAATCCAGCTGCTTAGAGAGGCCTTCCAGTCTTTTTTCATCTGGATGCTACAGAACACAAAGTGATGAAATGACTGCAGATGCATTTAATCATCATAACAGGTATCATAATATGGTTTTACATTTAGACGCCCACCTGTGGTCATAAAGAACTCAATCCTATTATATGACTAGGACTTAGACAGGCTCTAGCTCTCTGTCAGCTTCATGGACAACTGGAAGTAAGGAAAAGTGTCTTCATACAAACACCTGTTGTGGATGTACGTCAGATACAGTATTCTACTACTAGAGGCTAAGGCAATGCAACTATATAGAGAAGTAGTTAAAGTTACTGGGAAAAACAGGAGGTTACGACTCAATTGGGTAGAATTGTGTGTAATATCAATATTTATTTCTTCTATTTTTATCTCTTAATTTTCCACAGTTGCCCAAAATTAAAGGTGAGTCTGACAAGAGAGTGATTAGGCAATTATTTAATTATCATAGATGTGAAGATTCAAAAAGTTAAAGCTTTATAACTGTTAAAAACACAAATTGGTAACACCATGTCAGAATATACAAAATAAATATCCTTAAACAAAATTATTAGGTTCTTAGGCAGCACTTTTCTTACATTTGAACAATGAAAATATATTTCTTCAGTGTGTTTGGTGAAATCAACATTTTCTGACATTAGAAATTTTTATTGGTCAATCTTTCCATGCCTAATTATAAATGAACCCTTTTTGCAGACCTCATCTCTAGCACTCCCTGCCCATTGCTATATATGCCTTGAGCAATCCCGCCTGCAAAACCCCTCAGCATGAGTCTTGTGTCTTTCATCCTTCTCTCTTGTGTGTAACTGAGGTAACTGTTGACCTGGCCAAGGGGACTGCTCAGCTGACAGAGAGAAATATATTTCCTGTATGTTAATATTAAAAAAACTACACTGTCTTCCATTTTAAAATTGGCAACTTCAAGGGAAGTCCTTTTAGTAGTAAAATTAGCTTTTAGTGGACATTTTCAGCTGCCACAAACATGCCTGTTACTACAGTGGAGTAGAACTTACTGTGCATACTAAAGCATACATAAAAAATTAACATTTTCTTGACCTGAGCACTATATGGGAAACGAGCAGAGGATACATTTCAAATTCTCTGTTTATTCTCTGTGTAAAATATTCCCCACAAAATACATTCCAATGTTCCCCCTCCTATCACACTAAAAAACATTATCTTGACAATTCACTCTGTGCATCTATTTTCCTGGGGATAAGATTTGCTCCTATAAGCCAATTTTGATGGGGCAAATGAAATGCAAATGCTGTTATAGTGAAGACAGGGTGAAATTTTCCATTATATAACTCCTAAAATTCCACGGATTGATAACCCTGAAATAAAATCCCCTCCAGGCTGAAATTTAGTATCTGAGTCTCCAAGGAAGAAAACCAGGGAGAAAAGAAACAAGGGTATTTCCCCTTAAAGCTTTAATTTTAATCAGTTCAGTCATTTGTTTTTCAGTTTTTAAAAAAGTCATTTCTAGTCAAGACTGTGACGGGGCTGGCCTGCCCTGCACTGGACGGGAAGGAGGGGGGAGCCCGTCTATTGGGTAGAATATGTCCCGCCCCCACGGCCCTGCTGGG
>JANRFK010006693.1:34914958-34931502 GCA_030068395.1 Apalone spinifera
GAGGGAGGGCCCGGACCCTCCTACCCCATCCCCGTGGGGCACTGACTAGGCCTCAGGGCCTGTGGAACTGTGTTTGGACTCGGCCTCAGGCCTGCTTGAACTTTGGGACTAGGCCTCTGGGCCTGTGGACTACAGCTGAAGTAGGCCTCAGGGCCTGCTTGCGTGATGTGGAGAAGAGGGCGTGGCAGCGGACCCCACCACAAAGACCCATAAGGCTTATCCAGATAGAGCATTCACTTTAGACAGTGAAGGTTTTGTCTAGGTATGACTGTAGCGTCTGTCATGCAGAAAAAATGTCCAGCTTGCTGGGCATGGTTTGTATGTGGGGCTGGTCACACAGCATTACCAGCTCCTGGGGTGGCATCTGGAAACAACTTCCCACCTCCCACTCCCTGCTCCGAGAGATATGGCACTTAACCAGACCATCACACGACTCATGGTTCATGTCACTGGCAGTAGATCTCGGAGCATCAAAATGATCCTCCAGTACCTGTCAGAAGTTCATCATGCAGGTTCCTTGCCACAGTGAATGTTCATTCCTTTGCAGCTCTAAAAGAGCTCTCCCAATCTCCATTATATTCTCACTGGAGCTGGAAGGGTAGATTACCAAGCCAATAAAGAGATCAACTCTCCTGATGCAAAGCATTTAGGCTGGAGGCCATCACCTAGAGTTCTCCTGGCATATGTCATCCTCTTCATCACCACCTTTGGTAAGTTTAACCCCAACAAAAGCTTGTATGAAATCCTGATATTGTTCTTTGTGGTAGATGCTTGCAAAGCCACAGGCCAGTTGATATGTAGTGTTATGTTCAGCTGTAGACTGGCATTAATGGAAAAAATGAGACTGACTAAAAGCAGAGGAAAACGTCCTCTCTTGATATCCCGCTAAACAAAGTGGGCATCTGCCAAGATTTTTAGTGATAACATCTGACCATCACTGCATTCTTGCATCCTAGCCAGATCAGGAGGCTCAAACAGTGCCAAGAACTATTGCTAGGACAATCTGTAAACATTTCATCAGCAAAATCCACAAACACAAACCCACAATCTTTATCTGAGGGCAAGCGAAAATAACAGCACAAGGGGGCAAAAAATGAGTTTAAAGCTTCCCTATAGTTTTGCTGTATGCTACAGAATTCCATAAGTTCCAAAACATCATTGTTAAAAAATATTTTTCTAGCCTTTTCTGATTAGGGATGTTAAATTGTGTGTAATCAGCTAATCAAGTAGTCAAACCCCAATGTGGCTCTGCCTTTTAAATGTATGAAAGGCTGCCACGCTCTTAATACATTTAAAAAGCAGAAGAGCAATGTCTGGGTCTGGACATGAGCCAGGAGAGCTGATTCCCAGCTCACTCCCAGTCCCACCCTGCCCCGCCAGCTGTGCCTCTGCTTTTTAAAATGTATTAAGAGACAATACATTTAAAAAGCAGAGGCACAGCTGAGGGGAACAGGGAGTGAGCCAGGAATCAGCTGTCCTATCTCGCACCTGGCCCCAGACACTGCATCTCTGCTTTCTAATACATTTAAAAAGCAGAAACGTGGTGATGGGGATCAGGTGCAAACTGGGAATCAGCTGATTCCCTGCTCACACTGGGTCCCAGCTATGCCGCTGCCTCTCCTGCCCCCTCAGATGGTGCTGGGGGGAACTGGCTTTTAAGTCAGCTGCCCCCCAGCACCAGCTCCTGCTTCTGCACTTGCTTCCTCTCTTTGATAGAGGCAGCAAGGCATGGGGGGAAGTGACTAGTCAAGTCACTACTCGACTACCCGATAAGCAAATGCTTAGTCGCTTACATCTCTATTTCTGATGCAAAGAACATCCATCAAAATACAAATTGATACTAGCCATCCAATAGTACCCATCCTTCCGAATTTCCCTGAGATGTGTGGAAATTCAAATCCCAATCCAAACATGCTAACATTATTGATAAAGAGTAAAATGTTCCTTCTTTGTCCAACCTTCTTTCCCTTCCCACACAAAAAATTAAAATAAAAAAGAATGTTAATGTAAACAGCCACATGATACCTATGAAGTATTTTGTATTACACCTTTCTTGGTTAAATGTGTAATTTGGTATATTATTATCAAGTTGTAACATGTATGACCTGAAAGACTTGGCCAATGTGCAAAGCTAGCATGTCTTTTAATTGTGAAATATTAACATTGCATTATCAATTCCTTTCTTTCACGTGAAATTCTTTCTTTACATAAATTAATGTTAAAGCATCATATCACGTTTTATAAAATGATCATGTTCAGTAAATACTGTACCTTTGTAATTGCAGTGAAAACTTTTTCCAGAATAGCATTAGGTTGGGCTTTCTGTGGTCCATTGGCCTGGACTTTAAGACCTAAGGCACAGGGTTTAGCAATAAACCTACAACAAAACAAAAAAGAAAGAAAATTAAATGTGATTCTTCAGTTATTTATTGCAAGATCTGTTATCAGTGACATGTTTTAAATGTGAAAATATTAAAAGACTGATCCCTGTCCTGAAATTTCTATGATGTCAGACAACTGCAACAGTACACAGGAGGGATGTATGCGATTAGTCGACTACCCAATAAGCATTGTTGCTTCCCTTCCCTTGCTGCCTCTGTGTTAGAGGAAGCAAGGAGCAGGAGCTAGTGCTCCCTACCCTCTTGCTTAAAAGTGAGTTCCTCCCAGCACCGTCTCCACTGGGGGAGGAAGGGAGACAGCAAGGGAAGCAGAGATGCAGCAGGAAATGGCACAAGCGGGGACTGAAGCAATCCCTACTTGTGCCGGTCCAACTGCTGTGCCTCTGCCTCTGAAATGTAGCAAGAGCCCTAGAGGGCAGAGGCGGCGCACAGGGAACCCCAGACGAGTGGGGACTGCTTGAGTCCCCGCTTGCCCCAAGTTCTTGCTGCGCCGCCTCTGTCCCCGGGGGGCTCTTGCTATGTTTCAAAGGCAGAGGCAGCACAGTGGGAACCTAGAGCAAGTGGGGACTCAAGCAGTCACCCCGGGTTCCTCACTGCACCTCTGCCTTTGAAATGCAGTAAGAGCTGCAGGAGGCTCTTAGCACATTTCAAAGGCAGAGGTGAAGCCAGGATCACAAGTACCTTGCCCCACCCTTTATCGAGTAATTGAGTAGTCAATGGAAATTCCATCAACTATTCAATTAGCAGATTAATCAAAATTTAACATCCCTAGTACACAGGTTAATAGTTCAAATGCAAATATATACAGGGCTATGCATCAGTGGAAGAAAACATCACAGAATAAGAGTGCTTTAAGGGTAGATTTGAAGGAAGGGTAACGGGATGGAGTATGTGAAATGGGGAGTTATTCAGACTATTGGTGGGAAGTATGACCAGATGTAAGAGTGGGAGAAGAATGATCAGAAAGGAAGAGCAGATGGAAAGAACAGAGCACTACAAAGAGACTGCTATGTGCAACAGGCATGCAAAACATAATATTTCTCTCCCATCTTACTGCTTCTTTAATTAACTAGACCTCAGATCAGCTATGAACACAGAATTACTTTTCTGCACTGGACAGTCAGTCACAGCTTTTAATGTCTGACAGCCTCTGCCTTGCTTGATGAACACAACTCAGTAAATAGCAACCTAAACTACAAACATAGGAGACTTCACGTAACTTAGAATGGTTTGGGGACATTTAATTGACAGTTTCCCACAGCAAAACTAAACCCTAGAAACACTTCTGCTACTGCCCCTTCTTTTAGTTTTTTAACAGTGGAGTGGGGAATGAGGACCAGCTCCTGGCCCCAGAGCCAGAGTCTGGCTGGGCTGCACAGGGTGTGCCCAGAGGCCTTCCCGACACCGACCTCCTGACCATCTTCCAGTGAGGACATGAGGTGTGCAGACAACATCCAGGCCTGATGGGAGGGGGTATCCTGGGACTGGTCTGCTCAGGGGTGAGCCCAGCTTCCTGCACTACCACACAGTATTGCCCCCTAATCCCTCCACACATCCCACTTGGCTGGCCAGGGACTCCAGTCCCAGGCTTGCCTGCACTCACCCCTGCTCTGGCAGCCCAGGCCTGCCAGTTGGACAGCTCTCATCTGACCATGTCACCCACCAGTAAGTCTGGCCCAATAAAACCAAATAATAATTCTGCCTTGCTTATAAATAGTTCCTTTATAGAAAACCCATTTTGCATAATATATATAAAGATTAGATATGTGGTTAAGGAATTGGAATATCCCATGGATTTCAGATAAATTGTTCAAATTAATGAGTTCTGCTAATGGAGTTTCTTCTTCCACAGTAAACACAATTTTGTTCATCTTTAGTTTGCCCATAAAGAACTGTAAGAAGATCAACTATAATTTGTCATGTTACATGGCTCAAAATGTATCTTCTCCTACAAGATCAACTCCAACTGTTAACATGCTCAGAGAGATTACAATTATATATATTTTATGATGAGTTCTGCATTTTGCCCAAGAACATTCTTGAATGTAAAGCGGAAAATATTCCATTGCTCACACACACTCTTTTAAGTCATACAGCTAACTAAAATCCAGGCAAAGACAAACTGATCCCTGTGCAAAAACCTGCTTGGATAGATTTCAAGGCATTACTTAAATGGTTCAAATGTAAATTATAGGCCATAGATTGTAAGCTTTCCCTTAAATTGTAAACCCTTTTGAGCTGGGCTCTGGCACTGGAACAATTTTTAGGGTTCTGAGCTTTGCCCCCCTCTGCCTTACCCCATTCATGCCCCTCACCAACCCAGTTTGGGGCCACATCTGGGAACAGATGCAGAGCCCCAGGTACAGGGCCAATGTTTGTACTGGGCCAACCGAGCTGCCAGGACCCTGAGCAGTACCAGAGCCCTATGTGTTAAGTGATACAAACAATAATGAATAATTAATAGAGGCGAGAGCTGTATTCCACTGCTCCTCACCAAAACTATCCAGTTCCCCAAACTTCTAGCAGCTTTGTGTTTGAATATACTGAATGATTCTGTTTTCTTTTAAAGGCTTTTCATTCTATCCTAAAAATTCAATAAAGTAACAAGACACCCCACAATGTAGATAAGAAATAGTTCTGTGTTCATAACCCTGAGTAACTCTTATCCATATTTAAACACCACGCTAAGACTGTTTGGAGCAAAAATTGTGTTTTCCTAAAGATAACAGGAATGATGCAAAATAAACCTCATTGCACTGATCACAGCGAAGAAAACTGATTGGTTTCAGATTCTAGTTCAACCTTTAAGTTTACAAGTTTACAGCATGTGCCTCCTTTAAAAAAATCTGAAGTAAATAGACAGTGTGTCAGAAGATATCTGCATTCAAAACAGGTTGTTTTGCATTTATACTTGCACAGTGCTCTGAGGAACAGTTCTGTCACAAAAATACATATTTCAGCCTGCAATTATTTGCATCTGAAAGCAAATGCTTGAGCCTGGAGTCATTGTGGGGGGTATTCATGGACTGCAAAGAAACCTCCATTGTGATCAACTACTTTCCATATTTTGCAGTTTGACATACATGTCTTTTCTCTTATATGTTTCAGTTTGGATAAAATCTGCATCAGTTGTAGGAATCATGTTCTAATCGTATTGCCAGTGGCTGTAGCATCAACCAGGAGAACAAGGCTACATGTAGTTTAAATACATTGCCTGAGGATCAGATCCTTCAACAGCAAAGTAAATGGGAAATTCACCATTGAGTTCAATGGAAGAGGAACAATAGATCTTCTGACCTCCCTCAGTTTCTATTTGTAATATATAAGTTGCATATCTACATTCAAGTGTTTATCATTTACAAAAGATATATTATAACTGCTCCAAAGCCTTTGCCAGAGAACTCATTCAAGTATTAACAATCAACTTATTGGATTGTGCTTGGAGGATCCATAGCACTGATGCCATTGAAACATCAGGCTTTCAGTCTGTACAGGAACAGCCACAGTATAGATTCCTAGGTAGAATGCAATGATAGCATAAACTCCTTGGAATAAATGCATCTGCAGACATGCTGATAATACTTGTACACAATTAACAAACACTTTATATTGTCTGTTCACCAGCAAATTTGGACACAGTTCTAGGGTATGTCTAGATTACATGCCTCTGTCAGCAGAGGCATGTAAAATAGGCCACCCAACATAGTCAATGAAGCGGGGATTTAAATATCCCCGGCTTCATTAAAATAAAAATGCCCACCCCGCTGTGCCAGATCAGCTGATTGTCAGCACAGTGCGGCAGTCAAGACGTGGATCGGTCAAGAGGGTAAGACTTGTTCGACCGCTCCTGTAAACCTCGTTTCACAAGGCATAAGGGAGCGGTCGACAAAGGCGTCCCCTGTCGACCAATCCGCGTCTTGAATGCTGTGCTGTGCCGACAATCAGCTGATCCGACCCAGCGCGGTGGCCATTTTTATTTTAATGAAGCTGGAGATATTTAAATCCCTGCTTCATTGACTATGTCGGGTAGCCTATTTTACATGCCTCTGCCGATAGAGGCATATAGTCTAGACATACCCCTAGTGTAAGAGTGATGGAAGGGTAGATTGGCATGGACATGGCCCCTGCTCTGAAAAAGACAAATAGTATTTAAATACCTGGGTCTCATCGGTACTACAGTTTTCACTGCTACCATAAGGGGAGCTGCACCAAGAATATACTGCACCTCAGATTTTTTTTCCTAGGGTGTGTCTACACAGAACCATTATTCCAAAATAACAATGCAAGTGTCTACATGGCAATTCCGTTATTTCAAAATAAATTCGAAATAACCAACAGCTTATTCTGACTTTTGTAAACTTCATTCCATGAGGAATAATGTCTATTCTGAAATAGCTATTTCAAAATAGCAGTAGTGGGAACTCTCCACTGCTGCTATTTTGAAATAGCTCCTCCCCAGGGCCATTCAAAGTAATTACTCCCTACTGCCTCCTGAAGCTCTAAACTGAGGTAGCATGTCCACATTAGGGGAGTCTGCCTCAGACTAATTTTGAGGCTTCCCTGTAGTGTAGACGTGTTATTTTGAAATAAGCTATTTTGGAGTATTTCTTTCAGAATAGCTTATTTCAAAATAAGTGTGCAGTGTAGACGTACCCCCCGTGTGGAAAAAAGCTGTGTATGTGGATGCAAGGGATTTTATAAGTTTCTCAGGTGCTCACAAGACTAAAATGCTCTAATCTATCTAGACAAATATTAAGATAGATAGCAAGTAATTTAGAGCTGTATAGGTTAAAAACAACAGACAGGTAATCAGTATCACATTTACAATGGCACCAGAGGCACCTAATGCTGGGCCCACACTCAAGAAGGGCCTCTCTGGCCAGTCCAACACTCCACTTGCGCTGTGACCAAGGGGCTGCAATATGCTGGCTCCTCTCCTCTCTCGCTCCTCTCCTGCACTCCTGTCATTTAAGTGGCTGCATCATTCTCAGACAGCATGGGGGCGGCATGCGGCACTCATCTGGGCCCCACGCTAGTGGGTCCTGAGAGCCCAGCCCAGGCAGACACCCTCCCTCTCTGGCCTGGCCAGCAGGACTGAGCCTCACTGGGCCCCTGAGCAAGGCAGGGTGCCCTGCTCCACACCTCTGGAAGAGGCAAGGCCTCAGGCAGAAGGGGTGGGTTTGGAGCTAGACAGCCCTCAGTGCTCCCCAGAGCATGAGCGGTGCTTTAAAGGGACACAGTAACAGTGGTGCTGGCCAGGAATTGTAGGCCCTTTTGTATCACCAGGCCCTAGTCGCACCCTTTGCTGCCTTCCCCCACCCCTGCCACCTACCCATTGGCAGGCCTGGTCCTGGCTGCCTGTGCTGTTCTCAAGAGGCTGGAGCAATCCCTCACCAGCCCCCCAGCACTGCTGCCAGCTCAGCCCAGGCACTGAAAACAGTCGCCACCCAGTGGACCAGTGAATGTGGCGGGGGGATGATAGGGGAGAAGTGGGTTTCTGGGGGAGGTGCTGGGCAGCAGGGGGTCGGTGTGAGGTACTCTTGGATCCAGGGGATGCTTCCTGCAGAAAGTGAAGGCGAAGTAAAGGGAAGAACTGGGGGAGAGGACAGGCGGAACAACTGGAGAGGTCCAGGGGTTTAGTTTGGAGTACACTGCCACCCAAATACAGCCAAGGGGATAGGTACTATAGGGCACACGAGCTGTGAGTTCACATACCACTGCTCCTCTCATTTCTGCAAACCCAGAGCTACCCCGGGGGGAAAGAGAGTGCTGCTGAGCTCCGCGGACTGTACAGCTGGCTGCCACCTTTGGTTCCTAGTGCTTGTCATGCTCCCTTTCCGTGTGCTAGGAGCCATCCCGTGTTTTGTACAACAGTGAGTGCCCATGGTAAGACAGGGCAGGTAAAGACTGGAGCTGGGGAAAAGAGGCAGTGGCCAATGAAGGCGGGTGGTATGGCGAGGAATTGGAGCCAGAAGGAAGGGGCAAGAGATGGGGGAAGCAGGAGCCCACCACGTGGCATCCCTTTGGCTGCAGCAGCTGGGGCTTACCTTTTAAGTAGGCCCATTGAACTCTCACCCTGATGAGCCTCACCTCCCCGTACCACACCAATAAGTCCCCAGAAACCCTCCCCACTGAGCACCAGCCACTTGCACCTGGACTCCCATCCAAATGAATTCCACCTCCCTTGTACCCGAAACCTCCCTTTGAGCTAGGCAGCCCCTGCTGAGTCAGAACCTCCTTCACTTGGTCCCCTCTACACAGCCACCCTGTCCCTCCCAACAAGTCTCTGTGCATCCTGACCCCACTCTGAGCCACTCACAGCCAACGAACCCACACCTGGATCCCCCTCCCCGACTAAGTCCCTCTGCACAGGTATCCTGCTGCTGCAGGCTGAGTCTGCCTGCCTGCATCTGGATGCATCAGGCACAGAGGCACAGGGCCTATGGGTGTTTATAGGGCAGGCCTGATCCTTGATCCTTGCACCATGTCAGGGTGTAGCCTCACAGCTGAGTCTATGTCCTGGAGTGAAGTTGGGAGAAGGCTGCAGGGTGATCCCCCACTTCCATGCATCCAGTGACCTGTGCTTCCCATTACCAGGGTAGAGAGTTTACATATATTTATTAACAAAATTTGCAGAATTTTGAAAAATTGTATGCAGAATTTTTTTTTTAAACACACAGAATTCCCTTAACTGCTGATGGCAGCGTTCAAAGACATGAAACTAAGTTCAAGTAAAAATAAGATAATTTCAAAGAGAGATTTTCTCAGCATTTAACAATTTATTTTTTCCCTTCAGCAAAGTCTCTTGGTTGATTATAAGTGCCAGAGCTTGCTTTTGATCACTTACTTCTCAAGTGAGTGAAGAAATGACATTGTTCTGAGATAATGTCTCACAAACTGTTGCACTGCATAGAGTATATAAAACAAAAATCTGTTCAATTTATAAGAGACAAAAGCTGGCTAAAATAACCAGAGGAAGTAAATCTTTACAAGGTACAACTGCAGCAAGTTTCATAGAGATAGGATCTTCACCGAGCTCTGTGTGAGACCCTTGGAAGTACAATATTAAAACGACAGCCTTGCTAATTAATATGGTATGCAACTTGTTCTTATCATAACTTAGAGCAAGGTGCCAGGACAATGGGATGTGCCTGGAATTAGAATGTTTCTCAAAAATGGAAAAGGAGGGGTCTGGTAGGAGGGACAGTTATACTATTGAATGACCACAGGGGGCAGCAAGGGACAGAAATGGGGATGAGTACAGCTATAATCCCCTTGGGCCAGCAGGAGGGAGAGATGGAGAAAGGGACAGCTATCTACTATATATTTCAGGGAATGTATCTGTTTGTCCATGTGTCTGGCTAGGACATGCACCCCTTCCCAGCTCAGGGACAGCAGGCTGTGTTGTGTCTCCTTCTCCAAGTATTTTGTGAATCTAACTGATAAAAAAATTGATTGAAAATTATTTGGTAAATTCATGAATAGTTTTGAATCAACCAAAACTGTGTTTTTCAATAAATATATTATTCATCCAAAAATTTTCACCCAGTTCTTTGTGTGCACTTTACTCACGCACTTTTGGAACATCTAGTGAAATTTAAGCACTTTAAGAAATTTAAGAACTAAAGTATTTTACTAAGAAAAAAAAATCAAGGAATTCAAGCTACTCCTCTGTCACTTTTGCCTCCACTGCAGTATTATGTTGTTTTCCAAGGTTAAAATGTTCATAAAGTTTAATCAGTGGTGTCTTGCATTTATGCTGTCAGATGCCTTTGAAAAAAAAGCTCTATCTGTGATCCGTATGTCATCACTATGTTCTTTATGATAAAGCTTTAACCTGTATTCCTAAACCAAACAGAGCTCAAGTTTAAAAATTCCAATGTCAGTATGAAATGTCAGTGTTTCCCCAAATGGATGTTTTCTGCTACGTCACCATTTAGTGATGGCCAGATTCTGCCACTTTCATAATTGCTGTGTGGCACTTTATTCCATAAGTACTATAGAATCTCAGAGTCAAGAAGACCAGCCTTACAAACTGGTCATCGATACACCCCATTTGGAACCAGAATATGGAATGGGGCAGAAGAGACCCAAAAAGAGAGAAGCAAATATTGTATAATGAAATATTGTGTTAAATATAAACTACTAAAAAAAGTAAAAGTTTAAAAAAAGATTTGACAAAATAAGGAAACTGTTTCTGTGCATGTTTCATTTACACTAAGACATCTGAATGCAGGATTTCTCTTCCGCACAGTCAAGTGTCAAAGCTGTATTAAGCCAATATTAACTTATCAACTTTTGAAAGAACTACCATAATGTTTTGTTCAGAGTTACAAGTTCTGTATTGCTGAGGTTCTACTGTAGTTCCAATAAGTCAGGGGGACTACTCACAAAGTCAGGTCAATGCAATGTAAATAAAACATCAGAAGCTAGCCAGCTCACTCCCTTCTTTTAACCCTGAGAGTCCAAGGTGATTGCAAGACAAATTCTCATCTCAGTCAAATGCCAATGTCTTACTAGGGTAAATGAGAAGACAATTTGGCCTATTTTGTACCAAATTCAGTCTTAAATCAAAATAGAAGTGAAAGTCCAGACCATGGGTTCTAACTTCATTTTAAAAGCGCTTTGGTTCATTCACAGTAACCAGCCAAACTGTTTTCACTACCAATTCAGATAACACAGACCTGAGCTCAATGTACAGTGTCTGAGTGGAAAGCATTTGGCCTCTGCGTTCCAAAGTTAATTTGCACTCAGTTTAAATACGTCAAGTATTTTAAAGGTCCTATACAACACTTGAAGGCAGCCCTATCTTGCACTTTGACTTCTGTGTAGGTAACATCTCATAGCTATTTACCACAGTATCAAAAAAGCTTTACAGAATGTAAGAAATACAAGGTACGTAAAGTGACTTTGAATAGGTCACCTACTCATAACGAAATAGCATCCTTAATATTTACTGTACACGTTGAGCCCAGTTCTGTTCTTATGCTCAGCTGGAATACTCGCAGAAAACTTAGTTTTTTCACTAGATTACGAAAAAGGGGAAATATTTCCCCAGAAGAAAATATACAGAATTACATTTCATTAACTTCACTTTTCAATAATTCTTACTCATATTTGGTCTCCTTGCACTTTAAAAAATGCTGAGCTAGAAGAATGAAGTTTAGGTTTTGATAAGAAGGAAAATAAGTAGAAGGAAGGAGGAGAGTGGGTTGTTTTCTCTCATCTATGTGCTTATTCATTGCTGCTCTGGAAGGAGCTAAATATTATTTTGACTTCACAAACTGTAACAGCTTGAATAAGTGGAGACAAGAATGAAGAATGTCTTCCTTGTCAACAGACAGCAACCCTCTCTAGTCTGTACTCAGGCAAAGCTCCTCGTGAATTCACTGAAAGCTTTTCCTGAATAAAAATTGGAGAGTTGGACCTTTAAATAACAGATGCCAGACATATTTTATATTCTCAAAGTTGCTTCTCCATACTCTTATGATCACAGTGCATGTCATGATGATAAACATTCCACTAGAGAGATCGCTCTCAAAAGTTATTCTGCAGAAATATGAACTGATCAGTTCCTGTGCTTCAGTGAATTAGTATAACTGCGCTGACTTGTCTACTCCACTGAGAATATCACCCAGTGTCATGACACAAAGAATGAGGTACTTTTAAAAACAAAGATGTATGCCTTACTGTATGGATATGGTTGGTTTATGTGACTCTCTCCCATTTCCTTCTCATGGGTAACTGTGATACTTATTAATTACTCTTAGCTTACTTCCACTAATAGCCACAAATTACAGGATTTGTATGCTGTTTGTATTGACCTTCATAATCCTTTGATACTAATGTTCATTAGCAATAGCAAAATCTGTATTTAACAAATAATTTTAGATCATCAAATGAGGAAAAGGCCTAGTGAAAAAATACCCTGACTCTTCTAATATTTTCTGTAATGTATTAAACTATACACTCATCTGCTGATGGGGCTTAAAGGTTGTCAAATAAAATGAATCTGACTTCATGCACTAGTTCTCCCAATGTTTATATAGAATACTCATATAGCTTCAGTTACAAAATGTGACTTGGGGCAGAGAATGTTTTATTGTGCGATCACAAAAATGATGAGCCTTTCTTGCAGTACACCTTCCATTTCAGACTTTACAAGAGCTATACATGATTTCACTACCTGACAATCTACCCATCTTAAACAATTCAAAAAATATGGGTTACTGATTAGATTTATTATACAGTAAGAGACCTGCATAAAATACTATGTATTGTTAATTTCTCTGCAGTACACATAATTCATCTGCTACCATGAGAGATCCATGCCAGTAATTTCATTCAATAAAGATATATTTGAATGGGATTTTCAGATAACATGTTGCTCTAACTTTCTGTAGATGAAAAAATGGCCAATTTTCACCTACAGATCTTCAATTTGACTCCCTATATGGTTTTCCCCTGTACTTGTAACTAGTGGATTCATAGATGACCCATGGTACAACTTTCCCAGACCACATAAGAACATAAGAACATATGTACATAAGAACATAAGAACGGTCACACTGGGTCAGATCAAAGGTCCATCTAGCCCAGTATCCTGTCTGCCAACAGTGGCCAATACCAGATGGGAGAGATCAGAACAGGTAATCCTCATGTGATCCCTCCCCTGTCACCCATGTCCAAAGAAACAGAGGTTAGGGATACCTTTCCTACTTATCCTGGCTAATAGCCCTGAATCTATCTAGCTCTTTTTTGAACCCTGTTAAAGTTCTAGTTTTTCCTGCATCCTCTGGCAAGGAGTTCCACAGGTTGACTGTTCGCTGAGTGAAGAAAAATTTCCTTTTGTCTGTTTTAAACCTGCTGCCTATTAATTTTATTTGGTGACCCCTAGTTCTTATATTGTGGGAATAAGTAAATAACTTTTTCTATTCACTTTTTCCGTACCAGTCATGATTTTATAGACCTCTATCATATCCTCTCCCTTATTCTCCTCTTTTCTAAGCTGAAAAGTCCACGTCTTTTTAATCTCTCTTCAGATAGGACCCGTTCCAAACCCCCAATCATTTTTGTTGCCCTTTTCTGAACCTTTTTCAATGCCAGTATATCTTTTTTGAGATGAGGCGACCACATCTGTACACAGTATTCAAGATGTGGGCGTACCATGGTTTAATATAAAGGCAATAAGATACTTTCGGTCTTATTCTCTATCCCTTTTTTAATGGCTCCTAACATTCTATTTGTTTTTTTGACTGCCGTTGCACACTGAGTGGATGTTTTCAGAGAACTCTATTGTTAGACAGACATGTCTGGTTGGTTTCTGTAAACCTAAAACTCTCACACCACGGTGTCTCCTTAATTAAACAAAATGTAAAGCTCTCTACTGTTGTATTTATTATTCCCTATTGATCTTGTTGAAAAACATATTATTCAAGTTCCATAATATTAGTATTTCTTCAAAATAGAAGGAAGAAAAAAGTGCTCCCAAACCAAAATAAAGAGCTAAATGTATTTCTTTGATTTCTTTAGTTACAATATGGAAGTGAGGAATTCCGCCATTATCACTTAATGCACTTTGAATGTGAGTGGCATAACATTAAGCTCTCCTGTAGCATGTTGATACAGCACTTCTACAATAAAAAAATCAGTAACCATCTGTGCACTGTTCTCTACACCATGGCCTTTTTGGAATTTATCAGCAACATGGATATGCATCCTCCAAAGGTCCATTCTGTGCAGTGGAAGGCTATGGTATAATATATATTAGCAGATCTGTGCATATGTACATTATACAAATGTGTTATTCAAAAATGCATAGTTTCTACACGTAGGAACATGAATAAAGTATTCAAATAATTTGAAAAATTAAACTTTAGAGAAAACCCCTTGCTATAAACTGGGTAACATAAACCGTTGGTAACTAGTATTGTCAGGTTTTTTTAAACAACCAAAGATTATTGCTAATTCTTGTACTAATTTGTTCAGTTTCTACTTTTTTAACCATAACTGTCCTATTCATACTTCATCCATTTAACCAGAACTCTACTGTTTTTATTCTATGACATAAGACATGATCCCCAACATTTATACATTAGAAATGAGTGACCATCCTTTTTCCGTTTTAACTATGGAGTAAACCAAAGACAAGCAGGCCATTAAGAAAGAATCCCAAAAATGGAGAAGTAACCAACTTCTTTTTCAGGTTGAGATATGAGATGGAAAGTCTACAGTCAATTAATTGGCACATTACTTTTCAGTGCCCAAAGAAAACTCCATAGCTATTGTCTAGCTGTATTGTGCCTCCCGCCACAAGATGCAACAAAAACCATCCACTGAATTCATCATATTAAATTAATGTTATAATGGTTTGGGACCCGATTATATGTATAAAATATTCTAACCTCATATTAGACAAGTAACATATGAAAAAAATCTTAACATATAAAATTTTAATCCTGCGTGTATCATTAGTAAACCTATCAAAAGAGACACAAACATAACGTAGAAGTCTCAATAGAAAGAGAGAAATAGACCAGAGAAAACAGTAGCAATTGGGATTTAAAAAAAAAGACTGTACCTAACAAATGATACAAACATAATTCCATTTACAGATAGTATGTTTTGAGTGTTGCTCTGTATGCTAAAAAGGTTTCTGAACGTTGTTCAATTTTTAATTTAAACCTTTCAATTTAACTAAACTGAGACAAGTGACCTATCTGCTCTGTGAGCTTAAGACATCTCCCAGGAGCTTAGAGATGTGAATTATTTTCAGTTTTTGACCTAGCAGTATCACTTCTTACTCTCATGAATTCTTTTCATCTCTTTTTCCTGTCTTGCTCAGTCTAGCTATACTCCATTTTCATGGCATAGCGAACACTTTATTCCTTTTTTAAAAAACCCCACCTACTTTCCATAAACTAGGGATGTGAACGACTAGTCCACTATCCGATAAGCAAATGCTTACCAGATAGAGACAGCAAGGCGGGGTGGAAGCGACTAGTCGATTAGCCTGTCAACTATCAGAAAGAGGCAGCAAGGGGAGAAAGTAGAGTGGGTACTTCAAAGCGTCAGTGCTGCGTGGAGCCTGGAGACAGACCCAACACTCCATGTGGCACTGCTGCTTTGAAACACTGCGTGCAACCCAGGGCCAGCTGGGGTGTCCCCAGGCCACATATGGTGTTTCAAAGCGGCAGTACTGCGTGGATCAGCTGGGGACTCCCGTGCAGCACTACTGCTTTGCATTGCAGCCCTGGGGCTGTTGCTACACTTCAAAGGTGGAGGCGCCCTATTGACTAATTGAATAGTCAATGAAGATTGCATCGACTATTCAATTAGTCAAGTATTCGAAATTTAATTTAACATCCCTACCATAAACACAAAATCACCATATCAATATAGTGTAACACTTTGTTACCTCATGTGTGCCAAGCACAGAGTTCCTGATTCTCCCATCAATTACTCCAGTTTTATATCATTTACATCAGCATCAGCAATGGATGAGAGGAGAATCTGACTAGTATGGTGATGATTTTATGCAATGCATTTGTTGAACACAGTTGGAACAACTCCATAGTAACTCTAGCTCTTACTAATAAGAGACTCCCTTCTCCTCATTATGGTCCAAATCCTTCTACAGAAACCACAGTCTAACAAACAGGCTTGTGCCGCCTGGGAAATACCTAAGCCCAACATGAAGTAGCTAGCATGGACTCACTGCAAGGCTGCCACTGCAGGCTTCAGGTACAAACAGGGACGTAGCCCAGTGCTTCACCTATTCAGAGTTTGAGGCCAGTGAATCCATGCTATGTATATATACATGGGACATTGCCTAGGTTTGCAGCATGCACTAGTTATCAAGTCCCCAACCACGCTGAGAATATTCTATATCCTTGGCAGTTTGAACCTTCTACACCTTTAGAAAAGGCCAGTGCATTTTGCCGTCTGCAGATACATTAGGAGAATTTGTTTGTGTCTTCCCCAAAATACATCAATCACCTCCACTGTGTAGTGAGTTGTGGTTACATACAAGAATCAAAGACCAGCAAGGACCAAACAAACACCCAAGTCACAAGTCCTTAACAGCTGGGCTACGTCTACACTGGCATGATTTTCCGGAAATGCTTAAACGGAACAGTTTTCCGT
>JANRFK010006693.1:34931602-34955200 GCA_030068395.1 Apalone spinifera
AACTCTACTGGTGATTAGCAAATTAATAGGCTGCTAAAGTTGCTAAGTCCAGTTAATAAAGGTAGACATAAGATAAATTAAGACAGAGTATTACAACTAAATATCCCTGTGCAAAATGGAGCCTTTGTTAAACCTATAAAGGATTTGTTATCCTGAAGATTATGGAGAAAAAAGTACATATGGGAAAGTAACATCGCTCTCTATTGCTATTTTGAAGAGACATATTGTCCTTTCCAGAGATGGATCAGAGCAGGTTTTCTCTCCTCACTTGCATTCTGCTCTCTAAAGGGCAAATTGCTTTCAGGAATATGTAATTAATGATATTCTGACTTGTCAGGATGTTTTGTTTTATAAAACAATCTGTTCTATGCGACTAACAAGGGTGCATCTATCTATATCACTCTAACTTCCCAGATGAGCCAAGAACAGAGGTGGTTTATCCAATCTTGAATATCTGTTCAGAAACATTTTTCTAAAAAATATGCTCTAGAAATTATTTTGCTCTGTGTTACACAGGAGGTCAGACTATGTGATCACAATGGTCCCTTCTCCCTTAGAATTTATGAAAGGTATCTACAACCTACACAGCTACATTTTGGGGGTAGGTGACACGTTTAATTCAACAGGCCCAAATCTGAAAATGTTTCAAACATGCTGGGTTTCTTTTATGAGAACAATAAAACCAACCCATTCACCAGCACACGGCATAGGACAAACTTAGCAGTAGTATAAGTCCATTGACTTCACCGGAGCTGTGCCTGCTTACCCAGTGTTAAATCTGGTGCACTTTGTCTTGATTCTCTTTACTTTGGTATAAACATTGGGAAGTACCTGTGCCTCCAGTACCTCAGGTATGAACCTTTGCTTGGTTAACTCAGCCTTCACCACTCTCGGGGCATGTCTACACTAGGCAATCATTTCAAAGTAACTAAATTCGAAATAACAACTCCCAAAATAACTATTTTGGGGAATAGGCTTATTGAAGGGAAAGCAGGAGAACAGATTTCAAAATAACCAGCCTGTTATTTCAAAATAATGGGCTTGATACTGTGGACACACTACTTATTATTTCAAAATAAGGGGGAGGGGGAGTACTTCGAAATAACTTCCTAGTGAAATAACTCCCTAGTCTCAGAGAGATAACCTGAGTTCCTTGCAGATTACTATGCATACTGGGGAGCAAGATGCAACTTTCGCATGAGACATATACGGTCTGTCTGACCACTCGGGATAAACATTAAGGCTACGTCTACATTGGCATGATCTTGCGCATATACTCTTTAACGCAAGAGTTCTTGTGTTAAAGTATTTGCGCAAGAGAGCGTCTACACTTGCATGTGCCTTTGCGCAAGAGATGTGCTTTTGCGCAAGAGCATCCATGCCAGTATAGATGCTCTCTTGCGCAAGAAAGCTCCGATGGCCATTTTAACCATTGGGCTTTCTTGCGCAAGAAATTCATGTTGCTTGTCTACACTGGCCTCTTACGCAAGAACAGTTGCGCAAGAGGGCTTATTCCTGAGCGGGAGCATCATAGTTCTTGCGCAAGAAGCACTGATTTCACACATTAGCACGTCAGTGTTCTTGTGCAAGAACTCCCTGCCAGTGTAGACAGGCAGCATGTTTTCGCGCAAAAGCGGGCGCTTTTGTGCAAAATCATGCCAATGTAGACACAGCCTAAATATCCCAGCACACAATTCGCAGCAGCAGAAAACTTCCCTGATATTCTTATGAGGAACATTACCAGACTGGTGCTGACTTTCCACTCTTGGAAAAGCACTATTTCAGTGAGGCATTTTGGGAAAGGGTTTGAGATCCTTCAGAATTAAGAAGCTAATCTTTTCCTTACCTCCATGGATTCCAGGGGTCCTACCTGCAGCAGAAACAGAGTTGTCCCACTGCACAGAAAAGGAAGAATCCAGAGACTCACAGTGTGGTTAGAGATTGGGGCTCTGAAGGTAATTAACAGCTCCAAAAGCTACTGCAAACCACCAATCTGCCAGGGAAAAGGATTCCTCTGTCCATCGGCAGATGGACACAGCCTGGCTATTTAGGTTCTGCAGTAGGCTGTGGCTTTAATAATGTAGATATCATATGTTTTAATATTTGGAAAAAGCACATTCTTTTCTCTGAAATTCATTACCTGCTTGGTGTACTGCTACATGACTACAGTCTGCCTCTTTCATACAGAACAAGCACGGCACAGCACTGGAGGGGAACCCACAAACCCCTGGGGAGAATTGTCCACCAGCACACTGAAGGCAAGTTTGGGCAGATTCTTAGATACTGAGTTTTCCATTCACTGGTCTCTAAACCATCCCCAATAGAGAGCATGTCTCCTCAGGGTTCTTACGGAGACCTCTGGAGAGCAAAATTTGTTTTGACCTTGGATTCGACAAATATGCACCAAATATCAGGAATCTTACATAAGTTTCCCAAGCCAGCTTCTCTATCGCACACCCTCCAACTTCAAATTATGGAAGCTGAACACGCTACATATGCTGAATAAATTACAGGGACAAGTATAAGCCTCTTAAGCAAAATGCAGCTTAACACCTTTGTTTAATGAATGGTGTTTCCTCCCCCTTGGTCAAGGTTATATAAAGCTTTTGTGTTCTTAACTAGGGAAAAGCGGAGTCTTTCTCCATGAGCACTTATCCTAGGGCTGATGAGAAAACAATAGTTTCATTTTACAAAATATTTGCAGGTTTTTGTTGTATCATGCAAGCAAGGTAGTATCAAACTTCAATAGGCCTTTATTTAACAAAGGTGAAACCTCTTTACAAAGCTGCTGCTGCTCCCCTCTGTAGCGCTCAGGTCTGGCCCATCTCCTCCCCCCTCCTTCCTGTTTCCTGTGCTTCCAGATTCACAACAGCCAGTGCTCCCAGTTCTAATCATTACAAGCAGCATCTAAAACACCACAGTTTTGAAATGTGTTTTCATTCTAAACAGAAACAAAACTGAGGCCTTTCAAAATGTGAACTATGAGAGCAAGTCTTGTTTCTCTCCCAAGTTCTCACCAAAATGCTATTCTGGGCCGCAAACCATTTCCAACAACACTTTATTGAAATCGATGCATTTCCACAGAACATTTCAATTTTGATTAAATGGTGTTTTCCAGTAGAAAAGTGTTCCATCTAAAAATTTCTGACTAGCTCTAACTTACACCTCTGCTTATAAAAGCTAGTGAAGGGAGGATATATTTTTTAGGAGTCTGCTCAAAATATTGACAGCACAACATATTCCTGAAAAGATATTTCACTTTATATTTAGCAAACATAAAAGTGTTTTGCTAAAGGCAATACCCTCTGTGGCAAAATCACCTGTTAGTCTATGGGAGTTTCTCATGAAAAGAAGGAATGCAGAAGTGAGTGAAGTATAAGCAACATGCACCATAATTATCATCTGCAACCAAAAAACTGAATTGTTAGGACTGCAGAGGCTCATTCCCTACAAGAAGGTTTGCACTATCATGAGGATTTGGGGCCATGTGCAGCACAATCACTAGTTTCTTTTCTGATGCTGATTAAAGCTTAGTTTTGTATGCTGTATGGAAGGAAAAATATGCTCATCTTCTAAAGTTATAGAATCACAGAACACTAGAACTGGAAGAGACCTTGAGAGGTCACTGAGTCCAGTCCCCTGCCCTCATAGCAGGACTCAGTACCATCTAGACCATCCCTGATAGATTCCACAACCTCCCTAGGCAACTTATTCCAGTGTTTAACCACCCTGACAGTTAGGAAGTTTTCCCTAATGTCCAACCTAAACCTCCCTAGCTGCAGTTTAACCCATTGCTTCTTGTCCTATCCACAGAGGCTAAGGAGTACATTTTTTTCCCTCCTCCTTGGGAAACCCTTTTAGATACCTGAAAACCCCTCTCAGTCTTCTCTTTTGTAAACTAAATAAGTCCAGTTCTCAGTGGCAGCCCGTCAATACAGGCGACCTAGGTGGTCGCCTAGGGCACCAAGATAACCTGCCGTTGAGGGCTTTGGAGGCGGGGGCACCAATCGCGCATCTCACTTAGGGCGCCAGTTGCCGGCAGCTTGTCTAGGGCCGCTTCTGCCAGTTCTTTCAGTCTTCCTTCATAGGTCATGTTCTCTAGACCTTTAATCATTCTTGTTGCTCTTCTCTGGACCATCTCCAATTTCTCCACATCTTTCTTGAAATGCGGTGCCCAGAACTGGACACAATACTCCAACTGAGGCCTAACCAGCGCAGAGTAGAACAGAAGAAGGACTTCTCGTGTCTTGCTCACAACACTCCTGTTAATGCATCCCAGGATCATTTTTGCTTTTTTTGTAACAGCATCACACTGTTGACATTAGACTGTTAGCTTGTGGTCCACTATGACCCCTAGATCCCTTTCTGCAGTACTCCTTCCTAGACAGTTGCTTCCTATTCTGTATGAGTGAAACTGATTGTTCCTTCCTAAGTGGAGCACTTGGCATTTGTCTTTATTAAACTTCATCCTATTTACCTATGATGCAAAACTGGCATGATTTGATTAAACACAAACATTTACAAGGAACTAATGATCATTGTACACATTGCCACAGAAGCTTGTCAGAGTACAGAGCAATGCACTGATAGAAGCTGCAGTCCACTGATATTTGATAGCAAATAATGGCCTGATTCTACTTCCATTCTGAAATAGTAAGAAAGGCTAATCCCTTCTAAAAGATTCCAGAGGACCAACACACAATAGCAGCCCACTGCAATAATAGAGTCTCACTCTCCTCTGTGATGTCATGGTTTCTCATATGCACTTTTTTTTGCATTTCACAATAAAGTTTTCATGTGGTTTTAGTAATTCTACATGCAGATGTCATCCACAGAAGTGTCAGCTGGATTTCAGCAGATAGATTTGTTTTGGTTAAGAGACAGTAAAGTGGGTTGAATTCTTTTTGTGATTTTTATATCATTTTGGTACCATGGAGAAAATCCCATGCCAGACTAGCAATTCTCCCATAAATTCTGCTCAAAGCCTCACAGAAAGCTAAGGAAAACTTCAGTTAAAATGCAAGCTTCACTTCTGTTCAATGTGTACTGATTACAGTTTCTCTGGGCAGAACTTCACCTTTGCAAAATAGTAATAGAACACTCCTCATGGAGCAGGAGATATTTAGCAGGACTGCACTCTGTATTTGTTGTCACTGTTCTCTTCCAGAGCAACACTACTTCCCATTAAGGACATGGAATGCACTATTGCTTCAAAACTTTTTGTTTTCCCTGCTTTTGCAGTAAAACTGAGCCCCTAACTTTTACTTCCAAAAGGAGAACTTAGAAGCATCAGCCAGATGCAGAGCTCTGAAAAATATTTTGTTGTTTAACTGTGCATCAGCTTTCTTCCTGCAGTAGCTAACTTTTCAAAAGAGCTTCTTGCCTGCTTCCAGTTTTGCAGTGCTGGCCATGCTACAACTAGAGTTGCTAGTAGGCCAGATGTGGAGCCAGCCTCTGCTACTGCAATGATTCATCCTTCCTGTACATCACTTTGTTAGACTTGCACTGAAGAAGATTTACACCCTCATTATATACAGTGACTGTGATTTAATTTCTTTTCACTGCACAGGTAATAACATCCACTAATGCTAAAGGAATTACACAAGCACATTAAAAACACCTTGCCCTGGTGGTGAATTACACTCACGGTCCAGGAGTGATTCCACTTATTGGATGGAAATACCATTTATTCCAATATATCTGTACCCAAACTTTAAACAAATAACCACACACTATCACAAAGGCTTTCTGCAGAATCCCGGTAAACAAATGCAGAATTACTAGAGTGCAGTTTCTGCACAAATAAATGAATGCATCCCCAGACTGGTGCATTAAGGGACTTGCTTGGCCTCCTGTCAATAGGCCCTGATCAGGCCTCACAGCAGAAATCTTCCTCTTGAATCTAAACAGTACTTTCAACAGCTTTGTATAGTTGATCTGCTCAAGGCTCAGGGATAACAGAATGCTCCCTCTTGTGCTGCCCTGGAGCAACAATGTTTTGTAGTATCCATGAGTTGTGCAGTCTCTCCATGTCTTACTCTGCTGCACTGAGTAATCCCCTCTTTCTGCCTTTGTGACCTTCCCCTGACTCTGCAAGCACAGACTTAAAAGTTCCCAGTGCATTACCGCACAGTGTAGGGCAGGCAGAGACTGCACAAAGGGGGATTCCAGGTTGCGCTGGGGAGCAGTCACATTATGGCTAACAAGTCCATTTCTGCGTAGGTCAATTGGCCAGATATCTCACAATGTATTTTGGGGTGCACGGGGAGGTTGAATCCTATAGCGGAGGTGATCTGCACCCCCAGAGAAATGACCATTCTGGTCGCCAAGTCTGGTGGGGATTCCCTGCACAAAGATGTTCAATGCATAAGAGCTCAGGATTTGGCTCTAAAATGGAGTGCCTTGCCACTTGTGAGCATTACCATTCCTATGATACTTTCCCCCCCATCCTTGCACCATGGATTGGAGATTTTCAAGCAGTGTCCAGTTGGGCTGCACATGCGTGAGCAGAGAGAAGCATTCCCGCCTTTGAAGTTAGCGTACGCAGCCCACTTCCCCTCTGTTTCTTCTTTGATGCCCTCGTGGGCTGCTATTATTGCCTGAAGAAGCAGGGTGAGGAGCAGGTAGTGGAGAACTCACAGGGATACACATCTTGAAGAACAATCATTACTAACACAGCGAGTAACTTCTCTTTCTTCTTCAAGTGATGTCCCCATGGGTGCTCCACTATTAGTGACTGTGTAGCCATGCTCATTTAGGTGGAAGGTGATCTTCGGTTAATTGTTACAGACTGTGGAGAGAACTGCAGTGGCTACTGCAGTATCTGTTGTGGAGCATGGTGGAATTGCATAAAGCTTTATGAACGTGTAATTGGACGACCATGTGGCTGCTCTGCATATTTCCTGGAGTGAGAGTTCCTTGAGGAAGGCAGTTGACATTGCCATCGCTCTGGTGGAGAGGGCTTTGGGAGTTGTCGGTAATTCTCTATTCTGGAGCGAGTAGCAGGTGGGAATGCAGGATGTTATCAGTTTTGATATGTACTGGGAAGACAGTGGTTTTCCCTTAGACCTTTCAGCTAGAGATACCAGCAATCTCTGGGAGAGTCAAAAGGGCTGAGTCCTATTCAGATAGAAGGCAATGGCCCGTCTTACATCTAAAGTGTGTATTATGGCTTCTTCCCTGGAGCAGTGTGGTTTTGGGTAGAAGGTGGGAAGGACTATCAGTTCATTGATATGGAATTCAGAACCAACTTTGGGTAAGAAGGAAGGATGGGGCTGTAGAATAACTTTATAACTGTGAAAGGCCGTATACGGAGGCGAGGCCGTGAGAGCTACAAGTTCACTAACCCTCCTTGCGGATGTGATCGCCAGAAGGAACATTTTCATGGTGAGAAAGGTAAGTGATGAAGTTGCCATTGGTTGGAAGGGTGGTTTTGTGGGCGAGTAGAGGACCAATTCTAAGTCCCACATAGGGGGTATGGGTGTATGCAGTGGGTGAAGGTTTTGTAGGCCCTTCCAAAATCTTTTAGAGATGGGGCTGGGCAAATATGGAGGACCTATCAATGGGAGGGAGGAAGGCCATAATGGCGGCCATGTACACTCAGAGCGATGAAAGCGATAAATTTTGTTGTTTCATGTGCATAATGTATTCCAGTATCAAGTGGAGTGGAACTGTAGATGGTTGGACACCCCTGTGTAAACCATTGCCATTTGTTCAGGTAAGTCTTGCATGTCTTTAGTCTCTTGCTATGCAGTAGGACAATTTTCACTTGTTGGGAGCACTGTTGCTCCACTTCCTAGAACCAGATAGGTACCATGCCATCAGGTGCAGTGTTTGCAACTGGGGATGAAGTATCACACCCTTTTTCTGGGAGAGGAGGTCAAAGTGGGTTGGAAGCAGCCAGGGAGTTCATAAAGACAGTTGATAAAGACATGGGAACCACATCTGTTGAGGCCACGCTGGGACTATTAGAATTACACAGGCC
Organism: Apalone spinifera; assembly: GCA_030068395.1. Taxonomy (NCBI): domain Eukaryota; kingdom Metazoa; phylum Chordata; order Testudines; family Trionychidae; genus Apalone; species Apalone spinifera. Next base: position 34,939,587 of record JANRFK010006693.1, read on the forward strand.
CCATCTGCCTGTCTTTTCTGGAGACCTCTGGGGATGAAAGGGACAGGAGGAAAGGCATATAATAGGTGGGCCCCCTATGAAGGAGCATTGCATCTCTGAGGGAGCTGCAGCCTATGCCTGTTCTCAGGGGCATTTGGAGTTCTGTCTGGTCATGAAGAGATCTATTTGTGGTACATCCCAGACTTGGAACAGCTCGTGTGTGATCTGACTGTGTAGGTGCCACTTGTGCTCTGTGAAAAAGTTGTGGCTGAGGGTATCGGCCATGATATTCTTATCCCCAGATAGGCATGCCACCGTGATGATTATGTTGTGGTGGATACAACAATTCCAGAGCCTGATCACCTATGCACATAGCAAGTGGGATTTTGCATCCCCTTGGCAGTTGATGTAAAACATAAGACATATTGTCGGTGAGGATACTCACCGAGGAATCAGGGACATGTGGGAGGAAGTGTTTGCACATGTTGTGAACTGCTTGAACCTCAAGTAGATTTATGGGGAGCTTGTAGCTAGTGTTTGCCATACTTCAGCGGCTGCTTCAAGTATTGCTTCATCTTGAGGCAGGGCAATTTTGGATTTTGTAGAGGGCTGCAGATTCTTTAAAAGTCTGTGGTGTTTTTCCTGCACCTCTGGTAAGACAACCTTCTGACTGATAGCCACTCTTTTGAATAAGTCCTGGAGTTGTTTGAGGTCGTCACTAAGTGTTGGATCATTTGGGATAACAGCTTCATCAGGAGCAGAGAAGGAATTATCGTTCGGTGGCATGTCTGATTGTTGGATGGTTGGATCATCTGCAATCTGCCCTTTCTCCAGATCCGTGCCCTCAGATGGGGAATGTGATAGATCTGAATGTATAGAGGGCAGTGGCCTCTGTGCAGGGATTGCCCTGAGGGGATGTTGCGGTGAAGCCCTTATTGCCCCCTTTATAGTTGTGGGGGTCTAGGGCTTTGTCAATGGACAGCGTGCGTATTGTGAGCTCTCTTTCCTTGCAAGCTCTCACTGTCAGGCTGTGATATTGGACACATTTTGGTGGTACATGTATGTCCCCCAAACAACATATGCATTCGCTGTGACCATCAGAGGCTGGCATAGAGTCTCAGTATTTGTCTCATCATTTGTCTTTTAGGAGAGCCTGGCATGTCTCCCAGTGATGGACTATGCCACATACGGGTGTATAAGCAGAGCTGTCTGTCTGTCAAACAAGTTTCTTTCTTTGTTTGTTTGTTTATTTATAGTTTGCCCCGGGTTGCAGCTGTATGACGGTAAAACTGCTGGCAGCTTTTTTTCTTAAACTGTTTGAACAGGGAAAGGAGTCCTGGGTACTTCAGGACTATCTAACCAACCTACTTCTTTCTTTTCCAGAAGTGCGCTGAGGAGCAGAGGATTTGAGCTCTGGCCGTAGCTGGGGGTGGTGAAGAAGGAACAGAGGGGAAGTGGGCTTCAAAGGCAGGAACATTGCGCATCGCTCGCGCATGCGCAGCTGCCTCAGCACTGCTTCAAAGTCTCCGATCCAACTGTGAGCCCAACACCAACAGTGGAGCACCCACGGGGACACACATCTCAAAGAAGAATGAACAATTCCACGGAGCAACTTGTGGAACAACAAAACCTTTTTCTACAAAACACTTATGCTTTAAGTAACTTTATGGAAGGGGACTACTAAAATGGATACAATTACTTATATAGATTCACTTTATACATTTGTAAGATCAAAGCCTCGTCTTTTAAAAGGCTTTGGGATCTATTAGGATCAAAAACACTGTATAAATATGGTGTTTTGTCCTGACAAAAGGGTGTCACTTAGTGCCTTTCACACTTTGGGTGCTAATTGCAACAAGTGAAGAGTATTTTCATTGGAGATCAATTTTTAGGTAATAAAACTTAGTCAGCAACAAGTTTGGTCTCAGGAATTTGCTTAGGGGTAAAACGTGCCCCATAAGATCCTCAGTCCAGGAGTATTTTCAGAGGAGAAAAAAGTCTGTCTTTATTAAAGTCTCTGAAAGACAGGAAGAATACGAGGAAATTTAATAGATACAGCATCTGCAGGCTCACCAGTTTATGTGACAAAGACAAGCATGCGATTTTAAGGCAACCAACTATAATAGGCTTTTCTGTAAGCTGCTCACCCAGAAGTGGTGCTGAAAAACTGTCAATATAGCACAGCTCTTGCGTTGGGGGAAACATTGATTTTTTTAGGATCAGTGAACAGTTTAATACAACAACAACGTGACTGACCTATGGTGCTTTACTATTGTAGGTCTGGTTGCTGGTACTAAGCTGCTGGCATTTTTTAAAAGCAAATTTAAGTTGTGTGTGAATAGATGCCTTCATGTACTCCTCTAAAAGTAGGCTTGAAAAGATCAGATTTTTCTCAGTAAATGTTATAAACCAATGGGAAAAAATCCCTTAGTTGACAACATTTGCAATGTACAGATAGGTAAAGTAAGAAAAATGGTGCTTGAGAATCTAACAGTTTGATTTACGGATATTTATTTTTTCATAATCTGATGTTATGTTGACGATTTATGTTTTTAATAGTGATAAAGCTTTAATTCTTTGACTCTCAAAATCTATAATTAAATATTTTTCTTAATGCTCCTATTGTCCAACCTCTCAATTTTGAATTGGGAAAATTTAAACTGATAAAAAATAAAAATAAACATGAATAATAAACATGAATAAGAATAAACATGAAACATTATCCATCAAAATAAAGAAAAATCAAATTCTCCCACAAGTATCAAAAATCAAGTGCCCACATTGAGTAGAGTCAAAAACCTCACCCCCTTCCTGAGATTTATTTCTACAAGCAAAAATATTAATAGTAATATAAGTTCAGTTCCAACATTCTCTCCCAGAATGGGATTGCTCCTAGGATTTTTTCTCAACTCCCAAACAAGACCCTCTTTACTTCCCTTCTATCCATATATGGGTAGGAAGCCAGCTGCCTCAATGAGTCAATGGAGTCATGTAAACTTTTCCCTGCACAATCAAACACTTGTTAATAAGGTAGGTTATTTCAGATTCCTATCACCATCAGTTTTTGAGAAATGTTAGTGTATAGAAAATTGGATGTACTCTAGTGGGCTTCCTAATCTTCTAAGTTTCAGAAGCCATTAGTAGCACAGTCATAGATATAGATATTGGCATAGAAATAGATATAGAAATAGATATAGATAGTTAGCAAACAACTATTTGGACCCAACTCTGCCCATGTAGTTCCTTCATATTATGCTTCTTGTGTAAAAAGCAGAAGACACAACAGAAATTGCTGCAGAAACACTGCAAAGATATATAAAGTAGGCAGTGTTGGCCTATATCTACTTTAAGAAGGGCCCCTCAATGGTTATTTTACATGCTGCACCTTCTTGTAATTTCTGCTGTTATTTTATCCACTTTCTCTTTCAAAGCACAGGAGGAGGAAAGAATTTGCAGGTGTTGGGGAAAGCAGGAATCAATATGATTTTGGTGGGGGGTAAATATTAATGGTTAGTCTAGCAAAGCAGGCTAAAAACTACAATGTGATGTTCAAGTTGGATGGAAACTTCTCTGCCTAAGCTTTTCATATTATTTGATACAGAACCAGAAAACCTTTAGACCTCTATCTCTTGCTCCATCCTATCTGCCAAAAACTGCAATGGGGGGCACAACTACAGGGAAGCCTATGGTATTCTTCTGTTTAACCATCTCACTTTCCTCCACGTAGTTCAGACAATGAGTCTGTTTGGAAAAAGAATCAGTCGCTTACACACAAAAAAGCATATTTGCCTCAGATAACTTTGCATGTAATATAAAGTAGTGGTTCCCAACCTTTTTTAAACTGCGGACTGTCAAACCCATTCACAAACGTTTGGCAGACTGATAAAATTCTAATAACAAATTTGCATATTCATTACTTTATCTGCATATTTGCACATTCATTATGCAAATAATAAATATGCAAATAAAATTTGTACCGGTCCAATATAAGCCCCAGCTCCCAGAGCTTCAGCAGACGCCAAGTTGTGGGTGGCTGCCACAACTGAAGCCAGCTATTCACAGCAGCTCTGGGGGCCAGGACTGGGGTACATGCCGGTCCCCTGAGCCCCCCGCCCCCAGTGCCAGTCCTGACCCTTAGAATCCCTCACCCCTCCACCATCCCCTACACACTAGCCACTGACCCGAGTCCCCTGCCCACAACCCCCCGTGCCAGCTCCCTGCCCCTTGGAGCCCCCAGCACATGCCCTCCCCTGACACTGCACTGCCTCCCAGCTGCCAGCTGAGTCCTGCTGCCTGGGTCATGGCTACTCTAAGGCTGCCATGCTGGGCTCCGCACAGTCCTCTTGCTGCACATCTAACTGCTCTTCTGAATCTGGGAAGAGACCCCACCCTTGCCCAGCGCTGGTTGGCTGAGAGGTGGAGCAGCTGCGGCAAGAAGGAAGGCTCTGAGTGGTGTACCCTAGTCCCAGCCCTCAGAGTTGTGGTTGCCCGGCAGCCAGCGGGTCACAGCCTGGCTCTGGTCTGCAGACTGGTGGTTGGGAATCACTGCATTAAAGCATTTCAGGCAAATGCAGAGTTGAGACTGATACAGAAATAGAGGTTATGAACTTAAATCAAGAACTGGCAGGGTACAACTGGAGCTGAGAGAGAATTGTTTCTTACAGAGATTACTAAGGGAGGCACCATAAAGCGTGCAGTTTTGGGGGTTTAGTTTTTTTTGGTTTGATTTTTTTGCTTTATTAAATGTGGAAGAAAAGTGTGCTGTATTAAGAAGATAGAGGTGACAAGGGGAAAGAAACTTATCCTTGGCATTAAGATCAACACAGTAGCCTAGTAGATACAATCATATCTTTCTCTAGGCTAGGGCTAGATCCAACAACTCCACTATATTGCCTAATATTCAATTAATGGAGTCCGCCTTTGTGCTACTGCCATCACTATCCTTATCTGATACACAATCAAAAAAATGCTTCCTTCTCTTTGACTTTTTAACTTCCTCTTCTCTAGCCAGTATTTTTCTGTCTGGTGTATTTACTGCTATGCACAGAAATTGAATTATATGAAAAGTCATACACTTTAAAAGAGCCAAAATATAGCAAATCACAAAGATGAGAAACTAAGGGTGTGTCTAGACTACAGGGTGTTTTCAAAAAAAGTAGCCTTTTTTTTTAAAAAACTTCACCTGCATCTAGACTGCAGCCACGGGCTTTTGAAAGTAAATCGAAAGAATGCAGCAGGTTTTTTGATTGCAATAAATCTCATTTTACAAGGACTAACGCCTTTTTTTCGAAAGTACTCCTGCAAAAAAAGGTGCTATTGAATGCAAACTGTGCTTTTTTGAAAGAGAGCATCTAGACTCTCTTTCGAAAAAGCGGTTCGCTTTTTCGAAAATCTGCTTGTAGTCTAGATGTTGTCTTTTGAAAGAGGCTTGTAGTCTAGATGTAGCCTAAGTGGGGCTGATGTGATTAAAGCTGGTAAAGCGTACAAATATACACATACAAATATATTTTAACAAACAACATTTTAGCATGGATGGTCTTTATTCTGCCCCAGAGAGGTGTCATTTCAATATTAGAGTTTTGTAACATCCTGGTGATGTCTACTCCGGAAAAAAAAACAACCACCTCCCACCAAATCCCTCTCAGGTTTGATCCCTGTGCCTAATTCATCTCAACACAGGAATTTGGGGAGGAGAAAGGAGCAGGTCATCTATTTTACAAATAAGCAATGCAGACATAACCAGTGGAGATGAGAGTTTATGTGCCTTGTTACTGAATCTCTGTGTTCAATTCAAAGCGTTTCCTTAGTAAATGGGAACATAAACCTTTGATATAATATTAAATAGAAAATAAACTACAGTTGCTTGGGCTCCAAATTTTACATGCTTTAAAAATGTATCAACAAGCTTTTAAAATAGATCTGTAAACACTTATTTTTTTTGGTAGCTTTGTATAACTGAAGAACACATTTTTGGAGAGGAATCACACTCCATAATTAAAACAGAATTGTCTACAGTGTAGCAACAAAAACTGTACAGATGTACCGAAAGATCAAAAATAATTTTTTTGCAGCCAGCTGTCTAGCATATTTTGTAATATCTAAAAATAAACAGTTTATTCATTCTGTAAACTTTCCAAATAAAGACTGGAGACAGAAGAAAGGACGAAGGGAAGGGAATAGAGAAAATGAAGAAGAGGCAAATAATAAATAAAATAAAAGAATAATACTTATCTCTTTTGCAGTGTTCGTGTCAAATAGATCTCAAAGTATTTTACCAAAGAAGTCAGCATCAGTAACCCCATTCTGAAGATAGGAAAACTGAGGCACAGAGAGGCAAAGCAACTTGGGCAAGGTCACTGGCAGGGACAAGAATAGACTTCAGGTCTCTCAAGTCCCAGTCCAATGATCAGTAAAAGTGGTACCAGTGAGTATCACATTTCATATGGTTTTGGACTTACGGCAAGATAACTGGCTGCATTTTCTTTTGAGATTTAGCCCCTTGTGCCATCTCAGTGGTGTAAAGAGACCGGAAACTGGCAAAAAAATGAGCAGGAGAAAGTTTCCCTGTTAGAGGAGAAATCCCTGTATGCTGGACTTGGGCTCTGTACTCCTCCATCCCTGCTGTAACAAGGCTTTTTGGAGCATGTTGAAGGAAATGATTGGAGAGGGTGTGGCAGAGCTCTACTATGACTGTCCTCCAAATAGAGTCCTTGCTATATCAGTGCTGCATGTTTGAAATGCTACCAAGACTGGCACTGGCTCTCAGAATGAGGGAGTAGTAATCAGGAGATGTTTCAAGGTGTGATAGATAGGACTGCTGGCCAGCATTTGGTGACTAAAGGGTTAAACTCAAATAGGAGGTATGGGCAGGGAGCCAGAAAAACCTATGGAATACAGTGCTGAAATTTGAATTGTAAATATATACCTGCCTGCTGTTTTTTCCTTTGTTTTGTGTAAGTTTAAGCCAGCAGCTGGGGAAGAGAGATGTTTTAAATCAAGGCAGGACTACCATGTCTCCAAGGAATACTGGACATGGAAATGGACTGGACCCTGAAGTGGACCATGAGTAACAGGGAAAAATGTATATTTAGTTGCGATCGAGTATTTTTTGTTTGTTTTTGTTTTATGGTTGGTTAACTTCTCTATGCTAATCCATGTGCACCCCATCCCCTATTCATTGTATCCAAGCTGCAGCCCAGAAAGACCATGTTTCTCTATTTTAATTTGTTTTTCTTAGTTGCTCTATAACACCTACCAACCAAATACGCTTTATTAATATATCTTTTTGCTTTTTTAATAAAAATTACTTTTGAAGGCGATGGTTTGATTCTTGTGTCCTGAAAAGCAGCAGGTCTGTGTATGCATATCTAGACTAAGAGGTCAGCTATCAGAGACTGCAGTTTGTTTTCTTTTTTTTATTTTTCAAGCTCTTTTGTGATAAGAGAGTGTGGGGTACTCCTCTGGAAGATGTTCAAGTGATTCTTCCTGGGTTTCAGAAGAAGGAGTTTTTACACTTGATGGTGGCAGCCTATCTCCCATGGGCCACGGAATCTGTGACTTTGGGGACCTTTTAATCTGAAGCCCACAGAGGCAAGGTATTTTTAAGGTCTCTTGCGGGCCCCCACCTTTGGCACTCAGAGTGCCAGAGTGGGGAACAGCCCTGACATAAGGATTTAAGGTAAAATGTAGAATTGATATGTACAGTATCAGAAGGTATCTCTCAGGCAACTGAAGGAAATCTACACAAATAATGTATAGGCCAAGGAGCCAAAAGGCATGTAACATATGGATAACTGAAGCAGCCATCCAACTAATCTATTCGAAATAGATGTCATGGGATGAAAAGGGGGGGGAAAAGTAATTGACATAACTCTTCATCTCACTAGGCTGTCCTATTGTAACTCATAATCTGTACCAACACAAGTCTACTGAAATCCTTTATCTTTGGCAATTGTCACTCCCTTGATACAAATATAAGAAAATAACTTGTACTATCAAAAAGTTTTTTTATCTTTCATTAAAGTTAGTAACCAATTTTCACCATCTTCTAGGCCCTTAGAGTGTACATTAAATACTCTGCATGTACATCGTTGCACAGTGGCCTACTCAGACAGGCTCCAAGGTACAAAAGAAATGCCCATTCTAAAGAAACATGTAACATATATTGTCAAAATATAGGACAAACTCTTTTGCTTATGTTTTCATAAATGGACATGGTTTAAGAGAATGGGATATTCTAAAATCCAAGGTTGTCTGAACCTCTTCTCTAATGTTTGCCACTATGAAAAGACACACAATAAGTTCAAATCTTTTGTTTGAAATATACATACAGCAACATCTTCATCTAAATTGAGTTTCTGCCACTGTCCCTTTTTCCTGGTAATTTTCAACACTGCTATTACAAAACATTTATTTACATGGACCATATACAAAGACAGCTACCCTTTCAACAGATGACTCAGGCTAAATAAGACAAGAGAAGAACACAGCATACCACTTCAGTAAAATCCCCTCAATCTTCCTTTTCCTAATTATAACAAAAAAGAGTGATTGCTTTAAATGTTTGATTTTTAAAGGAGATACATTTCTATTGTGTTTAGGGATAATGGGGGTTACCATTTGATGGATAATTTAAAAACTGCAGAGTCATAGGGTTGTAAGTTAGCTCTATTTGTGTAATCTTTAAAACAGCTGAACATTTATTAAGCTGGCTTTTTTGCAGACAGAACAGGTTTGGATGAACTGCACTTTGCTAGGCAGCTTTATTCATTTATTTTAAATGTGAATTATCTGGGTCAAGCATTATCATGAGTGGTTGCTTTCAATAAATCACAAAAATTGCTGGCTGGAACTGAGTTGTCTATACTGGTATTTTATCCAAGTGTTCATGTGGTGGATCCTGTAACTACTGCTTCAAATGGATGCCGTGAAAACAGATTATGTCCATTTTCACTACACAAATTTAGTACGAACACTAATTATTGCTGCCATTTACGTGGGGTATATTGCTGAAAATACCTGTTTTATGGGGCTCTCATGACAAGACTGTTATTTTCAAGGGCTTTTTAAATAGAAGTATCTGTATTTGTAGAATTTGATCTCTAGTGTATCATTTCTCTAAAACTGACTGCATGCAGGCACAGTGCTATCCCACACAACTTGTTTCAAAACAAGTAATGTGGCTCTCACCTTTGGCAAGAAACACTCTTGTTTTCAGGAGGGAATGGGGCAGAAGAGAAGGTTCCTGCATTTAGGTTTGGAGTATTTTCCCTGGTCCACATTTTCATTCAAGACTCCTTGAAAAATTACTGACATGATAAAAATCACAAGATCATGGTAGTAGAGCCATAGAAAAAGATGGTGCTCTGTGTATGCCAGAGGAAAGCTTCATTCAAACTGAGTAAAATGCTTTGTATAAACTCGTGTTTAACTCCCACCAGGTTTTAAATTTGTTTCTGCAGACCAGTTTCTGCTGCACACAGTGTATGTTTTCAGTTAAACCATGTTCAGTGCCAGTCCAGTTGCACCCATTGCCAAATGCCTATTCTTAGCATTGGATAACTTTTTTGGTGTAGGGTTGGGCCCAGGCCCTCTCAGAGAATGACAGAGGCCCAAGCCTCTTTGAGTTTAGAATCCGCAGCCTAGCATCAGCCCCAGGCCCCCAATGTATCTAACTTCTCATCTACAGGGTCATACTAAAACTACAAGAATATATGAAAATGAACACTTGAGACATTTATTTATTAACAATTAAGTCATTATACCAATAGCCTGTATAATAAAAATGTAACTTTAATTATGAGTTTCTTCTGCAAGCAAAACTCATCATTTTAGGAATGCTTTTCTGGCTTTGTTGTGTTCAAATTCATTTATAATTGAAGAAAAATCTAATTTATGTGCAACATCACTGTTAATGTTAAGGATTGAAAGCCCATTCAAATGCTCCTGTCCCATTGTAGAGTGATGATGGTTCTTTACTTGTTTTAACACGTTGAATGTGCATTCACCTGAGGCCACTGATGCAAGGAGATTGACAAAAATATGTAATATTAAGAAATAGTCAACATGCTGAGATTGAATATTACTTGGAGTAGGGTTTTTTTGGCATGCTGAATAGAGATCTTCATCACTTAGTTCTCTGAACTCCCAAAGAAATCCAAAAAGGGTACAAATTTGTCGCAGTGACTCAAATTGACATGTAGACCAGAAACGCTAATACCCTGTGCTGCTGATTTGGACTCAGAAAGGATTGTGTCCCATTGATCATAAATCTTTTGAATATCTTTAAGAGATCGTTCTATGTTATCTCTCTCAACAACTAATGTAGCATTGTGTCCTTCAATTACAAGATTAGTTTCATGGATCATTTTTAGCAGCTTCATCCACATGAATGACATTAAAATGCATTCAAATTTGGATGTACATGTCTGAATTGCCTTAAGCTCTGTGGGAGCCTGTGCTGTGAGAATAGGAGATTCAAGCTCACTTAAAGCCTTGCTCACAGAGTCCAAATGCTGTGTAACTAGTTTAACGCCATCAATTCGTGCTGACCATCTTGTTATTGACATGCTGTGAAGGGAAACAGGCAGAAGATGCTTCAGAATTTCCCACTTTCGAGGACTGCTACTGAAGAGGTTGTACAATTGCTGGATTGCTCCAAAGTACGTGATTGCTTCCTTGCATGATTCAGTGCAATCAATGCCGACAAGATTTAGTGTGTGGTTGCCACAAATGGAAAAAAATAGAGTTTGAATTTTTTCTCAAGGAGGATTTCTTATACTTTTTGTAGAGTAAAAATTTCTGAGACAGGCTATGATATTCTGTTAACCCCTATTCTAAATTTCAAATCTGGATCAGGCACACAAAACATCTATGTCTATGTCAAAAAACAAAGTACATGACCATCAGAGGAAGGTCATCATAGAGCTAATAATCCAGACAATGGGTGAGAGAAGACATAACACATTCAATGGTGCTAGGAACAAATACTTACTGTCTCTGCTTTAATCTCCAGGTGCAACACCAATGGATCACATCCACACAAAGATACCTTCCTGAAGCTAACAGACATATTGCTACTTAACACATAACTAATAATTGATGCCTGCTTTGTTTAAGTACTTGTTTAAGGTATCCTGTAAGCTCTGGGTGGAAAACACTATGTAATCTTTAGATTATTGCTTTTATTTTGCCTCATGGTTAGCACCTATCCAGGGGGTCTCTCTCCTCCCATCACTTCATCCACCCACCAGCATCTTATATGACCTATTGTCTGTTAGTGTTCACCAAGCCTAACAAGCGACATGACACTCCACCAACGCTATGTGTTAATAAACCCTTCTGCTTGCTTCATCCACGGTGTCCAGATTCTGTTGTTCTGTTGTTCTTCCCTGCCATATTGGACCAGTTGTCATAGGCTTGGCCAATGCAGACTTGAAATTTAATCTGAAGCCTTTCAGAATTTCTAATACACAACTGACGATTTCTTTTTTTGGGGGGGGGACGAAAGGGGGAATTATCGAACAAAAATAAATCGTTCTTCAATTGAAGCCTTTGAACTTCCTGAAATTTGAACATATTGAACAACCAAGGTTGTCTGTTCTTTATGAGAACAGTCTGGAGTTGTGTCAATAATAATTGAAAAGTACTTCACATGTCGTAGCTCTTCAAAAATTGTTGTTTGCAAAAATGTTCCACACAGTTCAATAAAGTCGTTTTGTATTCTGGTAGACTGTTCCAGGGTGGTCCTCTCTTCTTTCTCTCAGGGGGTAGGATCTCAGGTCCCCTGGGCTGTCTGAGTCTGCAACTCACCCCACACAATTGATCAAACACCAGTAATTGACTGCTCCCTGCGAGGCTGGATAGCCTGGTGGCCAGAGTCTGTGAACTAAAAATCAAAGGCTGGCCTTTAATACAGGGCTGGACGTCTCAATGGCCAGAGTCACAGGGGGGAGGGGAAAAATGGTGTCTGTGCCCACCCTACTCCACTGGGTCCCAATCCAGGGCCCTATGAGTAGCAGAACGGTTCACTGCTCCCTCGGTGGGGAATCCGACCGAAATACACCAGGGATCTCAGGGTAGGAGAAGCCACTCCTGCACCCTCCCTGGGACACTTCCTACAAGATACATCAGGTCAAAACCCCATGTAGCAACTAGGAGCTCTGGATTGTCAAGGGCTACATATCCCAGGGAACCTACTGGGGTTGCATTCCCACCGTCAATGGGGCCTCCTCTGCTTTCCGCTTAGGCGGCCAGCTGCTGCTGCTCAGGAGCTCCAAATAGAGGTCCTCCACCGCCATCCCAGACTGAGTCTCTCCCCAGGTTTTTATAGCAGGGCTACAGTCTGGACATGCCTGGCAGGGTTGTAGGGACAGGCCTCCTCCAGCCAGGGCAGACTGGCTAAACCCTGCTTATTCAGTGCAGGGCTGTACACCCTGTGACAGACAGTTAATGGACTTGCATGCATTTTCTGCTCTCTTGAGATTCACGAACACATTTAATATATCCTGATAAAAGTGGGTCATGCTTGCCAAGAAACTCAAGTATACCAAGAAAGTTTCCATTTGTAGGGTCACTGATACATTGATTGGACCCAAACAAAGCCATCCCTGTTCAGAAAAAAAGAAGAAAAGAATGACATTCAATATGCACTCATGGAGTTTTTTCCAGTTATCAGTTTCTGTGTTTATTTCACTCAGGACTAAGTTTTAAATTGAACTGTCAGCTAATGCTGCTCTACTAGCTGATTTAATAATTATTTTTATTTGATACTGAAGTTTCACATACAGGTATTTGGTCTTTCAATTTCCTCCAACCTCTACTGATGCTCCAACTGGATGGATCAGACAGTACTGATGCATTTGAAGTATTACTGTTAAATATGAAACCAGGTACACAGTACAGAGCCTGCTTTTCCATACTCCAGCAGAGCCAGTCTCTTGTGTGGATCTCTCCATCTGGAAGAGTTTTTTTCAGCAGATGAGTGGGAAAAGCATTATTTTCAGCATCATTCAATATATTACTCGGAATGTGAAAACAACTAACTTTGAGAAATGACTACATTTGAGCAACATTGTTCTTATCAAGAAGTCCAATATCAGGTACTGATGCCACTGTTGTTACACTGCATCCTGTGATAGTCATAAGTTCTTGCTCCTGCTGTACAGTGTTTCCGAGGTCCTCATTTTTGGCCTGCACAGTCTCTAAAACAAGTGTAGATTCTGCATCTATCGCTACTGTTGGCTTTTCTGTGTCTTGATTAATGACCTCCTCATTCTGAGACAGTCACATTGAGATTTCGTTTGTGGGTACAAAGTTGTTATCATCAGAACTAGAAGTGACACTGTCAGTATGGTCACAGTCTAATCGCTGAAGCGTCTTTTCTACTAGAAATTATGTTATTGGCTTTAAACTCTTCACTGCTGCTTCACTTTGTTGCTTTCGCCATCTCTTGCACCACCTTTGCTTCATTTTTATAAAAGGGTTGTTTTAAAACACAGTAACACACAATAAATTAATTTTACTAAAGGCTATCAGTTATACAAAATTTTAATGGAATATATTTTGCAATTACTATTATATAATAACCATCTGGAGGTGTTATTTACTATGGCCCTTATAGCTTTATTTCAAAGACTTGAAATTTTGTCTGCTAACATGTTCCTGTTATTAAATTCTTCTGGTGCATTATCATGAATATGAAGATGGGGCTATTGACAGATTAGATATAAAGTTTATGAAACAACTAGAATTAAAAGTTTATTATCACAAAAAAAAGCCCTTAAAGGCAAATCTACAACTGAATGAAGAGGTAGCTTACAGCTGAGCCTAACATGGTTATTGTATATGAAGACACATAAGAAAAAACAGGAATTTGAAAATCTCCTCTGCAGAGATAAACATCTAATTTAAAGGTTAATCTCACCCTCAGATCAAGCAAAATCACTTTACAGTAACAGAATTAATTATGACTTTCAAAACCTCTAAACTATGCAAAGGCTGTAAACAGTGTTTCATAACGTAGAATTATTAATCACAGAAGCTACTCCAGTCTCCACTCACATTGATGAAAACTTGGATGTGACCAAAAAATTTGCCAAGGCCTGAGGATACACAATGATTTAAATCAATTTTTTGCAGGTGTGTATATATCGCTTCTTTTGTTGTCTCTATTATAACTGCAAGGTGTATAATAAATGGAAATGACTTGGTAGAAAAATGTCAAAATTTGAGGCCCCTTTTCTCCTGAGGCCCAGGCTAAATTGGCCTTCCTGGCCCCCCTCTTATAGGGCCTGCTTGGGCCTATGTTGTTGTGACGTAGTGTGGGTACCTTGCTGGTTGCTGGGCTTGGGCTGTGGGTGACCCCCAATGGCTGCTGTGTGTAGCACGGCCCAGCAGGGCAGGGGATGAGTCATTATGCAAAAGGGGCGTCGTAACCTGTCTGACTAGCTACCCCCCAGGGAGAGAAACAAAGGAAGGTGGAATGCCGCCCCTGGCTGGGGGGCAGGGCTGGAAGTGAGTTAGTTAGTTTCTGTCTGGGATCATGGAGGAAGGAGCCTAGGCAACGGGGCTGGGATTTAGGGTCCCAGTCTCCCCCATCTCAAGGGGAGCTGAGGCATCCTAGGCCTGCCCTGTAACCAGATGACATCTGTGCTGTGCTGTATCCTGGAGAAGCAATAAACTCCCTCTATTCTACTGGCTGGTGGCGTCTGTCCATGCGATTACGGGGGTGCAGGAGATGGGAAAAACCCAACACGTTGTCACAGTTGTTTATTGGGCTCAACAGAAGAGCTGTGCAGAGGGTCAAATTTCCATTTTTCTAAGGATGCGAGATTTTGATTTTCACTGATTCAGAATGAAGCCAAATTTCAGAAGTCTGAAAATTTCTCTCCAAGAATAATACGGAGGGAAAAATTTTTGAGCTCTAAGTGTTGGTAAACATTTCGTTTCAATTTCACTGTGTGCTATATCTGCCTAAGTGAATTAAGCTGAACTGAAAAGAGGCACTCTCGATCTATAATAAATACCAATCTAGAGGGACTTTTACCATATTCTGGAATTCATATTTCAGTATATTTCCAAGTGCAGACAAGTTCTTATCTTGGAATAACAGTGTCCACAAATAGAGTTGCATTGGAATAGACAAGGCCTAAGAAACTCACAGAATCTCTTCCAGTTATTAAATGCTAGCCATTCTGAGAAAAATACTCTATAAAATCAGTTTTCATAAGTTTCCAAAACTCGTTTTAGTTCTTCATTTTCACCTCTCTTTCCTGTTTAGTTTTCTGAGAAGAAACAAGTATTCCATTCCTGCCTGATAACTAATCTAAGGCTGGGGATTAGGATGGGCAGATGAGAAAAAGACTGAGGGAGCAGGAAAAGGAAGTCTTAGAAAACCATTTATGACTTGATTTTCACTAGTGCTGAGAACCCAGCTTCCCAACTAAGCACAACAGGAGTTGTAAATGGTCAGCACTGTTGAATAATCCAGCCACAGATAAGACTTCTCAAAGACCTGTGACTACTTCTGAAGATTTGGCCTTAATTTTCTATCTTCCACTAGCGGTGAGGCACAAACCACTGACACATAGGGTTGCCAGGCTGAAAGAAAAATACCGAACACCCCTCTATCCCCC
>JANRFK010006693.1:34955300-34970161 GCA_030068395.1 Apalone spinifera
GGGGAGACAAGGAAGAGGAAAGGGCCGTTGGGAAACAGAGCTGGGGGGGTACAGGGGGGCTGGCCAGGGGAGATCAGGAGGGGAAGTGGGGGAGAACCGGCCGGCCAGGAAAGGGGGGGAGGGGGGAGTGAGCAAATTGGCCAGCGGGTAGCAGGACTGACCTGGGCACTTGCTGCCTCTCCCACGCAGGCTCCTGGCGACGCACGAGTGAGGAGGAGGAAGCTTCCCCTCCTCCACATACACAACCAATTGAGGGCTCCCGGCAGAATTCGCAGCCCCGCCTCCCAACTGGGACTCCCAGCCACTCACCCACCCACACCAGGATTCCGTCCGGTGTGCAGCCGGAAAAATCAGAAAATACCGGACATTGTACATATCCGGTCTTTTCTTTTTTTTTTTTTTTACTGGACAGAGCGCGCAAATACTACACTGTCCGGTACAATACCAGACACCTAGCAACCCTACTGACTCACAATAATTCTTCCACACAGAATGAACATACACAAGCTGTCAGGCCCTGCATTGTACTCCTAATACACAATAAACAATTAGTGATCAAACAAAACTATGCAAGAACTAATGCCATTTAGCAAATAACAGGATGTGTGTGTGGATTTCCTAAACACTACTTTGGAAATTACTCTTAACATGAGTCAGGGTGAAATGCAATACAAAAATGAGGGAATGCAGGGTACTCCCAGTAAAAAAACAAGAATTCATCAGGGAATTCACTGATTTTGATGGAAAATGCTAGCCCTTAAATGTAGTACTTGGCCAAAAGTGGAAAAGAGGATGTTATGGTTTCTGGATATTCACAGCACAAACCATACCATGGTTAACATATTACTTCCCACAGCCATCCATCAAATGGATGAAAGAGCTATCAAGCCATCTTTTACTCATTGCCAAGCAAGTGCACTTTTTTCCCCTCCCTGAGGTTACTTTAAGTATGTGGAAGAGAATAAATCTTGATATGCCTCAAATGCTGTCAGACAGGTAACATAGCCTCCTAGGCCAAGAACAGAAGACAGAGATTTGCACTGTGGCCTTGGGCAAAGTTCTCTCCAGCTTAAACTTAAAAAACAACAAACGGTCTGGTAGCATTTTATAGACTAACAAAACATGTGGGTGGTATCATGAGCTTTCGTGGGCATAGCTCACTTCTTCAGATGACCGGAGTTTTGAATTTAGGATGTGCAGACCCAAAATAAATATTGGGTCTGCACATCCTAAATTTAAAACTCCGGTCATCTGAAGAAGTGGACTGTGACCACGAAAGCTCGTGATACCACCCACATGTTTTGTTAGTCTATAAAGTGCTACCAGACCGTTTGTTGTTTTTTAAATGTATCCTATACAGACTAACTCAGCTATCCCTTGAAGTCTCCAGCTTAAGTTACCCCCAGAAAAACAGAAAAGCTTCATCCAAAAAAAAGTGCATCTTCTATATAGCACAAGCAAACAACAACCATCCTCCACCACTGAGGAGGCAGTGGTAGTGTGCCAGTAGGTTTTCTGAATATAAAGTGCTGGGAGTAGTACCAGCCAGGGATTGCTGGATGCAGGTGAATGAGTGATGCTGCGACAGAATGCAAAGATTGACAATTTTTCTCTTCTTATTGGTTCAGAAATGAAGTGTGTGGCACTGGAATAGCTGAGCACAGGGGGATCAATTCACACAATTTAACTGGTTCAGAAAGTGAGTCAGAGCATTTAACTGCCCGATCAAGTCATAAAACACATATCAAGTGTCTTTTAAATGCAACTGTATGTAAAAAGTGTAAATATGTTTGGTGGCATCCCTCACCCTACATCAGTTATCTTATTGTACTATACATTCTCTATGATAAGGACTATTTTCACCTGTACTTCAAAATCCTAGAG
The DNA here is from genome assembly GCA_030068395.1 of Apalone spinifera. Classification (NCBI taxonomy): domain Eukaryota; kingdom Metazoa; phylum Chordata; order Testudines; family Trionychidae; genus Apalone; species Apalone spinifera. The sequence goes on from JANRFK010006693.1 coordinate 34,957,185, forward strand.
CAACGGAGCCTCTTCCCAAAAGGGGTTTACGGGCCCTTTTCAATATAAATATGAAAAACACCACAAGAATCAAGGTACCCACATAATTCAAATATTTGTTTCAATAACTGTCATTATGTAACACTCATTTATATATTAAAAATACAGTACTGCAATGCCATCAATCAAAGAGAGGAATACCACACCTGTGTCTGATAGCCCATAGAACAAAGTGGCCTGCCTGTGGGTTGGAGGGATTGGGGGGTAAATCAGTCCAGATTTTGAGGTGGGCCTCATCCAAGGGGAGTCAAATGATCCAATATAAAAGAGAGATAGCAGGAATCTGCAGGCATGTGTCTGGTTGAGAGAGGCCAGCCAGCCAACTGAACTCCCTCCAGAAAGGGCTGGGGAGTAGCAGCTTTTCATGGTGTAGACTGCCAGAGAAAGAGCTGTAGATGTGGTTGAAGAACTGGAGCTAAGTGTGAACTGGTGAATTATGATTTGGGACTCTATCTTGAGGGCTCATTGCAGATTATTTTGGCTGTAATGGCTCTGAGGTCTGCATGAAAAATAAAGTGCTTATGGGAGTTGTTAAGAGAGAGCTGAACAATGAGTGGTGGGAGAACTTGACTATCCACCTGGACATGCAGGAGACTTGGGAGAAGACACTGACGCACTATCAGTGCTCAAGTGACTATTAGCTTTTGCCCTCGTTGCAAAGCCGGCATATCACCCATCCCAAGGGAAAATGGCACCTGGGCTCTGACTCAAAGCCCCATTCAGGTCAACTAGCTGGGCTGAAAGCACCACTGAGCTCAAGTGAAAGAGCAGGTTTAGTGCCAACACCTGTGTAAGAGCCCAGCCTATCTCTGCAGTGAACATACACCAATACAGGCTACTTACTCAGACTAGAATAAATGACTGCAATATTCCAATCATACTACCTCACAAGAGTTGTGTGTATTCATCGAGTAATAATTGTATAACACTTTGATCAATTAAGTCCTGTAAGGAGCGAGTGGTGGTGCTATATTTATTAGTCAACACACACGCATGTGACTGTGTTTTTCCTTATTCATTTGTACTGAGATAGCAACAACTATTTCCAGAATATTAAAAAAATAGCATCTCAAGTCCAAGACTGATCTCAATTGGCTGTAATTGATATCTCAATTAGGATATCATGGAGCTTGGAAGTGACAGATCAACAGACTATTCAAAAGCACGCATGGACTAATGTTTAATACTGTCCAATCAATACACATGATCATGTATTTGCTTTAAATTCCATGACAGATGTCAATTACGGACTTAACATACATTTCGCTCAAAATCCTTTAGAATAGTGGTATTGAAAGCTCCCTGATCTCTGAAAAGCATGAACTAGGGATGTAAGCGAGTAGTTGACTATCTGATATGTGTAGGCTTATCATAGCCGATAAGCCCAGACTTATTGGGCAGTCGAGTTGATTACTTGCATTCCGCCCCCTTGCTTCCTCTGTAACAGAGGCAGAAAGGGGATGGAAGCAGGAGCCGGTGCTTTCTGCCCTCCACCACATGGTGCTGCCTCAATCAGAGGCAGCAGCATGGGTGGGGAGGCAGGAGAGGCTGCTGCGAAGCAGCCCCTGTCCATGGTGGCGCAGGCTGGCTGCAAATACAGGCTGCTCCAGCAGCAGCCCTTATATGCAGGGTTCCCAACACCCCACTAGGACCCTTCGTGGACAGGAACTGCTGGACTTGCTCAGGCCCAGCTCGCATGAGGTCCGGGACCACTGTCTCTCTTAACATCCTTAGTGTGAACAAAGTCTGAGAGAGCCAGGAACAGGAAGAACACTGACTGTCTCTCAAGGAAAATACAACCTAGAGCTGTTGCGAGTCCTACCTGATAAAGAACCTTACCACATGAGAGGCCCCTTTATTATTTATTATGTACACACTTACAAGTAGAACTACCAGCTAACACAAGTGCAGAAACAAGAGCAAAAATGAGGCGTAAATCAAGCCTTTTTTGTTAGCAGAAGAGAGACAAACACTTTTGTCACCCTTCAATGAAATGACTGAATGTCAAGTGGAAACCATCTCTATTCAGCACCAGAACAAATACACACTGCTGACCAACACATTCCTAATAGACAGATTAAATGATGGACCAGATTCTAAGAGGCTGACTTCACTATCTGCTTCTCCCAAGCCTCTAAACCCCACCTGGTTCAGGCTAGCGAAGGGAACAGCCATTCTCCATTCTCTCAACGCAAACACACAGAAATCCATAAGTTTTGAATGAGCGAAGTTGACATCCACTGCAATAAGCTCTCTGCTGGTACCAATTCATCAGTAAGAGCAGAACAAGTAACACTCCACAGCTCAGTGGCCACTCCCCTGGAGCAAACAGAGGGAAACTTCACAAATTTGGTGTAGTGCTAGGCTCTTGTTCAGCAAGGTGCATGGCTTGTGGAGGGAATTTGGGGGGCAGGCTTGGAGAAAGCCAAAGGTGTATCCCCTGAGCATTTAATTACGTGGATTATTGAACCCACAGCCACTCTGGCATCTCAGGGCTAGACAAATTCAGACTAGAAATAAGGTGCACATATTTCTCAGAAGGGATAATTAACCATTGGAACAACTTATCAAGGGCTCTGATGGAGTCTCCATCCATGGCATTTTTTTAAAACAAAATGGGCTGGTTTTCTAAAAAACGAACTCTAGTTCAGTGTTCCCCAAACTTTCCACACTACCGTATCCATACCAAGAGTCTGATTTGTCTTTCATACTCCCGGGTTTTACCTCACTTAAAAACAACTTGCTAACAAAGTCAGCTATAAAAACACAGAAGTGTCACAGCACGCTTTTACTAAAAAATTGCTTACTGACGCATTTTAAAAAATACAGTTTTTAAATTAAATCACATATAATATAAATAGCATTCTTACATTTCAGTGTATAGTTTACAGAGCAGTATAAACAAGTCATGTAAAACTGTAGTTTGTACTGACTCTGCTAGAACTTTTTACGTAGCCTGTTGTAAAACTGAACTTTGAGATGAGCTGATGTATCTTATTTCGATCTTATTTCTAAATAGCTTATTTTGCAATTTGGCGCTGTCTACACAGTGCCAATTTTCGAAATAACCCACTATTCTGAAACGTCCCTTAATCCTCATGGAATGAGGTATACAGGGACGTCGGAATAGCGAGCCCATTATATTTCAGAATAACGGGCTTGCTGTTAAGATGCAGAATAGCTATTGCAGGATACTTCTAGTATCCCAAAATAGCGTTGCAGTGTAGACATAGCCTGTAAGGCCTTTGTGTAACTCCAGGGATATGCATACTCATGGTTGATAACACTGGTTTAGTTCAAACAGGAAATATTCCAGGAAGTTGTATGGCTGTGTTATGGAGGAGGTCAGAGTATATGGTCTCAATGAACTTTTCTGGCCTCAACCTATAAATAGCAGCCATATAACACTTAGTTTTGAATATGGATTTCCCTGTAGCAAATCCAAGTGATGCAAACAACAAACAATTACTAGACACATCAGCTGCTAAACAGCTGGGACCTGAGTGGAAAGAAAAGAGTAGGAAATTGTTATAGAACATCCTTTATCCTCTCTGTGAACAAGCACAAAAAAACAAACATTATGCACACGTGCACACAAGATACTCTTCCTTGTTGTATGCAGAACCTATGCAGAGCGCCTGGAGTCAAGTCCAACACAAATGGATACAATCTGTATGGAATCTATATGCTGCAGACAAGAGACAGTCATTAGATATGTTGCACATGCATAGAAGCCCTGAACTTTAGAGCAAAAAATCTCTCACTCTCTCCTAACTCCTGTCCAAACACCTCACAGGCCTCTGCCACTTGAGATGAATAGAGGAGTCCTCCCTTAACTAGCAATAACCAGTAGTTCACTTATTGCTCTTCTGTGGGTAGCTCAGGAGAGCTTTTCACAAACATACACGCATACAAAAACCAAAGCACATACCATATATCCCTCTCCCCCATCTTTGTTTAGCTCTCTGCACAAAGCCCCATCATTCAGACTCTTGTGCAAGGGAAAGAAAATTGGTGCTAGAGCCACCTCTCAATGACACAAATGGGTGAAGAAACAAGTGTGTCATGGTATGAAGCATTTTGCACTGCTACCACACATAGAGAAGGGAGAACAAGGTTACAGCCAAAATGAGCAGCTATTGTGTAACTTCTTCTGCAATACATATACGTTTTTATATACCATGGCAGAATATAAAAATTTTAATTTTGACCCACCAAACATGCACACTCGAACTGAAACAGCTACTTATGGAGGAAATACAAGCATAATATTCAGTAAAGCACAGATTTATAACTGAATCTGTCTGCAAAGCTGCACAGATTGACAGAATTAGGTCATATCTCTTGCTAGCCAATCTTACTGCTATTTCTCATTCCCCCCTCAGTTTTTAATAATTATTAATTTATTTCTTCTAGAGCAGTGCAAGAGAGTTGTCATTCAGGTCATACTTTGAATTATGCCTGGTATATATCAGAGAGGCCTCCTGCACATCCTCAATAGAGGCCAAAACCTAAATGGATAGGGTGTTTCCAGTTCAGTAATCCTAAAGCATATGCACTCTCACTGCCAGAATGCTCCATTAAGAGACAAGCAATAACATTCACTGAGGGGAGGAGGAGATGAGCAGAAACACAGTAATTGCTGTGCTCTTTTCTTTGCTGTTCTTGCAGTGGCACAACCTTGTAGCATCTGCTATCAGTTTTTAAACATAACTTTTATTGAAGCCTTGCATACCCAAAATTCAGGCTATGTATAGATGCAGTTGTGCCACTGCAAGATCTCTCATGTAGCCATTCTATGTGGCTGGGAGAGAGCTCTTCTGTCAACATTAAAAAAAACACCCTCATTGATACAGTACTGTCCGCACGGGCACGCAGGTCAATCAATGTCACATGTTGCTTGAGGGGGTGTTTACTCACACCTCTCTGCTCCTTCCCAAAGGCAGGGCTCTAGTAAGCCCAATTTCAGTTGTTCATGGGACCATTTCTGTCCTGCTCAGAACTGCTTGAAGATATTCAGTTTTGTAACCTAAGAAAGGAGGACATGACTCTAGAGCCCTTCATGTTCATATATATAAATAAAATGTGTCTGTCACTGCATTTCCAGCACATGCAAGATGCTGCTTAACTCATCAGTACGAGAAGGCAGAGAAACAAGATTTCTAGGACCTTACAAAATATTTCCCAGTATTGTCTGGTCACTGGGTAGAAAGGAAGTTAAAGTTTCCTCTAACTCAATGCTTGGCCTTCGTTAATCTCCAAATCCCTCTGCATAGATGCTTCAGAGACAACTATTTGTGAGCTCCACAAAAGCTTTTCTTCTTCAGCTCATCGCTGAGCCATTCTGTGCCATCTCCCAGCACCAAGCTAAACAGGACACATCCCTGAGCACAACCTAGAGCTGAATTTAGTTAAATGTTAACATGCCCAAGAATTCTTTCATTTGTAGAAGCATCTTCACCTTTCTTGGCTTTGGCTGAACTACTTTGTTACCAAAGCATGTGCCACTGTCATGGCTGTGACGAGGACAGTCAGCCCTAGCGATCAGAGCCAAAATTAGGGTCAGCAGTCAAGCCAATGGTCAGACCTGGACTCAGACACCAAGATCCGAAACAGGTCAGTAAAGCAGGAACCTCGGACAAGTCAGGAGAGCAGGGATATAGCCCCATATGATATTATATTCCTAATGCATCCCAGTCCAGTAAACACTTCATCAAATGATGTCAAAATCTGTTCTGCATCCTATTTAGTAGATAAGGCTATATACCCAATTTGATAATCTGCATTTGCAGAGAATTACTCTGCTGCTTCAAACACTGAGCTGCATCTATTCTTATATACACATTGGCAGCATAGCTTTGCAAAATTCACTCTTTTTGTGCACATATATAAAAGCAGCTTATTTTTATTTTAAAATTGGGTGATCACAAATATTTTGTGCATGCTGGCTGCAATTACATTGCTCTTAGTACGTGGTTTGAAATTCAGTTTTTGTTCATTTACTTACAAAAACTCACCATAGATCTATATATTGGTGGCCAGCTAGCATGTTTCATTCACACAGGAATATTCTGTTGCTTTGGAACTAAAGAAATATTTCAGGTATTTTAGCTTCCTTCCTCTGTTGGAACATTATAGTCAGTATTGTAGCAATAATGAAAGGAATAAACAACAAAAATCCAACTATAAATTTGCAAAGTACTTTAAATATAAGAATTTGTCTATGACATTTGTTTGATAAGAAAACATAGCAACTCCCTTTTTTACCTAAGCTACACAAAAAATATACAATCAGATTTTATAGAACTACTCTCTTTCTTTCTTGGGTTCTCCCTGTAATGGACATTTGGAAAATTCACATATGACCTCTTTTTCAAAATGCAAAAACAGGACACATGCAGGAGCTCCGTTCCCTTCATTGCCCCAGCCCTGCTGCTCCTCTTCCCCCATGTTCTGACCCCGTGACCAGGTCCAAAGGCAGAACCAGGCAGTGGTAAAAGCCACCTAGGGAGCCCAGCCGATCCCTCCACCAGCCCTGGCCGGAAACAGGGGTACCTGCGAGCAGCCTCTGGCCTATGTCTCTGCCCCTAGGGTGCAACACCCAGGGCTAGGGTTGCCAGATGGTTTAACAAAAAATACTGAACACCACCACCACCCCAAAAAAAACACACCAGGAAAAAATTCTGTTGAGGAAAAAAGAGCGGGAGACCAACGTTGTTGACCCTCCCCCAAAAAAAGGACCCAAATAATAGACAGTCCAAGTGAAAACCAGACCCCTGACAACCCTACCTGATTGGCCTGCGAACAGGGGAATATGGGAAGTCTCCTCCCAGCCACGGGCATGGGCACCTAGAGAGAAGGGAGACGGGCAAAGGCGCTTCACCTCCCCCAGACCAATCACGTGGCTCCTAGGAAACACGGATGGTATTTTTACGAATGAGTATCTGATCTCTCTTTCCACTGGTTTTGGGCATACGCTCATTTGTTATTGTGTTACACACTAAGAATTAGTTTCTGGCTGCCATCTAGCTTCTTGGAAAATTAACAAAATTCAAGCAGCAGAAGATGAACAAGCTCTGTCATAGGCTAGGAAATATGTGGCCCATTAACACCTTGTCATGAGTCTCAGGCTATTTGTTAGAGGAGGAAGAGGAAAGAGGATTGGTTACTTAACAGGGATGGGGAAAGATGTGGGCAAATCTTGTCCCCCGTGTTAGAAAGATCCTGGCACTGATAATTTGCTAGCCAGTGTAGGTCTATATTTGTGTGTTTGCCAAGTACAATATGACTTATTATTTACCTGATTCCAAGTCAAGAACCTGAAGATCTTTGTATAGTTCCTCCCCTCCAGGAATATCATGATCAGTAGAAGAATGAGTTACTTCTCCTCCCCACCCTCTCCCAACAAAACTGTATCAAAGGTTGAAATGCACTTCATTTTTTTATTTAAAAAGCCCCCTGTTTCAGCATAAAGCGGTCTCGTAGGGACAGTCACACCAGAGCTTGGAGGAAGTAAGTGTTACTATCTTACAGAGGGATGCCACACAGGGGAGTAAGCAGAACACACGAGCCACCAAGTCCGCTGGAACTCACAAGTCCAAGTTGGTGATGCTCTTGGAGAGACTCTCCTCCTCACACAAGGGCTGAGTGCCAGGCTGGGAGAGCCACCAGAGTGTCTCCTCCAACCATCGCTAAGAAAGCGGGGGAGGAGAGAGCGGCGGCAGGGGGCCGTTAAACTTTCCAGGGTTCCCTCTAAACTTGGGAGCCCACGTCTGGATGAAACAGCCCCAAGCGAAGCACAGCACTTTCCCCCACGCGATTGGGGGCGGGGGGGAGGAGATACCTGGTGAACCTACAGCAGCCCAGCAGGATGGGCAGGTCTCCCGGGTCTCCCAGTGGGTCCTGTCCAGAATGAATGAGCCCTGGAGAAGCACACTTACACCCCCTCTCTCCCCACTGCTCACCTGCTGCTGGGGATGGTAGCCAGCTCTGTGTCCATTGCCCAACCTAGCGGCGGTGCCAGCACCAGACTCAGCGCCAGTGGGAAGAGAAGGCTGAGGAGCTGCCTGCTGCTGCTCAGCGTCATCTTCACCCCCCAGTGGGACGCACCTCCAGCAGCTCCCATTTGCCCTACCTCAGCTGCGAGGCGCCATCGGGCAGGGACAGAGTGGGGGGGGAGGGGGAAAATGAAGCCCCTTGCAGCCTGCATGGTGCATGATAATAATAAAGCTGACTTAATTAGAAAATACCAGACATTTATATGTCCGGTATTTTCTCAATTTGTTTCCCAGACAGAAAGCTCAAATACCGGACTGTCCGGTTCAAAACTGGACCCCTGACAACCCTACCCAGGGCATGTGGCGGGACCAACGGGACATTACGCTTTTTCAGAAGCGTCACAGTTTCTTGGAGATGCTGGAAAATTTATAATATACATGCACATGCACAGGATAGCATAAATAAAAACAATCTTTTGTTATTTTATTTTACTGGAATAAATTACTTCTTTCTTCCATTGGTATCAGCAAAGATGAGAGGGAAGTGCATTATTTCTTCCCTCTCAATACTCTCCACTTTTCCCTTACCAGCTGTAGAGTCTACTTTGAGGGCTAATTTTAAAATACTCTCCTTATCTTGGAATTTCAACCATTTTATTATCACCACTCAGTGTGGTTTGTCAGCAGGGGGGTTTGGTAAAGGGCTGTGATGTGCTCTTTTTAGTTCAAACACAGACACAGAGTTCTCTGTTGCAATGATTTCTTATAGAAAGCTATTTATAAATGACAAGATATCTCCTCCTCCTTCCCACTCAGCAAGGCCTAAAGCCACAAATTTTGTCTACTCAATCCATCTTCCAGGTCACCCTGTTTTTCTTGGCTCTTTTCAATGGCAGACTGATTTCTGCAAAAGTTATCCTAGGCTATAATTTCTCTGTCATCTGTGCCCCCATTTCAGCTATCAGCCTCAGAAAGTTCTTCCTGCAAGATCTTCATGCCAGTTTTCACATAATTTCTAACACTATGCATAGAAATAATCTACTCTGAAAGAGGTATATATAAACCTATCAACATTTGCTTACTTTCTGCCCTTTGCACGGTGAATGAGTGGGCACAGGAAGCTGATTTTGCATTGAGGTAGCATAGGGAATGCTTGCAAAAGTTAGCAATTTTACCTTCATTTCTCCTCCAACTCTGCCTTCCTAATTCTTTGGAGGTCAGCAATACATTGATTTAGAAGGAGTAGTGTGAATTAAAAAACTGGCTTGATGGCAGATTTCTGGCTGTGATCAGCAGACGTGAACGGATATCACTTTGCTACCATCTTGTATCATGCAATCCAGCCAGCATCTGTTGTCTCTCTTATCAGTCATCTGTTCTGGTGAGTACAATCAAAAAAAGAGTGTCTGTTCACTATAGGCACTGGGTAGGTCTACGCTGCAATAAAAGACCTGTGGCATTGCCACAGCTGGTCTGGGTCAGCTGCCTCAAGCTGCAGGGCTAAAAACAGCCATGTAGACATTTGGGGTCAGACAGGAGTCCAGATTCCAAGACCCTGCAGAGCATTAGGGTCTTAGAGCCTGGGCTCCAGCCCAAGCCTGTATGTCTACCCTGACATTTTTAGCCTAAGCTCCCAGGAGCCCAAATCAGCTGGCCTGGGCTGTGAGACTCAGGGAGTAAACATACTCTCTCTCGCTCCTTCCCCCCTCCCCTCACAACACGGGTTCTTCCTCCCTTCATGCCTGATTTATATGTACTGCCTCAGCTGTCCAGCTAGCTTGCTAACAGCCATCGTACTTGCAAGAAAATCTTGCACTCACAGAAATCTCTCAAAACACATTTAGTTAAACTCACAGAGTGAAAGGTGTTTTATCATTTACCCTTGAATTTAGGGTGTAGATTTAGAGCAGGGATGGTGAACCTAAGGCCCAGGGCTGGATTCAGCCCCTGAGGCTCGGGGTTCCAATCCCCTTGCTGTCTCCCCGTGGGGCTGGAACCCACAAAATCTACTAGCCTGGGCCTTCCCAGACTCTGGTATTGCCTCTCACTTGTGTGCAGCCAGCCATAGGGAAAATGGTGCCCTGGGCAAACTTGTATTTTGGCACCCCCCTGAGTTTAAGTATGAGGTAATATTAGTGAACATTTCAGAAATACATCGGTAATCTCAAAAGTTTTCATAAATTTACTCAAATTGACACAAACTTGATTCCAATCAATATAATAAGGTGTCAAAAACTAAACATTAAACTAAACACTAAACTAATGAAGAAGAACAAATACAAAACGTTGTTCACCAAAATGCTAAAATTCAGCAGGCAATGCTGGGAGCCTTCACTGCTGCAAACTGTGACATTGCTTGTGACAGGCGAGATTATGAGCCACAGCATTCTCCATAGACAGGAGATGGAATTGGAGTCTCAGCAGTTTAAGGGGCAAGGCACGTCCTTGGGGCACATGAAGAAAGCTACTCAGTCCTTTGCTCTCCTGGGTGCAGGGCCTGCTATTCTCTCTGCCCTTTGCCAAGGGAATTGTCATTATCCATGTTTGTTGGACAAGCCCTTCCTTTAAGGGCTGTGTGGGGAACAGGTTATTTTAGATTAAATATTTACCCTAACAAACGAGGCACAGAAAGAGGCTGCTATTTTTGAACGGGATCAGATTGTGAAATGAAACACTGGGTGAAAAACCTGAGTGTGTCATTCACCCTTCACTGGGGTTCTTCCTCCACAGTTTGAGCTGCTTTGCAGAAGCCTTGGCAGCTCCCTTGCTGCAACTGCACTTGCTCCTTTTGCCTGCTGCTTGGCCTGCAGCTAAAGGTGAGCTCCATGCTGTCAGATGGGGCCTGCATCTTGCTTGAGACCATGGTCCTCCTGCAGCCCTCTGGTCACTCCTGACTCACCAGGGTGCCATTTCAGATCGTGATGGGAATGGGGAAGGCAACTTTAACTGTGATTCCTTATGAAATCTCTAAGATTTTTGTTTGCTTGTTTGCAAATAACTTAGAAATTAGCTGTTGATTTTACAATACACACAAATCCTGAAATAATCAGTAAGAATTAAAATATTTACAAATGGGGAAACCAAGAAAAATGCTGCTTGAGAACTTGTTATGCTCGAGGTGAGCTGTCAGCAGCTGGCACCCTAGGCGGAATGCGCGATTGGTGCCCCCGCCTCCATAGCCCTCAATGGTGTGACGTCATCATTGGGCACCCATTGAACGCGGTGCCCTAGGCGACTGCCGAGGTTGCCTGCATCCATGGGCCGCCCTGCTTCTTAGAGTTACAATTCAGAGATATAAACTTCTGAACTGGGCTTGTTACAAATGGATGATTGAATGAATACTTAAATCAACAAATCATGTCTGGTATTAGGATATTTATTTTGTATATCTTGACATGAAAAACTGACATTTAGTGGTTTTTGCTGTTTGGTTGTCATCATGTTTGTACAAGGATGAGTGAAGTAACAGCTGTAATTGGACCAAATATGGTTGGTGAAAGAGACAATCTTTGGAATTCCAGAAAGCTCTTCTCCAGGTTTGTGGCACTGAACTGGACTAATCTCCCAACAACCAAAGCTGGTCCAAAATCAAAAAAGATATTACCTCACACATCTTGTCTCTCTGTATTTTAACAGCTGTAAAGCTTGAACTCTTTGAATCTCAACTTCTACTGTCATTAAAAAATTATCTGGCCTCCCCCCCTAATTTCCCACAACTGTGAAAGTTATAAAAAGATTTTAAAAAAAAACTTAAAACATATATTACACAAAGTTATAAAAAATAAAAATGCATTCTATCAAGCCTTTTTATAAGCCAGAGCAGCAGGGCAGGGGATGGGGCAGAAGCATTGCAGAGGGCTGGGGGATGGGGCACAACCTATATTCCCAATGAGTTCCCTCTGAGTTTAAGGGTCTGACTGTTGTGACTTACAGTTTTAATCACACATTATCTTCAGATTCTCACAGTAGGAATCCAAGTGACTTCCAGAGCATTAAGAAGGTGAGCAGGTTAAGATGGTAGCAAAGAAAATGTCCTTATTATTAATTTTGATGCAAAAACAACACTGTGTCCAACAACAGCTTTCTCAAGGCCCTCTGCCCTGAGAAATTTCAGCATCCTGATAAGTACAGCTTGTAGTGAAAACATAAACAAACCTGAGGTTGTGGATGGTGATCAAGAGTTGAATGAAAGGTATGTGTTTCAGCCAGTGAGGCAGATAGCACCTGCTGTGACCCCATTTCCCTCTCCTGTTAGTAGGGAGCAGATGAACAGCTGTTCTCAGTAACATTCACTTATCTACTCTGTACCTACCCACCAGCCTCACATTGGAGAAGCTGCAGCAGCCCCACACTGCAAAAAAAAAAGTGAGCAGAGCATCTGAGCCAGCCAGGGAAGCAGGAGAACAGGACCAACTTCTGATGGGGGGGGGGGGCAATTTAAAGGTCCCCCCCAACAACTCAAGTGTCATAAACCCCTTCCCCAGCCAGTAGCCACCCCCTCCCCCTCAGTTCCCCTATGGGAAAGCAACTGTTCCTTTCTCCCTGCATAGCTGAAGCAGTAGCCTCCTCTCCTCCCTACTATTCCAGTCTCAGCTGTTTGGTGCACATGCTACTTGTTTGTCTCTCTTCTCCTGGCTCCAAGTTGCTTCCTGCAAGCAGGAGAGAGAGGGGGAGAGAACTGGATTGGTGGGGGGTAATGTGAGCCAGTGCATTGCATATCCCCACGTCACCTCTCTATAGGGATGGGATGGGAGCACAAATGTGTGCACAGTGCACCAGTCCTGCTGGCAGAGCCAGGGAAAAGCCCTTTCCTAGACAAGTGGAGCTCTTAGGGGGAAAAGGGGAAGAAAAGGGGGAGAGGACCCAGAACTGCTCCACTCTAACATACCCAGGGTATGTCTACACTAGCTCGTTAATTCGAGCTAGGTAGGCAAATCAGGC
>JANRFK010006693.1:34970261-34982893 GCA_030068395.1 Apalone spinifera
GCCTGATTTGCCTACCTAGCTCGAATTAATGAGCTAGTATAGACATACCCTCAGAGAGCAGGGCTGCTCCAAACCCCAGCCAGCCAGAACACAGAGAGAAGCTGCCCACACCCACTCTTTCAACCCCTACCAACCTCAGCCACCCACCCCAAGCCTCTTCCAGCACATCCTGCCCCATGCACTCCCCACATGGCTTCTACAAGAGGCCCTCTGTCCCAGGAAGAATGAGGGCCCCCCAGGTACCCACTCTACTGCTGCTCCTACCAGAGCAGAGGAGTTACCTGAGACAAGTGAGTGAATGCCTTCGTCCTCCCTGATTCTGGCTGAGCTGGAGGCTGTGTTTCCTCTCTTGCTTAGCTGGCTGGCCACAAGTAAGGTCATTTGAGACTAGACATATGTGCCCCCATCAGCACACTGCCCCAGGTCTAAGGCCACCAACATGTGCAGCCCCCCCAAATTTTTCTATGAGTCAGTAGCTGCCGACCCAAAAAAAGGTTCCACACCCCTGATTCAGAAAGAACTAGTAATATGTTCTAGAGATAAATGGTTCAAACAAGTCTGTACACTCATGTGTTCTACATTCCACAGATCTGTATGAACTTGTGCAAGTTGTTTTTACCTTCCATTTTATTTGTCTCTCCTCTGTTTGCCTGAAGAGGTGTTAATTAACCATCGTGACACAGCCTGACCTGTGATATGATTGGAACTAGTTAAAGTTTACTGTAACTCATCTTCAAATGCATGCTTGTGAAACTGTTTGTGGAATCAGGGCCTCAGTTTCAATGAGTGAGCAGCAAGTTGTGTTACATTTTAACTGGACCTGATCACACCACAGATAATACATAAAGGAAGATAACTGAACCCATGGTTAATTATTTGCAAAAGACTGTACAAAAGCATCTGAGCATTGAAATCTCCTACATTTTTATAACACTTTTTAATGCACTCCACTAATGAAAATTGCTGAACTGCTTTGTGTTGATTGAGCTGATCCCACCCATTTTGGTAAGCTGCATGTCTCTGGCAACTTTGATGCCCCTCTTTGTATAAGCAAGAGGAGCAAAAGCATTTTAGTTATATTTGCCTTCTGCAGAGAAGTGCTGAAAAGGGCAGGAAGTTTCCTCTGCCCTCTCTAGGGTTGCCAGGTGTCCTGTTTTGAACCAGACAGTCCAATATTTGAGCTTTTCATTCGGGAAACAAATTGAGAAAATATAAATGTCCAGTATTTTCTAAATAAGATGTAATGTAGATTGTGATGTAATGTCAAGTGTGTCCAGTATTTTTGTTGAAACCATCTGGCACCTGTAGTCCTCTCCCCCCCACACTCCACCAGACCCTTGTACTCCTGCCCAGTGTCTAGTCACAAGCAAAACCTAGGCCTCAGAGAGTAGTAATCCTTGATTCACAGTCATGCTGCAAGGGTATAACAAGTGGGATTCCACAAGGATCAGTTTTGGGATGGGTTCTATTCAATATCTACATTAATGATTTGGATAATGGCACAGAAAGTATGATTATAAAGTTTGCAGAGGATACCAAGCTGGGAGGGGTTGCAAGTGCTTTGGAGGATAGGGTCATAATCCAAAATGATCTGGACAATCCGGAGAAATGGTCTGAAGTAAATAGGATGAAGTTCAATAAGGACAAATGCAAAGTACTCCACTTAGGGAGGAATAATCAGTTCCACACATATAGAATGGGAAGTGACTGTATAAGAAGGAGTACTGCAGAAAGGGATTTAGGGGCACAGGAGATCACAAGCTAAGAATGAGTCAACTGTGTGACACTGTTGCAAAAAAAAAAAAAAAAAAAGCAAACATAACTCTGCGATGCATTATCAGGAGTCTTGAGAGCAAAAGACCATAAGTAATTCTTCCCCGCTACTCTGCGCAGACTAGGCCTGGAATATTGTGTTCAATTCTGGACCCCATATTTTATAAATGATATGGAGAAACTGGAGAAGGTCCAGAGAAGAGCAATAAAATTATTAAAAGTCTAGAAAACATGACCTATGAGGGAAGACTGAAAGAACTGGGTTTGTTAGTTTGGAAAGGGGAAGATTGAGAGGGGACATAATAGTAACTCTGGGTGTGTCTAGACTACAGGGTTTTTTCGACAAAAGTTGGCTTTTGTCGAAAAAACTATACCTGCGTCTAGACTACCGCCACATTCTGTCGACAGTAAGTCGACAAAACATGGCAGTTTTGTCAACGGCGGTAAACCTCATTCTACGAGGAATAATGCCTTTTTTCGATAGTACTCTTTCGAAAAAAGGCGCTATTGCATGAAAACTGTGCTTTATCGAAAGAGAGCGTCTACTCTCTCTTTCGAAAAAGCAAGCCACTTTTTCGAAAAAACCTTCTTGTTGTCTAGACGCTCTTTTTCAACAGAAGCTTTCGAAAACGCCTCTGTCGAAAAAGGCGTGCAGTCTAGACATAGCCTCAGGTACCTAACAAGGTGTTACAAGGAGGAGGGAGAAAAAAATAATTTTCTTCACCTCTGAAGATAGGACAAGAAGCAATGGGCTTAAATTGCAGCAAGGGAGATTTAGGTTGTACATTAGGAAAAACTTCCTAACTTTCAGGGTGGTTAAGCACTGGAATTAGTTGCCTAGGAGGTTGTGGATTCTCCATCACTGGAGATATTTAAGAGCAGGTTAGACAGACATCTGTCAAGAACGATCTAGATGGTGTTTGGTCCTCTGTGAGGGCAGGGGACTGGACTCGATGACCTCTTGAGGTTCTTTCTGGCTCTAGTGTTCTGTGATTCTATTCTAATGACTCTTCTCTGCTAGAAACTAGTGAACCTAGGAGAGGGAAAAGTGAAGGCATAATCCTCTCCCCTGTACATCTATTTGATGGCCAATGACAATGCAGGAGTGTGAGCACATCTCACTGTTTCAAAAGGTGTTAGAAGGGTGAGTGACTTATGCTGCATGGTGCCTCCCCACCCCATCAGATGGAATATTTCTGGGATCTCTTGACAGGGCTGTTCTTCTCTGTATGTATGTGTGCATGTACAATGAGGAGCCACAACTGAGTAATTCTTTTAAAAAAATAAGGGGAGGCAAAGGTTGACTAAGGGAGGCATAGGGTAGGAATCCCCTTGTTTTTGTTAAGCCACTGAGAATAATTCTTAAAAAGATCCCTCTCGGTAGGGATGTTAAAAAGCATTTAATACGGTAACCATGTAGCCACTAAAAACCTTAGCAGTTACATGGCCTGCAGGCTCTGCAGTATAAAGCTTAGCTTAGCTTATACTGCAGAGCCCGTATTGAAGCTTCCGTGGGAGTGGGGCTGCCAGCAGCTTTTGCCTGCCAGGCTCCTAGGGAATTGGCTTTGTTGCTGGGAGCAGAGCTGGCAGCCCTTGCCCACCCAGCTCCTGGGGAGGAAGCTTTGCTGCCCTGCCTGTGAAAACAGATCTAGGTCTATATATGTGGACCAAGCCATGCTCAGAAGAAATCCAGTGTGGCTGTCCTCAGCTGCTGTAAATCAGCAGAGCTCAATAACTCCAACAGAGCTGTGATTTATGCCAGCTGAGGATCATGTGGCCCAGTAGGAGAAGTAAGACCATGTGATGAAGTACTCTTAGTACATGATTTCTCAGACGTAATATGTGCTGTAAGGGGAAAGCAATGCAGAAATGCTGTAGTCATGAGTAGGCCAGTTACCAAGGGAACCAGATAATCTTATTTATGAACTCTGGGGGTGCTTCACAAGTTTCCAGAGCTTTAATGAAAAAAATCACTGGGTGCTGCCATAGTCAGTTACTACTTACTGTATGGCCATTGAACCAGAATAGGGAGATGGGAGATCTGACCTGAAGAAGCTCATCAGCCACCTCAGAGGAAGTCATTAGGAATCAGAAAGAAGGGGACAGACCCAAACTACAACTTTTTAATCAAAACCTTTCCTTTCTACGTGAAGGTGATCAGGTCCAGGCCATGTTGGAGCTAATCTTTAGAAGTAACCCAAGCAGGCTGAAGGATGAAGAATGAGGAAGCTCTTGGAAGCTATGGGTTTGATTCTCTTTCCCATCAAAGCTGTGCTGAGGCAGAGAGGAGACAGGGGATGCAGTAAGCCCACTATCTCTCTCTGATGCAGAGCTGTCAAGCTGTCCCACAAGATGTGACTGCATTTGATATCCCGATAAATTCACCAGTAGCTAGACAATTTCTATAGGAGCAGCTGGTATTCCTCTGAGGGAAGAAGTTGCCGTATGAGGTTCTACACAAAGTATTAAACTCGTATGAGTTTTTCCTTACTATGTGACCCACCAGCAAGATCATTTATCCTTGAATATCTTTGCTTTGATGCCACATCTTTCTCCTCAGCTTGCTGAGCTTCCGTCTGTCTGCTCTAAAATTCATTCTCCCCTTCCAGCTCTCTTAGGAACTGTCCTTGTATCTGTTGAAGTCTTCTTTCAAGGAAAATGTATTGACCCTGGGTAGAAAATGTGGGAGAAGGATATACAGGAAGATCTCCTCCAGCTTTTTTTCTCCCCAAATCAATACTTCAGGGCTTCGGCAGCACAGCTAGCTAAAAGCACCTGATCTTGCGTCCACTCATGGACTGTGGATATCAAAGGCACAAGAAGGTAGTGCCCCACAAATAGCCTTGTGTGGTCCACCCCTGCTCTGCCCACAGACCTCTTCCTGTTTCCCAGGCTGTGCTGTGGGACTGTGCTGAACCTGGGACTAATGGAGGTTGACCAGGGCTGGGGAGAGAACCATGCCACCCACCCAGGGGTGGAGAAGGCACACTGCCCGCCCACCCACTGGGCACTGTGGGGGTGCTATGCTGCCCAGTCATCCACCTGGTGCTTTGATTCTGGGGAAGCTGCACCATGGTGCCTGCTCACCCGCTTGGTACTCTGTGGCTAGGGGTACTTGGTCAACCCAGCTGAGGGGGGCAGGGGCATTATGGGCTCTGTTAGAAGAGGCAGAGTTGCAGGGACAACGGGCAGGACAGGCTGGGTGCTAAACTCCACGGGCCACCCATGCTTCTACTGAACAGAGCAAGATTTTAGTAAAAGCAGGGTAAGTCTCAAAGCCTGTAGTATTATGTCCCCTGCTTTAAATCCCTCTGCCCACATGTCTGCTGCACTCATCAGGCTGCCTCAGATGGCTGGGCTGCTTTTACATTTAAATATCACTTAATAAACTAAGTTGGGTTTGTAAGGTTCCCAGCACAGCTTCTTAAGTAAAAGTGTAGTATGAGGGCAACCCTGATGAAGAAGGGGGGCTGCTAGCCACTACGGCAGAAAGCAAGGTAGGATGTAGCCTCTCTTTTGCCTTGGAGTTCAGTTATTGCTGCATCCTGTACTTGTCTTTTATAGAGTGATGGACAAACCTCAGAGGGAAACTTACAGCACTTCATGCATGGTTGGCTATTGTTGCTCTAAGAGAGAAATGGAGAAGGGAAAAAGAAGAATGGAGTAGACAGTTGGAAAACAAAAAATGGGAGAAAAACAGAATTTTAAAATATCAAAGTTATAAACATACTTGCTCTTGTGAATGGACAGATTAGCAAATGAGAAGAGAATTTAAAAAACAGATAATTAAAACACCATATTACGTACATGTTTTATATGTCCATTAACACATGGCTCCCATGAAGAAGTGACTTGGTCTCTAGACTACATCTGAGCAGGAAATGGTTTTTCCATTCCATACTTTTTTTTCCATTCTGCTTCAGGATGAGAGAGACATTTAGAATTTCTAGAGAAAAATAACAAAAATATTGAGACAGCCAGCGGAGATTAGCCTATTATCTGGTGGTAAGGACACTCATCTGGGCTATAAGAGACCTAGATTTACATCCCTGATTTTGTGTCCTAACCACCAGGATATTGGGTGGCTTTTGTGCCATGTGTCTCTCGCTCGGTTTCCATAATTCCATTCTGGATCTGAGAAACTTCTCCTAATTAAAGTTTCCTAAAAATCCTGCATACTCCCTGAAAAGTTTCAGTTTTGATAAATCAATCTCTGACTTAAAAAAAAGTTGAAAATCTCTCAACTAGTTCTATTTAGGACTTGTAATGTCCTTTATTTGTGTATTTATAAATCAATCAAATGAACCCTATTGTGTCTTAAAATCCACTATACATCATGTTTCATAGCATTACTGTCAGGTATGAGAATATTGAATCTTCCCTACAAGAAGAAGCAAGAGAAAACAAAAGATTTAACAACAGTAGAATTTAAAAGATGAATGCAAGTTCAACTGCTATCACTCTTAGTTTCTTCTCATCTTTTCATATTTTGAATTTCCATTATCAAAGTGAGGAATTGCTTGTTAAATTAAATGTTTCAGAGGGTAGCTGGGTCAGTCTGTACAGGATAAACTTAAAAAACAACAAATGGTCTGGTAGCACTTTATAGACTAACAAAACATGTAGATGGAGTCGGTCATCTGAAGAAATGGGCTGTGCCCATGAAAGCTCATGATACCATCTGTATGCTTTGTTAGTCTATAAAGTGCTACCAGACCATTTGTTGTTTGTTAAATGTTGTGAGGAAAAAAAAGGTGATGTTACATTTGAGCAGTCCAAAGTAGAAAACCAAGCAGAATGAAATAGCCTGATAAAGGTGGATTTGAAATGTTAGTTTCTCTTTAAATCAACTAGCTTTCAGCTGTAAATGAAAAGCTAAAGAGGGGGAGCTAGTGTTACACTTCTGCTGACATAGTTGACAAGAGCACTAGTAGAACATAAATGCCAGACTAGAGATTAGAGCTCTTGCTACAGATTCCAATAAACACATCAGCTGGTGTTGCAAGAATGGACCTCTTAAAAGAATATACTTTCTATGCACTAAAGACTCTACACAGAAGAACAGCAAAACCAGTTCCAGAAGTAGATGTCTCAGGAGTTTGGTAATGCAACACAGAGCTTTCCATCTCTCAAGCATTATCTTGTAATTAGGCCTGTTCCTTGGGGGAGAGGGGAAGAGGGGGGAGGCAGAAGTCATTACCACATGAAAGCTGTTTGATGGCTTGACAGAACGAACTGGTGATTTCAGATCAGTTCCTCATGAGCATATATCCAAGCAACGTACACTGTCAACGTAATTGGCATCCTTGTTGAACGTCTCAGAGAGACAAGGAGAGTGGGCAAGGAGATGGAATCAGAACTAATCCATTCCGATTATCGTATTTGAAGCTGTTTATGACAGAACTATTTTGTTCCTGAAAAGTGGACTGTAGTCTCAAAGCCTGTTATGAGAAATGCTAAGGCATCTCTTTGAAGGCGCTAAATAGGCAACAAAAAGAAAGCAATCTGACTAAAACGGACATTGGAACATCTGCCAAACAGCAAGAATGCTACCAATGTAGCCGTTAAAGACAAATGTATTAAATATACTTTATTATTTGTGTTATAGGAGCTAGAGATGTAAATGAGTAATCAACTAGATGACGAACCGATAAGCCTAGGCTTATCAGTTAATCTTGTTGACTACTCGCATTCCACCCCCTTGCTGCCTCTGTATCAGAAGCAGCAAGGGTGGAGAAGCAGGAGCCAGAGCTAGGGGCAGGGCAGCTGGTTTAAAAGCCAGTTCCCCCCAGCAATGTCTCGGCAGTGCCAAGTCTGCTCCCCGCCCCGTGCTGCTGCCTCTATCAGAGACAGTTGCTGTCCACGGGGGGTCCGAGCTCCTAACAGACAGAGGTTGTACTGCATCTCCCTGTATCAGAGCCTAGGCAGCAATGCAGGGCAGCAGTTAGCCAGTCCGTGAGGGAAGCTGGTTTTTAAACTGGCTTCCCTCATGGACCAGCTCCCCTTGCCACCCTATGCTGCTGCCTCTAATACAGAGGCAGCAGCACGGGGTGGCAGGGGGCTCCCCAGGTGTGGGATCAGGAGCACACTGGCTGCCGGTCCCACATCTGAGGACTGTCAAATATTCATGTAAACTGCAAAGATTTCATGAGGTTACATGACTATTCAATTACCCAATAGCTAACATCACTGTTAGGAGCTGATATCTTTTGCCCTGATACATTTTAGAGGTGACAGCAGATTCCATATAATGATTTCCAAGACTGGTTACATTTCCATTTAGTCTAGCCCATAATCCTTCCACCAAGTGTACAAGAAATAAAACTAATGGGACTTTGAAGGCTGACTTGGCTCTTCAACTCTAACAAAACAAAGCTAAAAAATTTGCATTTCCCATAACAGCCCTAGAGCATCAGGGTAAACATGCTTGGGAGAACACAGAATTTGCAGTTTTGGGGGGCTAAAATTGGAATGGTAGAAGAAAGAACAAAGTGCAAGAACACAGAAATAAGAATCTAAAAGCACCTGATATACTGGAGAAAACGCCACACCTTCCTGAGCAAAGATCATGGTAAAGTGTATATATTCTGTGTATCTGATACTGGTTTTGATTTCTTTTAACATAGTGTTTCTGTCCTTACCATTTGTAAATACATCTTGTATTATGTAACCATTAGCATCTTTAAGAGTAAAGGAATAGGGGATCACATAGTTTAACTGTTTATCAATGAGGCATTAAAAAAAGAGGGGGAAAGGCATGTGATGGTGTTCAGTGAGTCACACTCATTTCTAAGGAAGTGGGTGGCATTGTAAGATAAGAAAAAAAACCTACCCAGAAATCAAAAGTTACAGTTATATCTTGTACTCAGGTAGACATGACAGCCAGATCAAAATACTACCCCTAAAACAAGAGACCTCACTTAGAATGCAGCAGTGAGTGTATTTATATTATAACTATATGCCACTTACATTCTGCAGGCCAACAAGTCATAATGATCATGTTATACAAGCTACTCGAGAGAAGAAAAAGGATGAGGAAGAGGATTTTCTATTAAGATCTATCCTTGAGCTCATATCCATACTATGCTCATGCCAAACTAAAAATGGGGTAGTTAGAAAAAAATGTCTGTGGCACAAAGGGAATCTATGAGGCTACACACTTGACATTACATCACAATCTACATTACATCTTATTTAGAAAATACTGGACATTTATATTTTCTCAATTTGTTTCCCGAATGAAAAGCTCAAATATTGGACTGTCTGGTTCAAAACAGGACACCTGGCAACCCTAGAGAGGGCAGAGGAAACTTCCTGCTCTTTTCAGCACTTCTCTGCAGAAGGCAAATATAACTAAAATGCTTTTGCTCCTCTTGCTTATACAAAGAGGGGCATCATGGTGAACTTCAGCCATATAGTGTTCCACATTTCCCAGCTTACACAGAATGCCCAGTAAGAGTGTATTCCCTGCCTCATGCAGACACACTGTATGAAATTCCCTATATTTCCAAGACAGTTTATTATCAGGGAAGGCTGATCAAATTTCTCTCTGTGTTACATCCAGGAATCCTCTTGTGAAGTTAATAGGGTGACAAAAGAGTGATAATCAAGGGCAGAATTTGGCTAGAGACTGTCAGTATTCTAACCTATTCTTTTATCCCAACATTTCCCCACCTCCTCCTTCTGCATGGAATGCCAGTTTTGAAGCCTGACTTGTCTGCTTCTCCCACAACCAACTCCATGCCTTTTCCCATAATACTTCCCTAACAGTGGCTTCCTGACAGAGGTCCGATAACCTACTACTCATTCAAAACTCTCAGCAAGATTCCTATGTGGTGTCCACAAAAAGCAATTTAAACAAAAACCACTTACAGCTCTGTAAAAATATGCATTAGCCCAGATTCACCAGCCATCTGTTCTCACCCCATCTTCTCTCTATTCTTTGTTACAACATTCACCCTGACTCATCAGCTGACTGCACCCTCATCCTCACAAGAGTGGCAATTTTCTATGCATCATGTTAAATACTGAACACATTTCTGTGCACTGCAGAAAAAATCCCACAACATTGAGTGGGTAAAAATATGTTTTCCTATCCACAGTAGACTTCCCCAAGCCATGGGAGAACATACTGGACTTCTACCGATTTCATTTCTGCCAGTTAACATCTCATTGTGAAAAATAATGAATGGCAAGAAAGCCAAGGACATAAACACAATTCAGGTGTCCAAGAGGGCTCCTTTGGGAGCATCGTCTGTGTGGGGATGTGGATGCTGTTTTGTTCCTAGTCACTGAGCAAAGAGGAGGTCCATGCTGCAAACAGTGAAGTTCCACACACAGGACTCGTACGAGACTGTGATTGTACCAACAAACCAGCTGGTTTTTTTCTGTGGAAAAATGTAAGAGTTGACAGATTTGATCTAAACAAATAAAAATCACTTCCACTATCATATTGCTCCCAGGCCATCTTTTTCTGAAGAAGAGGAAGAGACTTAAAAAGCCTGCAGGCAGTTGAATGAAGTAACAATTATAAAATCAAATATTCAGGAGATCAGGACAGTTGGAAGAGAAGTAGCAGCTCCCTGGGATATGTCTCTTTACCCTCCTTTAGAAATGTCCTGTATAAGCATACCTGCATCTTCTGAGGGAATTCAAAGACTGGGAGAAACCATTCATGTGACATTGTCCCCTTCTAAACAGAGATGTCCTACAGGAATTCTGCACAGTAGTATGTGCTGCATGTAATGGGGCAGCCACCTTCAACGTGACCCCTCCAAATATGGCATGGTCTTACAGCATCTCTTCCTCAGTCTTTCCCTTCAAAGTTCCTCAATAATTTTGCAAAGGCTCTCTCACAGCCAACACTTCCTTCCTTGAGCTGGCTCACTATTGTAAACATTTCCAAAATTATTTCCTAAATAAATAGTCTGTTATATTCACCTTTCTGCTCTTTTAATCAAGACACTTTCCAGGACTTCTGTCCTAGAGTCTTCCCTCACTTAGCAGGCCATTCCCAGCTCTTCCCAGCTGAAGTCTTCTCTGTCCAGGTGTCTCAGAGTCCCCTGGAGGAGCCTTCTTGCTTCTTGTAATCCTCTTACCCCTACTTCCAAGCCTGCCAGCCTTATGTCTCTGGACAGGCCTCTTCCTTATATAGCCCAGAGGCCTGATAGGGTGCTATCGCCTTCACTTTTCCCACCCCGAGAGGAAAAGTTGGCTGTGTCACAGGTGGGGCTGAGACTCATCTCCCTATGAGCCAGCCATCCTATGACACGGTAGCATCAATACGCTCATTCCTTCTCGCCAGTCTCCATTGGAGAGGGGGCAGTATACACAAAGTGGGGTTTGAAGTAAGGGTGTTAAGAGGCAGGTAACCGACTAATCATGTATTCAATTTGTATCAACGACACGATTAGTCAATAAGGGAAGGCACTCAGTCCTGGCTCGTGCTGGGTCCAGGAGCTACACCCTCTGCAGCTCTACAATTTAAATGTAGAAGGAGCCAGGCATGCAGGCAATGCAGCTGCAGAGCCACAGTGGGGGTAGGTCCCCAGCCCGACGTGAGCCAGGACCGAGAAAGCCTAAAAACCAACTCTACCTCTTACTACACTTAAAATGCAGAGCCACAGTGAGGGTATCTCCCAGACCCAGCGTGAGCCAGGACTGAGCCAGGCTTGCTCAGTCCTGGCTTGCACCAGGTCCAGCAGCCCATGTCTGCAAGGGGTCCCAGCTACTTGCTGGGACCCCCCATGGACAGAGGCTGCTGCTGGATCAGCCTGTATTTGTAGCCAACCGGGGCTGCCACAGAAAGGGACTGCTTTACGGCAGCAGTCCCTGCTCCACCTTCCCCCGCTGCTTCCTCGGATAGAGGCAGGAATACAGAGGGGAGGGAGCAGGCGGCACTGCGGAGACAGTGCTGGGGGGAACCGACTTTTAAGCTGGCTCCCCCTAGTACCGGCTCCTGCTTCTCTCCCCTTGTTGCCTCTGTAGTAGAGGCAGCAATGAGGCAGAGGGGAGGAATGCTAGTAGTTGAGTAGTTAACTCGACTACTTGCTTACATCCCTAGTTTGAAGTAGGGTGGGGGAGAAAACTACAGGTTTCAGCTTACAGCTTGCAAGGGAACAGTTCTGCAAATCCTGGTAGGAGGGGCAGGCTTTCTGTGCTACTGCCTCAGCATCCACAAAGTCAGAGCCTGGTTTCCACACAAAGCCAGGGTTTTCCAGCTATACATCCTCTTTCAGCACTAGTCCAATCCAGGGTACCGCTCCCACCCTGGACAGGAGGAAGCACAAGAAACTCATGATGAACCTTAAGAGGTTTCCTTTATTCGTCTTCCTTCCATTGTGGTTCCTCCTCTGTTGACCCACAAAAGGGGGCATCAATAATATCTGAAACAATGCATTTCAAAAGGAAATGTGTGTATTTGTTATTCAAATGGTGCAGCGGTAAAAGACAACTACACAAATTTGAAAAAAATTATGAGAGAATACAATGAGCATGAGAAGACACAAGTGCTCTTTAACCACAAGAACACTGTGATACCCTCTGATGAGAGAAAGCAAACAGATAATAAAAATGAAATGTTTCAATATCTGTACTTGAGACAAACCATTCACTGCAACTGTCGTCACACCACTACGTTTGCAGAGGTAGCTTTATCTTTTTTTCTGTAGTGCTGGCTAAAATGCCTGTTCAAACAAAACTCCACTGTTAAGAAAACACTTGTTGTCTTTATTCAGACACAAATCCCACCTCTGAAGACTTTAATATAGATTCTGTCAGAAAACACTTGCACACATCAAGTACCTTTACAAACAGTTCACTGACTCAGACTAATGACGTTTTTAAAATAAAAATCCTTT
>JANRFK010006693.1:35010408-35021870 GCA_030068395.1 Apalone spinifera
TTCATTTTATGGGAGTTAACATTACTAAATAAGGCTTTAGGAAAAGTAGTGATATACATGTGAATTAACATACTAAAATAGATAAAAGAGTCTGACTAATGCCAGGTTGTTGCCACTTGGACATTGTGTTAATGTCCAAGGTAAATGTACATAGGCAATAAAGTGGTTCCATTTACCCCATCCACTCCTAGGTCGCCTGTTTCTTCTCTAACATATGGAAGCTCTATGAATTCATTTACAGGGTGCTCTCTCTCCACGTCCCAGCAGCAAGCTGCTGTCTGTAGAAGTGACAGGAGAACACTTTGGTAAAGAACTTACAAGTGGAATTATTCATTTGAATGCAGACATCTCTCAAGGTGACAGATTTTGCCACTTAGAACTTTAATGAGAATGTCATTAAGAAATTCAGAATGACTTTTAGTGCACCCAATTGACTTCTAAATCTTTTCATTTCTTCGTGGTCCTCTAAACACAGGAGATTTCAGGTACATTTGCCCAATTTATGGATCTTACTGACAACACATTCCAGCTTTCTGGCAAAGCTCTAGTCAACTTCCAGCCCACGGGCAACAAGGGAGGAGGATTTCTTGGATAGCATCTATACAAATGCTGAGAAAGGGCAGGCAAATGTGCCTTTCAAATGCTGAACTAATGTAGGTGACTTACTGTGTAGAAGGAGAGAGGCTGCAGACAGGGAAATACAACTTCAGTGGAATTGTGTGCTAGCACTGGAAGCCTAACAAAGCCTGTGCTTGATTAGCCTATATCTTTAATGTAAAGTAGGTGAGTTGCCAGCCTGGATTGCAGCAGAATTGGAGCTCAGCAGTGCCTCCTGGCTAGAGTTTAAAGCACCGTCCACTTGGATTAGAGGTTTTTCCTGCAAGGAAGGGTTGGGGGAGGGAGAGGGACATCACCCAGGCTAGAAACATATGTAACTCTGCAGTCATGCACACATACCTATAGATTCTGGGTGAATCACCCAGCCATACCAGTTGCTGTAGGTCCCAAATGTTCATACTCTGAGTTTTCTCACAAAGTTTCTTAAACTGAAAAGATCTGGCCATGAATTCAAGCCAACAAAGGGTGCTTTAGGATCTGAGATGCACTGTAAGGTGATCAAACAATTGCTACATAAATTACTTTTTTTTAAAAAGCAACTTCAGTCAATGTTGAAGAAGTTGTAAACAAAAGGGCCTAAACCTAAAATCACTGATGATATAAATCCAGACTAACACTACTTACTCCAGATTTACCCAGAGGGAACAGTGATCCAAACCTGTGTGAGTCCACTTACATGTCTGGAAAATGTGGGAATTGGTAATAGGATAAGGTAAGAACCTATTATTTGATTGTTTGAATCTGAAGCAGGTGTCTAGTGACCAAAAGTTGATGCTATCTCATGTCTATTGGTGACCTATGTAAAATTAATTGGTGGTGTCAATCCAGTTCCTAGAAGATAGCTGTCCATTTGAACAAAACACCATCCCAACTCATGGTAATTAATAATCTTCAGAGCAGTGTGGTAAGAAAGCTCGCTTTGCTGCTGCCTACACTGTACTCATGCTATAGACCAGGAGCACGGCAAGATTCAGGTGATGTTAGTTTTGGCAACTTTCACAAAACAACATATTCACTTAAAATCTTCCTACATAAACAAATGAGACTCCTTTCCAGCACTGAGGGCTTCCCTGGTGCTGTAGCAGAGCGGTCCTGAAATCTCCACTCCACAGAGCTATCACAAATCTGAACTGACTGGCCACTTCCCATAACTCTGTACTGTATCTGAATGAGTAACAGATCTCTGCTTCATAGCGTTTTTAATATATTGTTATAGTAGGTGTGACCAGGAGGCTATCTTCTTTTTGACTCTTTGGAAGACCGGCTATGTTATTAGTTTGAGCCTATGCAAGATTCTGTATAGTTGAAGGTAACTGCATAAGCAGTAAGAGAGTTTGTGCTCTGCCTTGGACTCTGAAGCAAAACTGCACCCTGGGAAACTGGGCACTGGTGTGGTGTAGAGATTCCTAGAAGAAGGGATTACCCTGCATGCTGAAATACCCATCTCATTTCAGCACTAGTTTATATGTGTAAATAAAACAAGTGATACTTAGAAAATAACCAGGCTCCTATGACACTGGGAAGGAAACCTAAAAGGCCCCAGACATCTGCTACTGCTCAGCAGTGGAGTGAAGTGTTGTCAGAAGGGACAACACAATGGCTCTGTCTACACTGGCGGCTTCTTGCCCAAGAACATCTGCCATGTGCATGCTGTGCTTTTGCGCAAGAGCTCCGATGGCAGTGCGGACGCTCTCTTGCGCAAGAAAGCTCTGAGGGCCATTTTAGTCATAGGGCTTTCTTGCGCAAGAAATCCCTGCCAAGTGTCCATACTGCCCTCTTGTGCAAGAGCTCCTGCACAAGAGGGCTTACACCTGATAAAAAAGAGTATAACTCTTACGCAAGGAGCCCTCTCTTACCATGCTGTACTGTAAATTTCCTTGCGCAAGAGCGGGTGGGCATTGTGGACGCTGTGCAGATTCTTGTGCAAGAACGGCCGTACTTGCGCAAGAAGCTGCGAGCATAGACATAGCCTAACAGTCTACACTATGGAGTTATACTAGTAATGTCTTTTACAGTTTAGCTTATTTAATTTGGGGAACTGCTACAAGCTATGCCAACAACAGCACAAAACTCCATCTCCTGAAGGGGTTTGCTAGTATAGCTATACCAGCAAGCCCTTTCTAGTGCAGGATCCGCTTTAGGCAGAAAGTTTTCACATGGACATAACTGAACCACTCTCACCTCAGCACAGCATAGAGCCACTCAGGTTTGGCACAGCAGCCTCTCCATTGTGAGGCAGGAAGGGGGGCACCAGGCCAAGTTTCAGTGAGTAGCATTGTAACCCGACACACAAGGTCTGTTTGGGAGCCCAGGAGGCTCTGTACGTGTCAATGCAGGCAACACTGGCCTTGGGATGTGTCTGCACTTGTCAGGATCCCCAGAAAGGCAGGATCCCCAGAAGGGTAGCCAGGAATTCATGCACGGGAACAGTCATAGCAACTACAAGAAATGCACACCGTTGCCTAGAAGCATCCTAAACTGCCCTTTGGGTTTATATAGGGCAGGGGACCAAACAGGAGCCATGAAGCTGCTGTCTGTCAAACCCTTGAGGTGAAGCTTCCCTGGTCTGTGTCCATAATGGGCTAGTTAGCCCCTGTTCCCTAACAAAGTTTAAAAAAGTGATAGTGTAAGGTTGTGATTTACTTATCATGAGAGGGGAAGGTGTAATGCTTTCCAACTTACCCAGCAATAACTTGTGATGGGCTTCTTCCCATGAGACAGAGGACAATGAAAGACTATCACTAGTGCCAGCTATTATTGTCTCTCCTTCAGGTTACACAGGCATTAAAGCCACTGCTTTTTAACCCAAAAGTTCATGGCTCACATCCCAGTACATGTATTTCCCTCACTGACTGGAATAAAACTCATTACATTTAAGTGGCCAGTTTAGATTGCTAGGGACTATTAATATACAGGAATAGAGCTCTGAGTATTTCCAGGTGGATTACGGGGCACTTTGCTGCAGCATGGACTTTCTAGTTCTTGTAGTCAACTTAGGCTAGTTTTTTATAAACTTACATCA
The DNA here is from genome assembly GCA_030068395.1 of Apalone spinifera. NCBI lineage: Eukaryota > Metazoa > Chordata > Testudines > Trionychidae > Apalone > Apalone spinifera. The sequence goes on from JANRFK010006693.1 coordinate 35,014,049, forward strand.
GTATAACAACTGGAATGTGGAAAATATGCATTCCTGAGTGACACAGTAATAGTGAACTAACTCTTGGGCTATGACTACACTCGCGGCTTCTTGCGTGAGAAATATGCAAATGAGGCTACGCGTGGAATATCGCTGAGCCTCATTTGCATTCCTAATGTGCTGCCATTTTTGCAGAAGATGCCCTTGCGCCAGACGGAGCTGTCTACACTTACGCAAGAAAACCCTCTTGTGCAATGCTGTTATTCCTGAAAATAATCAGTGTAGCAGCATTGCGCACAAGGGGTTTTCTTGTGCAAGAAGAGGCAGTGTAGACAGCTCCTTCTGGTGCAAGAACCTCTTCTGCAAAATGGTGGCTCATTAGGTATGCAAATGAGGCTCAGTGATATTCCACGCTTAGCCTTATTTGCATACTTCTGATGCAAGAAGCCGCCAGTGTAGACATAGCCTTGGTGTAGATAGCGCCAAGTAGAGGGAGAGCTTCTCCCATTGATATAGCTACCGCCTCTTGTGGAAGTGAATCAACTATGCCAGTGGGAGAAATTCTTTTGTTGGCATATTTGCATCTTTACTGAAGCACTGCAGCTGTGCCAATGCAGCGTTCTAAGTGTGGATATGCCTTTACAGAGGTACTACTGTAACTTGGCCCAGGCTTTATTTAGGTGTAGTTCTAGTTACCTCGCCAAATTCTAACTTGGATAGCTATATTAATAGAGTCTGAGTTCAGAAGTGACTCATCTAGTCTGACCACACAGGGCATAGAACTTCTCTTCCCATATAAATAATTCCTCTAATTGTAGCCATTTTTACTTTCTCTTCTACACTCTCATAGTGCTGCAGTTCCAATGTTAATCTGCTATCAATTTGCATGTATTAGTTGATGAACCGTTTTCTACAAAGAATCTGTAAAGTGCTTTAGGATCTTTCTGTATTAAAGGCTCTATGTAAACATAAACCAGTACAAGATGTCCCAACTATAAGTCGCCCCAGTATACATCCGTTCCACACTAAAGTCGTTGATGCTTGTAGGAACTGATGAGTTATAAGTCCTCCCATTCCCCACTCATAAGTTGCACCAAAAAAAAACCCCAATTTGCACAAATGGAAGTCAGCTGCAGGGAAAAAAATTCCCCACTTTGTTTTGCTGTAAGTCCAAATTTTTTGGAACATATCATGGACTTATAGCGAGGACAGCCTGCATCTTTGTTTTAATAGGATTGACAGGAAGTTACCTAACAGTAAATCTCTTTCCAGTTCAAGGTTGCCTGTACTTGTGTCCTGAGAGCTTCTCATTGTTTCCACCATCCTGCTTGCCTTCCTCCACTCTTAGCTATAGAATGGATACTCCTTACTCTGATTAAACTGCAGCTGGCTTTGTACTTACATTGCTCTCTACTATCTCCATCTGTTGTGAAACTCAGCACTTACATTCCTTTAATTCTCATCAGAAGTAACTTTATTTTGTTTGAGTTTTTAATGTTCCATTCATTACTTGCCACTGTTCAACCCTAAATATCAGCTCAAACTCCTTTTACATTACCCCACAATATCTCTGTTCCTCTGTTGCTGGCCTCTACGTACACACAACCACACCAGGATTTTAGGAGAGTTAGTGAAATTATTTCCAGGGGATCCCTCCACCCCAGCTGTAACTGACTTGGTTTAGATAACAAATAAAGCTTCCCAGGAGGGACAGACTTTTCACTCCCATTACCAGCCAACTCCTCTGCTGCAGACGGAGTGAAAGCCAGCTGTTTGTGATGCGGTCCATGAATAGTTGCCAGCATTTGCAAGTTGCTGTCAACAGAGATTCTGCAAAAGGTAGCAGCTGGAGACCTCTAGAGTGTTGCTTTGCATGTAGCCAATTTTAGTTTTTTTTTTCTCCCCTCCCCCTATCCCTCTGGTTATTTAACTAGCTGCCAACAATATTAATATAAATGCAGAAGCTGAAACATCCAGCAGCAAAATGACAAGAAAAGAGTACACATTCACTTTAAACAATGACAGCCCTAAAAGATGCCTCTATTTGCTTTTTTGCCCTCTGTTTCTTTACTTCCCTTTTTTTTAACATCGAAGTCATTTTGTCCAGCCCTGGAATATGTTTTCTTCCTCCCTCATTTCTGCTGTGGTTACATTTGGGGCACTTGTAGGGCAAGTGGTATAACTTCTCCAGACTCCACTTCCAAAATTAGCTCTGCCAATCAGTGGCACCAACATGTGATGATTCACTTTTCTGTGCAGCTGTTCAAAATGTGATCAGATGGCCTCTCGGAGTTCCACTGGGCTCCTTGATCTTGGCTCCCTTCATAGTGTGAATTCAAAATACTTGGTTTTTTTCTTGATAGAGGATAGGTAAGGTGGAAATAAATGATGACATTCCCCAAACACCCCACCTATTTGCAGCACCAAAGTGAGAAATCACTCTCCGTAAATTGTGCAAGTCTGTGACTCTTCTGTTCCTTTCTGGACTATGTAGTTAAACACACATTCACATTTAAACCATTATCACTAGACATCTGATCTGAGCCTTAATTAAATGAGTGGGGCAGTTCACATATTCCTGTGCTATTCTTCCAGGCTCTACATAGACTCGTTTCTGGATCATTAACATTTGGTTCATTCATATTTTCGAGGTTTGCTTCAAAAAACCATAAAAGCTAGAGACTTTTTCTTATTCTAGAGAATAAAACATCTGTGGGTTTAATTTCATCTCTTGTTTTTCATCCCCTTTCCTATCTCTTATATTCTCATCCACTATGCTGTTAAGGCTCTTGATCTCTTATGTTACACTACATTTGCCTCTTTCGATTTGCTGCCTCTTCTTTTCTCTTTGCCCTTTTTACTTCTATCCTGTATTCCACTACTCATCACACTAATCCCTTTCCCTCCCCCTTTTCTTAAGGGGGGCATCTCTATTCCCCTCTCCTCACCTGAGATTCACCCCTGTCATGACCATGAGGGTTAGCCAGCAGCCTGGGGACTAAGGGGTTAACAGTACCTCTCCAGGTAGCAGTTAGCCAATAGAAGTGCAGATAGGGATTTCAAACTGAGACAAAAGAATTTTGGGGTTTTCCCTCCTTTGTTCCTGAGCAGTTTCTCTTCAGATACTGAGGGGGATAGACCATGTCTCTCTCCAAGAAAAGACTCTTCACTATCTGTAAGTAGGGTAAAGTTTAGATAAATCCATTAGGTTTTATTGTTTTATGGTTTGGGAATGGGAATCTGATGTCTGTGCATTTAAAAATGGGTTTTCCTCTCCTTTGTAACTAAGCTTTCGGCCCATGGAGGTCCCCCATGAGTATATTAATTGGTGACTTTTTCCATCTAGACATTATGCTTGTAACAGGAGTATTGTGATGATAATAAAAGTTCTTTCTCTTTTTTTTTATTAACTTGGTATTGGTTAATTTTTTTGTGTGTCCTGGTTTTACTTTAGGGCTGAGATTTCCCAAGTAATCTCTTCCCTGGTTTTCTTACCATTACTTGGGTGGTGGCAGAGGATTTTTATCCCCAAAATCTAGGTTTTTAAGATTTTGGGGGGAAGCTTTCTACCAAAGTCTGGAAATGTAAGGTTTTGGGGTACTTTTGTGAGCCCCCACTTCTGCACTCATCGTGCCAGAGTAGGGATTTAGCTTTGACAACCCCAAAGAAGGCTGCTACCAAAGAGAGGCAGAACCCCTCCTATTCTGACTCCCTGATCTACAAGCCACTAACAGCAGATGTATCCCTGAGCTGCAGGAAGAAGCTAGCTGTGGGCAAGAAACTTGCTTTATGGCATACATCACTGGTTAATTTCCAGGGAACAACTCCAAAGCCATGAATCAGTCAGGATCCTCCATAATAAATGGAAGCCTTCAGCCAGAGGCTCTCTGGGCCCTAAGGCTGGACAAAGGTGGCTATAGTGAGGGTAGCAGAGAAAGGAAGTAGCTAACAACGAAAGAAAAAAAAATCAGACAAACTTCTGGTGGTTTTTAGTGATGGGGAGAGCTGAGTTAGATTTCAGTGCATTCAGGATATGAAAAAGTTAGGTAAACTTGGGCTTGGGTAAGTATTTGTAATTAAACGGTGATGAGGGTTCCTAGATGTATAACTCATACCTATGATGTGTCAGGTCTATTAAAGACAGGCTGGAGCTCTGGAATTCAAGCAAATGAAATTCAGTGAAAAAGGAGAAACAAGGCTATTAAGTGAAATATTACCTGAAATGAAATTCTGCTTCCTTCCTTGGTTTCACAGGTCACTAGAAATTTAATCTCTTCTTTTACTTGAAGAGAAGTATCACTGACACCTAAGGGAAGCTGAGAGGAAGGGATGAGTATGTCTGTGAGCTTTGCATTTCTCAAGTGTCAAAACAACTTTGTTTTCCATCAAACACCAACACACAAGATACTTAATTTCTGATACCCTGTGCCCACTATATACTGGGTTGAATCCATATCAGCATAAATCCACTGACATCTCATGTTTCACTGAGAAAGTAGTATATTAAAACAAAACCAATTCAACCAGCTTCATGGAAGTAGAATATAAATCAAGAAAGCTGGTGAAAATTGGTCCATTCTTAACTGTATAATCCAGTATAATTTAAAGATACAGATACTGTTTAGTACTTAGGTAGCTCATGTTACAAAATGCTTTCTTTCTGTGTTTTTCTAAATCAAGTGAAAAGGTACCAGGAGCTGAAGTGAAGTTAGTGAGCCAAGTTCTCTTCTGGCATAATTCCAGCACAGGTTGTGTTTATGCTGAATGTAGCAACTTGTTGGACAGGTTAAATATCTAATCTGAAATCACTTTGAAAATATAAAACTTTGAAATATAAAGTTAACATAACACACTTTATATTGCTTAGAAATGGCAACGGGCAGGTCTCAAAATGTAACTGTAAACAGGGAATCATTGTTGAGTGGGTTTGTCTCTACTTGGGTGCCACAGAAATGGCCTCTTGGCTTTATGCTATTTAATATTTTGACAATGACCTGGAAGGAAACAAAATAATCTCTTAAATATCTGCAGACAACAAAAATTGGGGATAAATAATGAAGATAGGTCACTGATACAGAGCAATTTGGATCATTTGGTAAACTGAGTGCTAGCAAACAATAGGTATTTTAATTTGACTGTGTAAATAGTTAGATCCAGAAACAAAGAATTTAGCCTTACTTATGAGATAAGATACTATCCTGGAAAGCAGGGATTTTGAAAAAGATTTGGGGGTCACATCAGATAATCAGCTAAACACAGGCTCCCAGTACAACGCTGTGGTCAAAAGGCCTAATGTGGTCCATGGATTCATAAACAAGGCAATCTCAAGTAAGCAGCGACAGCGTACTTTACCTCTGTATTTGGCACTGGTGCAACCACTGCTGTAATGCTGTGCCCAGTTCTGGTGCCCACAATTTAAGAAAGATGTTGATAAATCGGAGAAGGCTCCAAAAAGAGCCACAAGAATGATTAAAAGATTAAAAACCTGCCTTCTAGTGATTGAGCTCCTTGATTCTATCTATTTATCTTAACAAAGAGAAGGTTCAGGGGTGACTTGATTACAGTCTCTAAGTACCTATGTGGGGAATAAATATTTAATAGGTGTTTCAATGTAACAGAGAAAGGTGTAATCTGATCCAGTGGCTGGAAACTGCAGCTCAACTAATTCAGATAACACTTTTTAAATCAAGAGTGGATTTTTTTCTAAAAGATAAGATGTAGGAATTATTTTGGGAAAGTTCTCTGGCCCGTGTCAAACAGGAAATCAGACAAGGTGATCACGACAGTCCCTTCTGGCCTTGGACTCAATGAATTGATGTGTAGTCTCAGCCTGCCTCTCTGTAACTGGAGCCCAAATATCAAGGACCCTTATTTAATAAATTACTTTAATGCCTGCCTGAAGTTAGGTACATTTTCTGAACAGGGGCCATAATATTGTATTTCTCTCAGGCCTTCACAAAGCAAATTCTTCCTTCCTAGGGTGACAGGAAAATTCAAGTCATTTCTGCATATAGATACTAGGGAGCTGTAAGTGACGGAAAATAACTGGATCTTCTTCATGCTCCACACTGAGAAACACAGAAAAGGTATATAAAAGGGAGGAGATTATTCTACAAGCCCCACCTCCTCCATCATTCAGCTCTTGAACACTATCTACATCTTTTGTCTGTAAGAGATCTTCCAGAAAAGCTTATTTTGAAACAGAGTGTCCACACACAAAAGGCGCAATGAAATAGTGATGTGCTATTTCGAAAGATAGTGTCCACACTGATTGGATGCTATCTCACATTTAAGGCCACCTGGAACCAGTTCAGGCAAGGCATCTGGTCAGAAGTTGCTTCTGGGTGCTGCTGCCTGAGGCTGAGACACATGCTTAAAGGGACTCCCTGGACAGCCGTTTCTCAGGTTCTTCCGCTTGCTTGCTTACCTCTTCAAGGGACAGCAAAGCATTTCCCCTATGTGCTCTGGTTGTCCTGCTTCAGAACACCAGAGCACTCACAGGCATGGAGTTGGAGCTGCCTCTGGGCATGTGATGGCCCCTCACTGCCATACTGCAATTTCTGAAGGCTGCTGTCAGGATCCTGCATGAGCTCAACTCTGAGCTCATATTTAAGAACTTCTGCATGTGTGAGGGAGCAAGGCCCTTGCAACTTCTCCCCACTGTGGAGAGATGCTTTTGGAGACTGGACACCAGTTCCGACTGGTGGGACCAGCTGGTGATGGAGTGGTGGGACGACCAGAAGTGGCTCCACAACTTCTGAATGAGGAAGGAGACATTCATGGAGCTGTGTGCAAGGCTCACCCCTGCCCTCTGATGATGGGACACCCAGATGAGACCCACCATCTCCCTGAAGAAGCGGGTCGTCGTCACCATCTGCAAGCTCGCAACGCCAGACAGTAACCAGTGCACGGGCAACCAGTTCAGCGTGGGAAAGTCCACTGAAAGGCCCCTCTCATGGAGGTAAGGCACTCTCAGGCTGCAGTCCCTGGAGGCGGGGGGGTGTACTGGAAAGGGGAACCCTAGAGAAAGGGGGATTTGGAGGTGGCCTGGTGGTGGAGGGGAGCCCCGTCCACGGGGGGTTCTGCAGTCCCACCCTCATACAGCCCTGCAGGGTATGGGATGGCTGCTGGGGTGTTTGTGGGCAGGGAGGAAGGGGGGGCTCAGGGACCTCCAAAGGGCTCAGGCACCCCCTTTTATTCTGTTTTGTTTGCTTGTCTCCTTCTGCAAGTGGTGCGGGGCCATAAACACCATTCTGCTGCTCAGGGTTATCCGCCTGGGAGACCTGGACCCCATTGTGGCTGGATTTGCCACCCTGTGCTTCCCCAACTACGGGGGGGCTATAGATGGAACCCACATCCCCATCCATGCCCTGACCACAGGGCCGTGAAGTATGTAAATCGAAGGGATACTTTTTGATGGTCCTGCAGATCCTGGTTGACCACTGGGATAGTTCTTGGATATTTTTGTCAGCTGGTCAGGGAAGGTGCACAATGCCCATGTCTTCCACAACTCCAGCCTCAACCAGAAGCTGGAGTGTCAAGGCTGTTCCCCACTCTGGCATGACAAATGCAGACGTGGGGGGCCTGCAAGAGCACTTCAAAACCTTGTCTCTACAGGCTCTGGTATAAAAATTTCCCCCCAAAATCCTACTACCCAGGCTTGGGGAATCCGCTGCCAACATCAAGTGCTTTTGAACCCACAAACGGGGTGGACATTTGAAACCAACCTCAGGGACCCCCAAGCTCTTTTTTCCCAAAACAGCTTGAAAAAGAGAAAAACAAGCTGCAGCCTGTGTAGGGATAACATATTAAAGTATTAAAAATGATTCCCCAAGTGGAAGTG
>JANRFK010006693.1:35087797-35107916 GCA_030068395.1 Apalone spinifera
TTCCGTTAAAAGTATTTCCGCAAAATCATGCCAGTCTAGACGTAGCCTATCAGTATCAGCACAAGAATTCATGTTTTGTTCTGTTTATTTAAAATCTGAATACAGATGGAAGAGTTGGCTCTTTTTTAATCGAGTGGCAAGCAACTCATTTTTTTCTGTACTGATTGACTGCTCTGTAACATTGTAATCTATTTTTTTCTGGCTATTGATGGCAGAAACACCTTCTTTACTAACACACTGTGTAGTCTTGGCAGTTGGCATTAACTTAAATATTGAGGTATTAGCATAACAATTTTATACTCCATCTTCCAAATTTTGCTAACCTTTCATTTTGTTGCATACAATTTCTAATGTGTATATATTGAAATATTTTAACTACATTTCTTTAAAAGTTAATTAAGAGAGGAAATTTGAGCATCAGTGCGACACAGAAATGTTCAGTGCTTCCTTTCTGTATTGCAGAAATGGGCATCCATCTTGAGCCTAATTGGCATGTATAAGGATGAGAGAAGAAACCTTCAGTGCACAAACATACTTCCACATTTGCCAAGTGTTAGAATACAGATAACAGACTTAGGGGTCCCTCTTTCATTCAGCATTCAGATTTCTCAACAGAACTTTCATGACAACAAAACAACAAAAACTTAGTAATTAAGCAAATTGCTATTCTTTTCCAAGCTAACAAACCAGCTTCCCTAAATAAGCTACACAGCAATATTCATGGTTTTTTTTCTTGGTCCAATTCTGTTTTCTCTTCTCTTGTTTCTCCCATTATTGCTTTAACATTTGCTACTCTAGATTTCATAGTACTATTAGGAACAAATATTCTTTTATCTTTAGAATTCATCAGTGTAGACATATTGACCCTGAAACACTCCCCACTCAGATAATATTTTCCAATTTTAGTTTGGATAACCTTCAAAAAAAATCTTTCAGTCATAGTTGCAATAACCTACATTAAAAAAAACCCAGAAAGTATATTTTGTTTTTTAATAACAGCAGAGCTCTGTTAATCTGAAACAATGCAATATGTACAAGTCATTTAGGGCCAAGAATTGGACTGAGGACAGGACTGGATCTGTATTCTCTGGAATTATTTAATAGGAAAACATTTCTACTAGAGCTATGAAATGTACAATAAAGAGAAAAAAGAGTTAAAATCCATGTTGTTGACATCAGAAGCAGTAGAGTTCATAACTTACATCGTGACTTTGCTTTTCTGCAGTCATCTCTGTTTTTGTACAATAAAAAACAAAAAGGAAAAGGCTTATACTACTAACTTCTCTACAGCAACAACATCATTTAAAATTTCTTCAGTACTAATCTAAATTCTGTTCAGCCAAGAAATTATCTCTCTGCAGTGCACAGAAACCCTGCTGGTTCACTGACAATACAGACTGAGTTCATACACGGTTTTAACTTGGCACAGTTCCATGCACCTCAGTGGAACTTATATCTGCAGGTAATTTGGCCCTTTGATAAGGTCCAAAAGCTCTAGGTCTACAAAGATAAATGCTTGTGCTTAAATTTAAGAACATGAATAATCCACCTGAAATCAACAGGACTACTTGCATACTTAATGTTAAGCGTCTGTATATGTTTTCTGGGTTAACAGATGCTTTTTATCTCCTTGCAACCCCTGTGAAGTCCAGAGATTTCAACAGGACTCCTCACAAACAAGATTAATCTATAACTGAAGTTTCAACCTTTTTTCATTTGCAGACCCTGCATATTTTGAAATGGAGGTGGAGACTCAGGGTGCGGGAAAAATTTATAAAGCGTGGGTGCTAAGAGGCATTGAACCAAACTGTAAACTCTGTATACAATGAAAACCATGTCAAACTGGGAGGTTTGCAGTTCCCTCTGTGCCCCTACTTCCAGCACCTATGTGCAGACTACTTTGGAAATCTTAGACATAATCCCTGGATCCCCAGGGTCAGGGGTCCATCAACCATAGGTTGAAAACCACTGTTCCATGATAACAACCGCCTTATACAGACCCTTCAGATAGTCTGCACCCTTTGCAAGGGGCCCAGAACCACAGGCTGAAAATTCCTGGATTGGGTCTATTTACCTTGAAAATGAGCCATAACATCCTTGCAATAATCTCACATCTCTTATAACATCATTGACTGAGACTACCCAGATCAACAGGACTGAGAAAAAGAATTACAAATACTGGGAATGAACACAGAGTGAAGGACTGTACAAAACAAGTCATGAAAAGAGCAAGGAATGAAGGGAAAGCCATGATGCCCCCTAAAAGTTAGCACCACCTTTTTTAAAGAAAAAGTCTTAACTAACAGATAACTATCTATCTATCTATGGGTATGGCTACACCATAGGTTTGGTTTTTTTTTTTGAAAAATGGCCATTTTCCCAACAAAACTTGAGGAACATCCACATTGAAATTGCATTCTTCAGCAAGAAAATTGAAAGAATAGAGGGGTTTTTTTCCAGCACTGGTAACCTATGAGGAAGAAGCCTTTTTCTGGAAAAGCTCTTTCGCAAAAAGGCCTGCAGACATCTGCTATTTATTGAATACCACAAGAGACCCCTCCTTCCCTCAGTCTACACATTGCCCCCCCCAGTCCCTCACTGTATTTTCAAATTTAAGAGCTATGCAATATTCATATTTTTTTCAAAGCAACATATGCTTTTCATCACTGTGGATGGCGAGGAGGGAGTTCTTTTAAAAGAAGAGGAAAGAGGAAAAAGCACAGGTGCCCTGGTGGCCATTCCGTCCATAGCAATCACAATTTACATGTGAGAGAGTGCCCATCCAGTCTGGATGCTCTCATTCGAAAAAGCAGATTGCTCTTTCGGTGCACTGCTGCAGTGTGGCCATGCTCTTTAGGAAGAAGTTTTTTCAGAAGAGCTCTTCCCAAAGAAGCCTGTAGTCTAGCCATAGCCTGTCCTCCCCCCTCCCCTTAGGTAGTTTTTTTCTACAGGACAGATTAGAGGGGTCTTTCTCCCATGGCAGAAGCCCCAACCTCAGGAGGTGCCAAGTGATGCCAGACCCCGCCAGGGGCCTTGTCGCTGGAGAGTTGCACACCCGGGAAGGCGGATCCATCTCCGCCCGTCCCCTCCCCTCCCGGGGCAGGTGCGTGCCCAGCAGGCTGCGAGCGGGCCCCTGCAGCGTCGGCCCCCCCGTAACTGGGCGGCGCGCATCTTGCCAGCTTGACACCGCGGCGCTAGGGACCATGCCCGGGGCTGCCTGGTGCAGCCGCAGCTCCCCGCCCCGCCTCCTCCCCGCCGGTGCCCTGCCCCCTCCTCCCCCCGCCGTGCGCCTGGCAGCTCGCAGGGAGGGAGCGTGAGCCTTGAGCGAGCGAGCGAGGTTAAAGGTGCCGCTGGAAGGGAAGTTTGGAGAAGGTCGTGCGGTGTCTGGGCGCGCCGTCAGCATCATGGCGGAGCCCAGCGACTCGCCTGTCCACCTCCAGCAGCCCCCGCCGCCGGCCGCGCCCGCCGCCTGGCCCATCTGCAGGGACGCCTACGAGCTGCAGGAGGTTATCGGTCAGTGGGGCCGGGAGGGGCAGCCGGGCCGGGGTGGGGGGGGCCGGGAGCGAGGGGTGCGCCGGCAGCCGGGCCTACCGGCGTTTGCTCTCCGCGGGCTGGAGGCTTCTCTCGCCGCGTTGGGTGCGCCAGGCTCGGCAGCGGCTGCAAACTTTATTTCCGAGGGGCTGGCTGCCCGGCAATCCCCACGCGCGAATTGGGGTGGGTGGGGGGACTAGGGCTTAGCGCGTCCCTCCGCGGCTGCCCCGCTCTCCCCACGCGCGGGCGCGGGGGGTGGGCGGTGGCGCCTGGTGGGAGCGCAGTGGCAGCTGCCCCAGCCTTCTTGGAGGGGCAGGATCCGCCCCTAAGCATCTTTCCTCCTCCGCTATCTGTCACTGGAGAGCAGAGAGCTGTAATTAACCACTGGCCTTTCCTCCTCTCTGCTCTCGTCTGCTGTACCGGTGCACTCTGCGTCTTGTTCTGTCTGTTGAGATTAGTCTGCATCTTTCTAGTGCTTCTGGGTGGGGGGAGGGGTGTTAATTTCCCTATCTGTGGCTTTTGCTGATTTCCTTTTCTAAAGCTTTCATTTCCCGTTGCCCTCTCCTGTATCGCTTTCATTTTCCCCATCTCCATCACTCTACTCTCCTATACACTATGCTCTTAGTGAAACCACTGTTGTGATTATGGCTTAACTTCATTGGTGCAAACCTTCCCCTTCAGTTTAAGGTTTAACACCCCTCCCCCAAGCCCATACACCGTGTCTGTTGTGCATGTAGCAGTGGCCATCAAAATGTGCCTGATTTATTTTTCCTCCCATCTATGTGGATCAAATAATCATGAATTTTGCAAGGTGAAAGGACAGCTTATGGTAACAATATGTATAATGTAGCCTGTACTCATTACTGATCTGGAGAATGTTATTGTACTTTATAAAACCTTGTAGTAACTAAAGGCCAGGTTTAAAATTGCAATAGTTAACTCCTTGAGAGTTAGGCTAGAATTCACTTAAATTCCAGTAGATTTGCTGGAATTAAAATCACCCTGTACTTAGTGGTGATTTTAATATTGAGCACCAATTGCTGATTATGGCAGATGACCATTTAACCAGAGTAGTAAATCGTATATGTTCAGCTTCATTTCTAAGGCTATCATTTCCACAATCTGAAATTAAGTGTTGGCAAAGAGAAATAATTTACCCATTCACTCTCTAGTTTTAGCAGGCTTCTGTTTTACACACATTCTCTTCCCTTTTATTTCCTTTTTCTCCACTTGAATTGCACTAAAATGACTGAAGAAGTCTGAGGCCTGGTCTATGACAGCAAAACTTTTAAATGTGTGATAGGTGTGGGGGGGATTCTTGCTTCTGACTGAAATAGCTATGCTGCTGAAAGCCCTAGTGTAGAACTGGAATAAGCTAGACCAGCTAAACAACTCTCTTTCTAGTATAAGATAACTCTCCAGTTAGGTGGGTTTGCTGGCAAACTATAGCCTCAAATCACTTCTGCTGTAGAAAAGGCCTGAAAAAGTGTTAGTCTAACCCTTATCTGCTGTTGTGATGGAAGTCTGTAGCATATTTCTTAAGTGCTGGTTGTTCACCATGCATGTAGTTGTAGAATGGCTGAAGATTATGGTGGGGGGGACAGTATTTACTTTTCAAAAAAGCAGTTTATAAAGAGTCTATAGAGCATTCAGAAATTTTAAATAGGTATAGTTTATTTATCGATACAAATGTTTAAAGAGTCCATAATTGCAAATATGGGACAGTGTGGGGGAAATGCATTTCTTGTTCAAATAGACCACCATGCTAATTGCTAGTATTGCATTGCAGCAGTAAAGTGACAAGGAGTTTTGTATAGTGTAAGAATCACTTCTTCCTAGTAAGGTGTGGAGTGTCTTTTCAGATGTGCTGAGTATCTTCAACTTCTGTTAAATCATCATTACACTTAGTTTAGGCACAATGACTTTTTCTAATTCCACAAGAAATATTTCCTATTAGTAACATAGCTTTTTAATTAGAGCCTCTCAAAGACAGCAATATAGATATAATTTGTTGTAAGTGGCAAAGGACTGCTGAGTCAGACATGGTTCCTTAAATGACTAAAATAAGATATACTGGAAGTCCATTTTGCATGCAAGTTTAGTGCAAATGAATAAATAAGGTTATAATTTTAGCATTGCAGGCTCAGTTTAATAGTGCATAATATCTTCAAATGAACTTTGTGTACATAGGGTTGCTTTTGTATACCTTCATCTTGGTATCCACTATCCATGGGGAAATAATACAGTTCTTGAGTCTGACTGCCAATCCTGTGACTTCGGTTCAGTCAGCAGCATTTAATCACTGAAGCTCTTGTTTAATCTCTTCATGAACACAAATATTGCCACATAAAACTATTCACCTATGGAAAGTTTTTAATATTAAGTGCACACAACTGTTTGCAGGATAGGAACCTGAAGGGATATGATTTGTTCTAATAGGCCTTTGCCAGTTAAATGAGGAAAAAATACAATATATTGAGGCAACTGAGTGGGATTTTTAAGAAGAAAGACATGCCAGTCTTCTTTAGCACAGAGTTTCAGAGGTTTACATGGTATGGAATATTTCTTAAGGTAACTAAAGTCGCTGTCTATCTGTAGGTGTATCAGTATTCATTAGTGACAGCCATATCTCTGAAAAGTAATCTACTTCTTGGAACTGGTCATGTTTGATTTTAATATTTTGCAAGAGTAAACAGTTTCTGTCCTGCTGTTATAGGATGAGCAACTGGCAACAGTGCCACTGTTTTTAAATAACCCTTTACTTGCTGTTAAACCCCTTCATGCATTAATGAAAATTTTAAATACTGCCTTTGAGCTTTCATGTAGCAGGTGTCATAAATGATGACCCACCTCAACCCATCATATACCTGGCTAGCTGGTGGCTCAAAGGCCCATTAGGGGAAAAAAACTGGTAATTTAACATGTGAGAAGCACTGTTTCCTCTAGGAGCCTTAAAAACAAACAAATTAAAAAACTTTGCTTATTTTGCTGAACAAATGCCTTTTTTTTAAGTTGTGTTGACACTTGCATTGTAAAGTTATATTTTTAATAACTCATTAAAAATAACTGGGTTGATACCTGATTGGCAGATTGTTGGAACAGAAGGAAATAGCTTTCATCTGCATCATGAGCACATTCAAATAAATGGCGTAATGGGTTGGTGAGACTTTCAAGAACAGCCAACAACATGATCTTCAAATATCAATCTAGCTTTGAGACTTACAAAGGCAAAGCAAATCATCTTTAATAGGAAAAAAATCAATATTCCTGTCAAATTGGGCACCCTCATTGTAGATTTGGCTCTGAAAAAGGTGACTAATATGACACATCTGATCTGTTGCTTCACAGAACTTCTATATTGTCCTCCTTTCTAACATAAGGGAATTCATTCTTTAGGACTTGCTAACTGAATATTCTTTTCTTTCTATCCCATTTTATGTAATTCCATATTGGTTAGATTGCACTGAGTCCTATATTAAATGGATGAGATTCTACCAAAGACAAAGCAATGCTATGCTTGTGAGAACATTTACTTAAGATTTTGTGTCCCATTTGTAAGTGAAGGGCTAATTCTCTCCAACTTACTGGCCATTTTGAGAACATTAGAGGGAAGGTTCAGTTAGAGGCAGTAATATGACCTCAGTTAGTGTTGCTACCAGCGTCCACTATAAAGCCATATTTTCACTTATCTTCCTATAACTTTGCTGTAATTGTCTGGCCAAATTAGAGTACTTTGAAAGGAAAGGATTGTATCTACAGAGTTTGGAGAGAAATGACACCTATTACAGATCATTTTAAAAGTTCTCACTTGCAATTTTGACATGGGTCTAATTTTGTCTTCTCATCCTCCCTACCTTAAACTTGTGAGATGGACTTTTAACGTAACTAATAGATTCCATGAGTTGGAGGCAAACTTCTGCATAAAGACATTTTTGCATAAAAACTTCTGTTTCTAACTTATCAAAATTTTGTTGTGGTTTTGGGGACAACCCTGCTCCTAACTGACATCAGGGGTTTTTGTTTTGATGCTTTCCTCTCCATCACCCTCTGTCAGGGCTGGCCCACAACATTTTGGCATCTGAGGCGGGGAGCTCAAAAGATGCCCCCCATGCCCTCTTGCTGCACCAGCAGCAGACACAATTTTCTACACTGTGGGTCCTAGTGGCGTCCCCCCACAGTCTGGCACCTGAGTTCGCTTCATGGTAAGGGCAGCCCTGCTCTCTGCTCCCTTCCCCCTTTTTTTTGGTCAATGACTTCACTGAGAGCAGGGCCATTTACTCAGTGTCCTTTTCTAGTAGCTAGTTTTATCTAAGAAAGAATGAGTATTTTCGTAGGTTTAAGCTAATGGAGACATTCAGTTCAGTATTGGAGATGTGTGGTTGTGGAGATGAAGGACTGAGGTTCAGTCATGACTCTACAGGTGCTTGCTGCCTTGTAAGGCTATGTTGACACTACAGGCTTCTTGCGGAAGCAATCTTCCACAAAAACTTCTTGCGCAAGAGCACGTCCACACCGCAAAAGCGCATCGAAAAAGTGATGCGCTTTTGCTCAAGAGAGCATCCAGACTGCATGGACGAGCTCTCGAAAGGAAACTTTGATTGCTATTTACAGAAGGGCCACCAGGGCACCTGTGCTTTTTTTTGATTGCCTCTTTTTGAAGAGCTCTTGCGCAAAAACGAGTTATTCCTCATAGAAGGAGGAATACCTACACTGGAAAACCCCTCTGTTCTTTTACTTGCACAAAAACACACTTGAGGTGTAGACACTTTTCCAGTTTTTGTGCAAAAGATCTGTAATGTAGACCTAGCCTAATGGAGAGAGGATGCATTTTTTGATAGTTACAGAAGTAATTGTGGCACTGTTTTTTTTCATTGTCCTGATAACCAGGAGGATGTAGTATCACTGATTACCAGAATGTCATAGAAAACTTTGGTTAACCTGTATGAGCATTCAAAGGTTTTTTTGTTGAATTGGTAATAGGAACAAAGAAACACTAGCCACTTCTAATCTGCTCAACAAAACGTTACATTGCGGAGTTGAAACCTAGATAGATCTTGACAGTAGCTATTGCAAGAGGCTGTTCAAGTACATGAATTGTAAAATGTTTAGGAAACGGCATTATCTGAAAATCAGATGGTGGTGGTAGTATTTATAGTGTTTAGAATTTTTCTGTTCCCAGAAATGTTACCTTTAAGTGACAAAACTATACTACTTGACTTGGATCAGAGTTAAATTTGTATTTATTTATACTTAAAATAGCAAAACAATGTAAACAGGAAAACTATATATATATAAATGTACACACACTAATGCGACTGATCAGTTTGCACTGAAGTCCACATAATTAACTTATTGCCAGTCACAAACATTTCATTAAAGCTATAGGTTTCTCAAAAGTTTAAAATACTTTTTCAATTGGGGGGGAAAAATTGATAAAACTTCCTATTTAACAGTTAACTTGTCATTTCTTAAAGTAGAAAATACATAATACAGAAGAAGGGGAAAAGACTAAAAATGATGGGTCATAGTCAAACAGCTATATTGTGATGAAACTTGCATTTCTTTATAATTTGGTGATGGTTACATGGTCATCTAGGTTTCTGATCTGCAATTGACAGTCTCACTGGTATAACTATTTTGGTTGGGGTATGACTACTTTAACCAAAATAGTTGTACTGGGGGGGAGGGAGGGATCAATTGCAAACTAGCTCTTAGTTGTCATCTTCCATCTAAGTTCTGGATTTTATAACTGATGTGCTTATTAATTTCAGCATTACTTAGAAAACTTATGTAACTGGCTTTTGTTCATAGACTATCATAGGGTGACACCCCCCTCCCCCCACCAACTCAAACTTGTAAAATCTGACTATCTCCACACCAGCAATCTGAGGGGCATGAAAATATCTAAAATGAGTGTGGAAGAAAAGAGAAACTTGGATTTCCTACATACTGATTAGTAACAAAATCAAGATGAATAAAGCCAGTAAACTTCAAACTAATCTAACTCTTAAGTCAAAGTCATATGCAGGTTGAATCTCTCTAATCTGGCACTCTCAGGTCTTGTAACTTCTGTGGTTCAGTATGATTTTAGTTAGCTGGATGTCTACTTATCTTGGATGTGGCCAATTTTCCCCACAGTCCCATAAAGTTTGTTTACAGCTACCAGTCCTGGCTCCCAGTGTTCTGTGCTATTGTTATGCTCTAATTTACTCCTAAAAAATACCTTCTAAGAGCCCTGTGAGCAGTGGAAGTGTTGGTAATGCTGATAGACAATATTGACACTTCTCCCCCCCCCCCCCCCCCCCCCCCCAGTCCGGAAAATTCTCTGGTTTGGCACCGGTCAGGTCCTGAGGGTGATGGAATAGAGTTTCAGTCTGTAATATGTATTTTCTTGGTGCTGTGTAGTGATGACTGACAGAGAATTGCATGCTCCAAATTTTCCCCCCCCCCCCCCCCCAAACTGCTGTGCAGCCTCTTTATTCTCAGCCAGCTCCCATGCTACCTTATCACTCGTTCCCAAGGACTTCTGGAACCCAAGGTGAAACAGCTCAGAGACCTGAACAAGCATAGCTCTGTGTGGGGACAAGGGGGAGAGATGTGCTTTTGGAGGCACTGTTGTTCTGGGTTATGTTGGGAGTAGGAGAGGTCTGGGAGTAAATTGGAGATGTTCTTCTGAGTCTTAGAAAAAGCTGCATTGCTTTGAAAAATTGTATTACAATTGTAAAATTTATATTTCAGCAGTTTTACCCTGGTCCTCCTTGAAGGCTATGGGCATCTAGGAGTCAACTACAGGCTAGCTGCAAACTAAGTGTGGTGAGTTGTGGCACTTTGTTTTAAGGAGCAGCATGTCTTGTGTCTCTTCTTTGGGTTCTTGTGTTGTGGATTCCAAGAAACAAATTAGAGATCCACTACAACTTTCTAGAAAGATGAAATATAAAATACAAACAACAGCCATTCAGTTCTATGCTGAACATGCCATATAACAATGTTTGAAGAGGACATACTGTAAGGATCCAGAAGAAATTCCATTGAATTCTTCTACTAATCTCTCTCTTTTTTTTCTTCTACTGGAGACCCAATTGTCCAAGGAACTGGTAGTCCTGTAGACCAATTGCCTTGATGTAAAGTCTGTTTCCCAGCTGGAACCAGAAACTCTTTAAAATTAGAACGGTCATCCACTCACCCACTAACTTAGTGGAAGTAAGCTAATTACACAAGAGGAGAAGCAGGTGGTTATTGCAGAAGCCAGGGCAGGCTTTTCTGTGTAACCGTTCTTTGTGGCACTGACTCTGAAACCCTACTTCATGTTTAATATGCTGATTGCTGTGACCCTCTGCAATGTGACTTTGGGGATTGGAAAGGGTTGATGACTTAGCCTACAGATCTTTCAGACCTAAATGGCTGTTGCTTAAAGTAGCTAAATACATAATTTTTTTTTCCAAGTCCCATCTTAAATACATTCTCAGTTCTTAAGCTTTCTGTGTGTTTAGCCTGACCATTTCACAGCAATTATTCTTGGTGACCATCAAAGCTTGCTGGAGGCATATAGGGTCACCAACTTTCCTGAGCGGATGCCATTGCTGCAAATGGTATTCAGCCCATCATGTTGGGAAAGTTGGCAATCCCTTGATTAGGAAGCCTCTGAGCAATAAGGGAGCCAGAGTGCAGTCTGCTGAAAATATAGGAAAATAATCATGGCATTGGCTTACGCTTTTGGTTTTACTTTTGGAAGTGAATCTTGACTATCAGAAAAATCTGGAAAGTGAAAGACAACCATATAAAAATATATATTTTTAAGTCTGGTTTATAGCGCTGGTCATCAAACTGAAGTATTGACCATTCCCTTAGATTGTGTGTGTTAGTTTTGGAGTGCCATGTATGCTTATCTTCTGAAAACTGTTATCACTTAATTTGTCATTACTGTTCTAATGCAGGATATAATAAGGTGCCATGGTCATGATTTCTAAGTTCAACTTCTGTATGGTGTCTGGGATGAGGTGGCAAAATAGCTATGGGGTTGAAATAGCAGAGCAATTGGCTGCTTTAAGACTATCTGTCTTTTTGGTGTGTGCTTCTGACTTGCAACATCCAGGAAATGCACATCAAAGCACTTGTAGAGCTGTAGAATAATGGATAGTTGAAAATTTTATTGAGAGGATCTAGGCAAGTACATTACTGTAACTGAGCCTGTATTTCTGAGTTCTTCATGACTGCAGGCTCACAAGGGTGTATCTTTGATGTTTACAGTTCAGTCCTTGAAATAAGTAGACATCCTAGTCTCTGTGTGTTCAGTCAAGCATGCATGGCTTACTAGCATTTTGTATGACCAGAGTAGAAATTACAAACATTTGGGTTAATCTCTCTCCCTCCCCCCTGCTCCTCCAGTATATCTGTGATTGTGTGGTAGTTCTGTCCTCCTTACTCCCTGCCAGCGGTCTCTCTCTGAAACACTACAGGAAATTGCAAGGGGAGGGGGAGGTGGGAGGGAGACAGGGAGAGGGAGATGTCAAGGAGTGAGATGTAGGGAGGGTCTGCTGAGAAGTTTACACCTACAAGGCTGCTGTTAATGGTGGGGAGAAGGCAGTGGAGATAAACACAAACTCATGGAGACTGAAGGAGGGAAGTGGGGAAAAGTCATGGTCCTAGACAAGGGATGCTTTTTCATGGGTCTGATCTCTAATAAGGTAGAGAGCTGCTGGAGTCTCATGCAGAGCTGGATGAATTTTAGGTGGGTCTCTGCACATGGCTCTCCTTTCTCCTCTGAAGAAGACAGTAGTCTAAAACTAAGTCCCTTCTATACACAATTCTTGGTATATTGATAAGTACAGTAAAGCTTGGAGAATTTTTAGGGTCCCCTTTTTTGTCTTATTTCTCTAAAGGAGAAAAAAAAAAGCAGGAGGTGCTGGCAGTGTCATACCTTCAAGGGCTGTTCTCAAAAGCTAACAAGATTGTCATCAGCACTAATGAATTAATAAAATGTATAGAATCAGAGGGATTAATATTTCCAGCCTTTACTCTCTATATGTTTGACCTAACTTACCGAGTAAATGGGCTTATGAAAGTCTGGTATGATAAATTAGCATTGATTCTGTTATGATTAACAAAATGAGTGAATTAGTTCATTAGACTAACTATTCTTCAGAACTCTGTGGATGGCTGACTTGTGGAATTTCTCATCAGAAGTGAAAATGTTCAGGGAGTTGGAATATCCTGAAAAACTGGTCTACTATGGACAGAGGCATGTCCCAAGCGAGGGACTACATAGCACATCTAAAATGAGAGAGTTTAGAAAGACAATTGAAAGGATTAGTAGTATAGGCAGTCTTGTCTGATCATGGCTACTATCGATGGTATGGTATGTAGGTTTTGGAAGGGGTGGCGGCTCATGGCTCTGGTCACATGCTCAGCTGGGGTGTGCAGCTTTATTCATTGATCTTTAGAGATCAAATGGTTGGTTGTAAGTTGGTGCATTTTAGTTGGAGCAAATAAACTTGTAGTGTAGCTGCAAGCAGTGTATCTATGTATTTTATCACAGGGCATAAAAATAAATTTCTGTCATTTAATAGGTCAGAAAAGTATAGGACTTGTATATTGCAAAATGTGCTGATGAACCACTAAAAAATTTAGCAGCTGCACAGTTATAATAACCATTTTTAACATCCCTAGTAATTAAATCAGCATCACAATTTTTCTGTTACTGATGATGCTTTAAAGGTAAGCTGTAATTCTTCTCAAGCTTATTTCTAAGATGTCTTTCTGTACAATCTGTAATAGCTTGAGAAGTGAGGGCGGGTAGAAGTAGAGTTGTACTGGTTACAATGTCAAGAAGACTTGGGTCCTGATCCTGCGTAAGAATTTGCTATTGTGGACTTGTTCTCCATTGCTGACTCCTAGCTAGGCAAAATAATACCTGTAGGGTGCATCTAGACTACAAGCCTCTTTCGAAAGAGAGCGTTTAGACAGCAACCAGTATTTTCAACAAAAGAGAGCCGCTTCTTCAAAAGAGAGCTCCCAGGCAGTCTGGATGCTCTCTTTCGAAAAACCATTGTTTGCGTTCAATAATGCCTTTTTTTTTCGAAAGAGCACTTTCAAAAAAGCATTTATTCCTCGTAAAATGAGGTTTTCTGTGATCGAAAAAACTGCTGCGTTCTTTTGATTTAATTTAAAAAAAAATGCAGCAGCAATCTAGACTCAGGGGAGGTGGGTGTGGTGTGTGTGTGGTGGTTTGTTTTTTTTTTGTTTTTTTTTTTGTTTTTTTTGCAAAAGCCACTCTTTAAAAAAACAAAAAAAAACCAAAAAAAAAACAACAAACCCCTGTAGTCTAGGTACACCCTTAGATATCAGTTACTTGTATTGAAGGATGGCTTCTGTATTGATGCTAATACCAGGAGGGAAAGGAGAGAGAATAAAACATTTTGGCATTCAGCAGCTTTTTTTCTAAAGATATAAGCGTATCATTTTTCCTAAAGGAACACTCGGGTCAAGTTACATGGCTAAACAATTAGTTACTTAAAATGTAAGAAAATAATATAATTCCTCTTAATCATCTCCCTTAGTAAGTAGATATGGGGGTCTCAAGAAGCCATTGGAATGATACTGGTCAGCACGGATTTGGGTCGGAAAACTGGCTTTCCTGTTATAGAATTCTGGAAAGCAGCAGGTATCAAAGTTTCTGTAAGTTCTGGGATTTAATGGAAACCAGCATATGTTTTTGTGGAGTTGTGTAGTAGTAGTTGACTTAACAAAAATATTTAATAGCTAAGATGATGTTGGATTTCTATATCAATATCTGCCTTGGATGAAAGATAACTTTCAAGGTGTAGAAAATGATCGACATTGTCCAGTGCCTCTCCATTGACTTCAATAGATGGGGCATATGGTACCTCATTTGGAGAGTGCTGATGGAGCTCTTTGGTCTTGATGTTGAGAGGTGAGACCAGACTATTTTGAATGTGTTTGCCGATGCCTACCCATGTCTTGAAGATCTTTCCTAATGGTCCGAGCTCAAATCAGCAGTTTGCTGTCTCCCTAATGTAAGCGATTAGTCGACAATCCGATAAGCAAAAGCTGATCCTTGAACCACTGAAGCAAAAGCTTATTGGATACTCGACCAGTCGCTCCTCCCCTCTTGCTGCCTCTATCAGAGGCAGCAAGGGGGAGGGAGCGGGAGCTGGTGCTGGGTTGGACGGGGGTAAGGGTAACAGGGATCAGTCCTGAGCTGGGAATCAGCTGATTCCAGTCCCAGATGCTGCATAGCACGGAGACCCAGCTCAAGCTGGGAATCAGCTGTCTTGTCTGCGCCGGGTCTCCCCTGCTACGCTTCAGCCTTTTAAATGTATTAAGACCCTGCTGGCTCTTAATAAACTTAAAAAGCAGAGTTGCAGCGGGGTTAGCTCCTGGGGCTGGGTGCTAACCCCACTGCGGCTCCCCTGCTTATCAACTAGTTGATGGAAAATCCATCGATTAGTTGGTTTAAAAAAAAGTTTAACATCCCTAGTCCCTACCCATTTTCCTCCTCTTTGTACCTTTTTAGATCCTGATTCTACAAAATGTAAGCAGTTGTTTAAGTATATAGGCACTGATCATACAGTGATTTAAGAGATTAGAATATTTTTTGCAGTCTTACTGAAGCTTTTAAATTCAAGGCTAGCTGTAAACACAAGTGCTGCAGTGATCTGATTGGAGCCTTTTCTTATTCTGCAACTTGGTCCTATTGGCATTGGGATGTGGGATGTGAACATGTATGCTAACATCTTCCTCTTTCCAGGATTATGGGGGTTCTATTGAAATGAATTGCTCTTCTTTTCTTTTTGCTTTGACAGCTTTGTCTTTTAGTGCTTTCAGCTTTGCTTGTCTTTGGTTCTGTGTCGTCTTTAGCCTATTCTTTTCAAACATATCTCTTGCCCATGAATAAGGATTTTCACTCAATATTTATTATGTTAGCAGTTTTGTGTTTCAAAGGTAACAGATGGTAAGATTTTTTCCCCTAAAACTATTGTGTGGGTTTTATATGGAGTAACTCTTTAGACCTTGGAAACAATGAATTTTGCACCAGAGTTTCTAAGGGGAGGCTTGAATGCAATTTACGTCTGCCTTGAATTCAGTTACTCTAAAACTAATGATGATGTACAGTCTGCCACTCTTTTGACTTGGAACCAGGTTAGCTGAATTTGAATTAATGATAAAATATCTAATTTCTCTGCTCTGTGTGGGGAGCATTTATATTTTTCTGTGCTCCAGGTCCAAGCACAGAATGCTTCCTGGAAATCTGGTTAGGTAGAGGAGAAACTTGTAGATTACCAGTGGAAACTATAGAAGGAGAAGAAAAATTCCCTGGAGGATGGGTTGGATTGGGAAATAATTAAATTTACCAGATAAGAGCGCAATACCTCTTTTGAGCCACTTCTGGTTTTTACATCTTTCAGTTTGACAGCAGACCACGGATAATGTTGTTTACACTTTTGCCACCATTTGTTCACCCTTCTTACAATTTCATTTAAGTCCATGTTTCCCTGCTTTGTTTATGACCATGTCAGGTGGGACTGCATCAAAAGCCTTAATATGAAGTCTGTCCTGCTGCTTCCCACCATTTGCTAGGCTAGTAACCCCATCAAAGAAAGAATTACGTTGTAATTACTTACATCAAATTACAAAAAATAGGTAACTCATCATATCGCCTGTAAATGTAGGCTCTGCCTTGTACTGTGAATGTGGTGAGATGTCTTCCATGAAACACTATACAAAAGTTCTTACTATGTTTAAATGTCTTCGTTTTCCTGTGAAATCAGACTACATAAGATGAGGGCAGAAGTAGGCAAAAATGTGAATTTTTTGAGGGTCTTCTCTCTTGGAAAATGGATGTGTATTGTGAGGAGGAGAAAAGGGACCATGAGACATAATAAACAAATAGACAGAAACCAGGAGTTCAGACTGAAATCTTCAAGTAGCTCTGCACTTGGTTGCAGGTCTTTAGTGTCTCTGGTTAGGACTCCTGGAAATGTGTATAACTTCTGGAATCAATAGGAACATGGTGCTTTAGATTCATTCCAGTGAGTGATTGTATATCTTTCATCTACTTGTCAAAAAAGGCCAAGAGTAGTGAGGTAGCAGCAAAACATCAGCTCTTAGGAGAAACAGTAGTGTTACTGTGTACTAGCTGAGTGGCTCCCAAGTGGTTAAGGTGATCTGGATGTATTTTAAAAAGCCTATATATTTGCTATACTCCGAAAATTCTAAGTCTGTACTAAAACACTACAGCGGAGCAGTGATGGGACAGAAGAGACTCTCACCACCTCTCAGGGAGGAGAACTCACTACCATGATGTCAGTCAGTCATCATGGTCCCATATTGTAGATACAATCTGTGCCAACAGAGGGGAGTTTTTCTGTCTAAGAACACGGTTGCGTAGGGTTGCCAGATGGTTGAAACAAAAATACTGAACGCCCCTGTCTCCCCTCCTTCCCCCCCCCCCCAAAAAAAAAACCAAACAAACACCGGGGAAAAAATTCTGTTGGGAGGGTGGGGGGGAAAGGAAAGACCAAAGTTGTTGAGCCAAAAAAAACCCCTAAAATAGAACAGCATGTCCCCTTTAAGAGTGAGTGCAGGGATAGGAACAAGGGAGCGGTTGAGCACTAAGACCCAGGGGGAGCTTCCCCTTGGTCGACAGCCATTTTGTGCTGGCAGCCTTGTGGAACCAGATAAGAATGGGGGGAGGAGTGTGAGAGGGGAAGCCGGGCGCTGAGTGTTTGTAGGGTTGCCAGGTGCCTGGCATTTTCGCCTCCTGGCCGGGGAAAAAAATCAGAAAATACTGAACATTTTAGGTGTCTAGTATTCTCTGAATTTTTTTACCTGACAGGAGGTGAAAATACCAGACTGTCCGGGTGAATACTGGACACCTGGCAACCCTGCTGTTGCGCCAAGCAAAGTTAGCTATGTCTATGGAAGCCCTCTTTTTGTCAACATAGCTGTGTCTATGCTGCGTGTTAAATCCTGTCCAAAGTGGCTGTATCATTATCTCTTGGCCCCCCAAATCCTGCCAGTAGAACTTTCAGTTGTATACCAAGACTTATAATTAACTAAGCATTTTGGCTAATACATGTGGATTTCTGTGTCTGTAAGGAGCCCCACTGACTTAAGTGGGATCCACTAGTCAGTGGTACATGGGTCCACCAGGGAAGGCCTGATTTGCCAGGCCATTACTTACAGTATCAGCTCACTGCTTGACTCTTCATTGTCAAAAGGAATACACTTTTTAACCATGCCCCCCTCCTTTATGTCTATTTATAAATTCCCTCATTCTAGCCTCTGGTTCTTCTATATAATTTTAGTCATTCTTCCCATTAGGGAGCAGTAGGATATCTGTTCTTTCATTTTACATCTGACACCCCTACTACTAAGATGCTAAGTCAATTAATGGAATTTTGCTTGTTTGCGGAGGAAAAGCTTGCACAAGAAGTGTGCTCTGAAGGTTATCTACATGATCTACTTGCATGATGTGTATAAATCTATAGTTGATGAAATTATAAAAATGCACCAGATTCAATGCAAATGCTGAGGATAATTGCAGTATATCTACACATCAGATAGGGATAACTCAGAAGGATTGCTTATGTAATTTCTTTATATACTTGTTGCATGCAGAGAATGTGGATTTACATTTTTTTTTTTAAAGTAGAACTAGGCTATATCTACACTGCAGGCTTCTTGCACAAGAATGACCGTTCTTGCGCAAAAACTTGCGGAGAGGCTACACTGCACGTGTGTTCTTGCGCAAGTAAACTTACAGTAAAGCATCAGAAGAGAGAGCTTCTTGTGCAAGAGTTATTCCTCTCCCCACGAGGAATAAGTCCTTGCTCAAGAAGGCAGGGTGTACGGGCAACAGGGGTTTCTTGCACAAGAAACCCCTAGGGCTAAATTGGCCATCAGAGCTTTCTTGCACAAAAGAGCGTCCACACTGCCATGGACGCTCTTGCACAAAAACACATCTCTTGCGCAAAAGCACATGGCTGAGTGGACGTGCTCTTCCACAAGAATTCTTGCACAGAAACTCTTGCTTGAAACAGTTCTTGTGCAAGAAGCCAGCAGTGTAGACATAGCCCCAGAGTGTTTAAAACTGAATGCAAATCTCATGCTTATCCATCTTGGAATTTGTCCACTTTGCTCTTTCTAGTGAAAGAGGGCCTAATTTTATTAAATATGGGATGCAGATATACAGCATATGAGCTGATTGAAAGAGACAAATGGAAATTGTCCTTACTCAGTTGTTTTAAGGAATGACTAAATTAAATTTGTTTGTATTTGATCTGAACTATCAAAACCATAGTAATTTAGTTGCTAGGGTCTCAACAAAAGAACTTTTCCCGGTCTGTGAGGAAAATGTCATCATCTTCACAATCCACTTGATATTAGAGATAGAAGGGATAGAAGTCTTTCCAGCACTTTGTCTTTTATCAGACTGAGTTTCATTAATCTTTTTGTTCTATGCCATTATTCACCATGTCTATCCAGTGAGTTCTGGATCTTCCTCTGTCTTGTTTCTTGCACTATGGTATGTATCACCATGTATTGGATGCACATCAAGAATGCACACAAACCATCACAGTAGTTGTTCTTGAAGCATCTATAAGGGCATTAATTCTTCCCTCTTTTTTTTTTTTTTTTTTTTAAATCAGTTGAATGTTTTTATTTTCTGAAGCTTTTTCAAACTCTCAGTAATTTCAGCTAGTTCATTCCTGGTGTCAGTGTCTTTCAGTTTTTGGCTTTCCTCCTACTCTGACATTTTGACTGGTGGTATGCGCACAACAATTGATAATGATATGATGATGATTTTTGCTTACCAGAATGTCTTCAGCCTTTCAGAGTTTTCCAGTAAAAACGACTTTCTCCAATACTAGTCCTCCAACTTGAATGGTGATTGTTTGTTTTTTGGTTTTTTTAAACTAAAATTTTTTGTTTAAGACTAGCTGTACTTGCATGGAAATTAGAGATGTTTGATATCACACAATTTAATAGTCATGTTACTGCATGAAAATGTAGTGGTTACATGACTATTCAATAATCTCTGGGGCTGGCAGCCAGCGATCTCCCAGCCCCACTCCCAGGGAATACCCTTCCACCCCATGCTCTTTCAGAGGCAACAGTGCAGGGTGGCAGGGGGAGCCGGTCTGTGAGTGGAGTCAGTTTAAAAACCAACTCCCTGCGCAGATCAGTTGCTTGCCACCCTGTGCTGCTGTCTCTGATACACAGGCAGCAGTCTGGGGTGACAGCAGCCCTGGCCCACAAGGGGTCGGAGCTCCCTGTGGACAGAGACTGCTCTGCAGAGACCTGAACCCCCTAAGGACAGGGACTGCTGCTGCAAAGCAGCCACTCTCCATGGTGGGCCCAGGCTCTTCACAGACAGGGGCTGCTCCGTGGGCTGCGGAGCAACGTCTATCCGTGGAGAGTTTGGGCCCGCTGCAGACAGAGGCTGCTTTGTGGCAGCCTCCCCTACCCCTCTCCTCATTGATACCTCTGATAGTAGTAGCAGCAGCAAGGGGGTGGGGGAAGAGAGGAGGCAGCACTGTGGAACCATTGCTGGGGGGGGGGGGGG
>JANRFK010006693.1:35108016-35123990 GCA_030068395.1 Apalone spinifera
GGGGGGGGGGGGGGGGGAAATGCTTGTAGTTGACAAGATTAACTGATAAGCCTAATCTTATTGGTTAATCGTGTAATTGTCTAATGATGACATCCCTATTGGAAACTTAAACTTTTTTTTTTAATGGTTGCTCAAAGTTAAGAGACACTTGTCACTGAACTGAACTTTGTGGCTCAATTGAAATGAAGACGATATTCTCTTCACATCTTGGGAAGAGGCAGTAGTGGTCAAACTAGTTTAAAAAGTAGATGATTGAAATGTTTGTGTTTTTAATTGAAATAATAGTTTTACAGTAAATTTAAGCCTTAACATATTTTGTCAATTTACTGTTAAATGCATTTTTAAAATAAACCAATTTCTATCCATGCTGAGATTAACATAGTGGAAGGTCTGCAGCATAATCATTCTTTGCTGTTAGCAGACTGAAAGTGCAAAGAAACAATCAGGTGGGGAGAATAGGGGTATTCACTCTCCTTTACGCTCAAGACAGTACATATACAATTTTGTCTCAAGTCAGCAATACTGAAACTCTCCTTTAGTTATCTTATGCTTAGAGATTAATTGGTACAGGATGCTGACTGCCTCATACTATAGTTTGCTATTTTCTAACACAGAGGAGGCTACATATTTCACCACCTCTAAAATGCAATTTCCAAAGTACTTGGGGGGAACTTTTTTAAATTACTCTGAGAAGGAAAACTTTTGACCTACGACCACTTCTGCCCTCCCGCCCCCCCTTAAAATATTGACATCTACCAAACTAATGATGTATTAAAATAACTAACTCTGCTTCTTACTGTACTCTTTAACAAGAATATAATTTTAAATAAAATTCCTGTATTTATATATAAAATGCTTGAAGGACAAGCACAATTTCCAGCGCAGTGAGGAAAATGACAGAATGGCTGCAACTTACTCTTTGTGAAACACTGCCTACAATATGCCAGTGTTCCATTGTTTTTTAATGTGGCTGGCACAATGATCCCTAAAATGTTTACTTGTGAATTGGAGATCACTTGACTGATGGAACTGGATGTATGTCAGAAGTATTGTATAATGATACTTCCACTATGAGCTCTCTTCCATGCCATGCCCCCTTCCTCCCTCACCTTAGGTAACTTTATTTATGCCTCTTGCAGTCTGATTGTTCTCAGCCCTTAGGCAAACTAGCGCCCCCCCCCCCATCTGACAAATGCTATAAGTACTTCTCTAACTCGACTACCCCTCTGAAGCTCTCTCCTCCAGTGAGTCTCTAACAGCTTTGTTAGAACTTTGTTAGAACTTTCTTGTTCAAAAATAATTGTTGCTTCTTTGGCTGTTACTGTTTTCTTCTTTGTCCTTTTTATGACTAATTCACTTCTTAGTATGTTCTGTAATACAGCATTAGATGTATGCTATATAAAACCAAATTATGTTCTGTAACTGAGAGGCAGCATGATGCCCTATTGAGTCATGGCACTTCTGTAGATTCTTATCTGGGACACAATTGCTGATGTATCATGTCTAACATACAACACAATTACTCATCCTAAAAGCTGTGAGCAAATCTACTAATGTTCGTGTCAACAGTGTGGCTGGTTGTCATTGTAGTACCACTATCCTTCCTGTGAAAGGGTAGATACAGAAATGAGGTTCACATACAGTACTCTTCAACTTAAAAAAAACAAACAAAACCTTTTGATTGTTGATCCATAACTCTACAGTAAATTATATTATAGGAAAACTGAGTGAATGAAGTCTAAATTGGGTGATCATCCAGGAATTCCTTCATATTCTTAATGCTCTGGGCCATGTGAGCAGGAGAAGTATAGCTATTGAGAAAGAAGAGTGGCATGTAGTTAGGCAGTAAAGTAAAGGAGGTTAGATATAAAGGCAGAGGTGCTGGTTGTTATAGGAAGGAGCAAAAGGGGGGAGAAAAGCAAAATGCTATGTCAAAGGCAAAATGGGTGGATGAAGAAAAGAGTCCTGATAAACTTGTGTTACAGTGGACACCCAGAGGTCCCAATCAGGCTCACAGCCCTCATGTGCTAGGCACTTTACAAAGACATTGTTAGTATTTGCCCAAAGAGCATGCACCCACTTACTGGGTTGCCCCCATGAGGGCAACAGTGTCAGAAGCATGTAGCTTCATAGACTAGCTACTTGTATAGTCATCTGGCTTCCTAGTTTAAATCTCTTAATTCTGAAGGTGTATATCTTAGGCTATGTCTAAACTACATTCCTCTTCCGAAAGAGGAATGTAAATGAGCATGATCAAAAATGTAACTGAAGCATGGATTTACAAATCTTGTGCCTCATTTGCATAATTGCATGAGTGCTTTTTCAAAAAAGGGTATTGGAGGGGGAACCCCCCCCTTGCAGTCTAGACGGGCTTCTTTTGAAAAAAAGCCCTTTTCTCGAAAGAACCAGTATTCTTCTTCACTTTCCTCCTCCTCTGCCCCCCCCCCCCCCCCCCCCCCCCGCCAGAGAAAAAACCCTTTTTCGGAAGAACCCCGTCTAGACTGCAGTTTCTTTTTCGAAAAAGCACTCGTGATTATGCAAATGAAGCATGAGATTTGTAAATCCACGCTTCATTTCCATTTTTCAATTGGGCTCATTTACATTCCTCTTTCGGAAGAGGAATGTAGTTTAGACATGCCCTTAGTGAAGTGATGGGAGAATAAGCAAGGCTAAAGGAGAGCAAATGATCACAGGAAATAATTAACCGAACAAATCAGAAACCGAGCACTGTTGTCAAATGAGTAGCAATTAGATTTTCAGTGTTGGCTGAAGCCATTCTGGGAGACTTTTTTTTTTTTTTTTTTTTTTCCCCCAACATGACAATGTTACTTTATTAAAATATCCTGTTCAGATCTCTAGGATTCCTTCTGCTAGTGAGCAAGAGATTGTCAATTCTGGGAGATTCCAGGCCATTCCTGGAAGGTTGGCATCCTTAGTAGCAATTTGGTAAGGCAGTGTTTCACCCGGCTGCATCCTCTGCCCAGCCTGGGCTAGGGCTTGGGGGACCAAACTATGGGCCGTGGCCTGGTACCTGGCTGTAGGGAAAAAAATACTGGGCCTCAGTGTGCCTGGTGGCTGCCGGGAAGGGAGCAGAGCAGGGCAGGCTGGGAGGAGGTGACAGGGGGGGAACCAGCTGCAGGGAAGCAGGGTTAAGGATAGCAGGACTATCTGGTGGAGATCTGGGTGGGCGGGCAGCGGATGCAGGGTTGGGGGTAGCGGGGCTGTCCCGCAGAGATCGGGGAAGGCAGGTGGCGGAACCAGTGCTGCGTGGGGGGAGGGGACAGGGGGGCTGGATGGGGGAGATCAGGAGGAGGGAGACCCAGCTGCCGGAAGTAGGGCTGGACGGGGGCAACGGGGCTGGATGGGAGTGTGTGTGGGGGGGAAACCCCTGCGGTCAGGGATTTGGACCAGAGTCGGGGCCTGCATGAGACTATTGGTGAGCAGTGAAACTTGAAAAGTGATTAATGTGGAAACTGAAGTTGTCAGTCATCCTGCTCCTTCTAGAGAAAGATGAAGGATTTGGAAGGGGCATGGAGGTTGAGGAAGGTGAGGGTAGCAGAGGTAGGAGCAGCCTTAGCCATCTTGTTGGCCCAAGTGAAAAAGATTTTGTTTAAGCCTCTTTCCAATTGGCTGATAAGCCCCCATCTCCCAAAAAGCTGACCAAATAGCAGAACAAATGTGGCTGGACAATCAGAGCAGATGTTCTTTCTCCCTTCTTTCCAAAATTCAGGTGGGAGTGACTTGGCATCCAGAGCAACAGACCTGCTGCTCATTTGCTTGCCCCTAGAACTGGCACTGATGTGAGGGAGAAAGGAAGGCTGCTAGAGTTGCAATTTGGAGAGAACAGGAGCTTGGACAGAAGTCAAAATAGCAAAAAATCTGAAGTCTGACTAGGCAAATGTTTGCAGCAGCAAAATACTGAGAAGGTTTGAGAGTGTTTCAGTTTGTCAGTGGAAGGTTAAAATGATAGGTGGCCTGTACTGAGTCAGGAATGAGAGGCGAAGGTGTGACCAGCGACAGAATCAGAGACAATGGGATAGACCCAGGTTCAGCAATCTCAGTTCCTGTAGACAGCAGTCATTGAAAATGGCAACTTCAGAGGGAGAAAAACATAGGAAGGCCAGTATACTGTGTTGCCAGGATTAGTTGTCAGTTTGCAGAGGAGCGGACAGGCATTTGGGTTAGAAGGCGATGTCACCAGAGATGAGAGGCAAAGAATGATGTGGAAGAAGTGACTGTTTCCGTATAACACTGTCTTTTCATCATAGGCAGGATATGACTGAAATCTTGGAATGCAAATTGAGGTTGTGTTTCTAGAAGAGGTAATGCAAGGTATCAGCATGAGGCTTTGCTAACTTCTCGTGTGTGAAGATGCTTTATCTGTCAAGAACAATGAGCTCTGGGCTATAGAGTATTCCAACTTTCCATGTATGTAAGGCTAATGAGGGTTTTTATAAAGCCTTACTGATCCCTTCCTGAGAATATTGCTGTTCAGTAAAGCACTTTGAGATCATTAGAAAGTATTTGTGCACAGAATCATGGTTCAAACATCAGCCTCTAGCAAAAATCTCCTGTAGAAAACTGGAGGTGTTATGCTAGCCTCTCCATCCCTAAATCAGCCTTGTCATCTACTCTGGCTGAAAACTATGCAAGAATAGCATTGAGTAAGCACACATGATGTGTGGTGATGTGCTGTAAGAAGAGGAATCTTTCTATTAATGAAAAAATATCAACCTTAATTAAACATTTAAACAGGATGGATATTTCTCATCTCTATTGTGTGTGCACATTTGAGGCAAATGAAGTGGTTTTTTATATAGTGGTTGAGTAAATCATATTCATAAGCACAATATTAAAGGCCTTGTGTGGTCAAGCCTAGTTCTCCTTACTCTGAAATAACTAGTGTTTAATGGGGGGGATGACACCTACTGCAATTTCAATGGGTATGATGGAGAAGTCAAATTTGCTTCAGGTTCTGATTAGCTGAATTGTCTCAAAAGATGTCTCCCCAGGATGCATGAAAATACAAGTAGTTACTTTAACAGTCCTCAACTGTGGAGGAGCATGGATAAAGGACTACTGACTGCAGCCACAGAAACACAAATCTAATTGCGCTGCTGGCTGGTCACAAAGTTGCCTTAAGTTTCCAATAACGCTTGGGAAATTTTTGTTCTTAAAAGGGAGAGCAGAATGGTAGCTACACATGCTCTTGGCTCAAAACAACCCTGCTGGTTTCAGTATACATTAGGGTTACCAGGTAGGTTTAGAAAAAATACCAGACACTCTTGATGCGGGGGAGGGCGGGGCTGGCCGGGCGGGGGGGAGGATGGAGGCTGTGTGGCTGGCCGTGGGAGATGGGGTGGGAGATGGGGGCGCAGCATGGCTGGCTGGAGGAGAAGGGGGGCAGGGTCGGGGGCAGCGTGGCTGGCCTGGGGAGATTGTGAGAAGAACTGGCTGGCAGGAAGCAGGGGTGGCGGGAGGAGGTAGGGGGCAGTGGTGCTGGTCGAGAAGTGTGTGGGGTGGGGGGAAGGGAAGGGCGAACTGACCCGGGCACGTGCAGATCCCAGGGCGCTGTCAGTCCTGCACACGGTCCAGAGAAGTGCGAGTGAGTCCGGCTGTGGCTCCACCATGGGCTCAGGAGCAGGGACAGGACTTCTCCTCCTCCCCAAGGCGTCAGATGCAGCTGGAGTGCCCATCGCGCCCCACCTCCCAGCCACTCCCTCAGCTCCCACCAGGCTTCTGTCCGGCACCCAGCCAGAAATCCAGAAAATACCGGATATTGCACATGTCTGGTATTTTCTGGATTTTTTTTTTTTTTTTTTTTTAACCAAACAGGACCCAAAACCCAGCCTGTCCGGTAGAATACGCGCTGCCCCGTGGTAGAATACCGGACACCTGGCAACCCATTTGGAATGACATGAACCTCCTCAATGGAAGGAGGGAAGCCTATACAAAGATAAGGTGAAGGATGGAACAGTGCTCGGAGCAATCCAAAATGCTGTGCACAGAGAATAGACAAAAGGCTGTTTCTCTTTCTCAGTAGGAATGGAGGTGTTCAGACTGTCAGCCTCTGGCTAATAGAGGTGTTACAGAGACTTCTAGCCTCCTTTCCCCCCCCCCCCCCCAAAATAATGAGTAGTCCTGTAGCAACTTAGAGACTAACAATATATAAAAAAATACAGTATTCTGAGCTTTCATGGGCAAAATCTGCTTCTTCAGATGAGTTGGAGTAGAGAAAGAGGGACCCTCAAAACTTATAACAGAAAAAGAAGCGGGGGGGGGGGAAGGACCTGTTAATTATAGTGCTGATGTTAATGAGGCTGAGTGGGCTGAAAGTGTTCCATACTTAGCTTTTGATGTCAATGGGGTGTTGAATATAAGGAAAGCTGGCTTATAGTGCTCTTCCAGTGCACCTTAGTGGAAACTGCAGAGTGTCTGCCTTTTTTAACAGCTGAAGCTTATGGGGAGGATGACCATGCTTCTTAGCATAGTGTTGCCCCTGGACTTCCTTAGTTGGGCTCCCACCCAGCCTTGTCAGATCTACTTCTGACAAGGTGGTGTTTGATCAACTCTGAACCCAGCTGCCTTAGAAAGGTGGCTAATCTATGCCTTCCCAGCCTGTGTGGTTCTTTTATTTTACTTTCATCTTTAGTTTCACTGCTGCTATTCAGAATTAACTGTAAAGTGCTGCTATTCTTTCTGGGGAAGACTGGACAGAGGCAGGAGAAGCACCCAATCAGAGTCTTGTTAATTTTTTGCTATTTGGCAAAACTGAGCTGCAGTAGAGACATGCATCTGGAGTGGTCTGTCTCCAACTCTAGGGCACACCAGCAGGGTATTAGCTTACACTAGTGTCTACATTTGAAAGGCTGTCTCTAGCCTTCCTGGCTGCAGAATCTTAACTCTTTTGATTTCTACTCCTTAGTTTTGGCAGATTTCCTGTCTTTTTTTATCTTCCTGTTTCCTTTTGGTGATTTAAAATGTCTCTTTTTTTGTCTTTTGCTCTTCCCCTCCCCATCCATTAGTCTGGATGTGTGTATCCTCTTGCACAAGTATTCCTGACCCTGTCTTGGATTTTGGGCCTCTTAATGGCATGCATCTGTGTGACTCACCTTACAGAGCTCTTCCCTAGTCAGTGACTGAACATGAATGATTATTTTTAAACAAAGCATTTTCACATTCAATAGCCATATCATTTTGACATATACATCCTCTATATATTTGACACCTTTCATATACCTTTTGGAGCATTTTTGCTTTAATTAGGAGTCTGTTTTTACAACTTACCAAACATTCTGCATATTTATTTTGTGACTGCAGAGTTTTTTTCTTAATTTCAGATTTATTATTTGAATCTTATCCATATTTGCTGTAAACAAGTTTTTATTAGTCAGATTATGATGCGATGTTTTGGGGCCGTTTTGCTCATTTTCATAATTTTGAAAAGGTCAATTGAAATAATCCACAAGGCAACCGAAGTTCTGCCTTGGATGATTAAGCCTGAAACCCCTCAGTGTGAACGTGTGTACTTTATAGCTGAAATTGCCATTGAACTTGCCTGAATATGAATAATTTTACCTGGTGTCCTGTATTCAGCATAGGGAAACATGGCCACCCTACACTTAATGAAGAAGCTACTGTGCCAATGAGGAAAGTTGTATCTGTTGGTGAAGGTACTCCACTTCTCTGAGAAATCATGGCTAAGATGATGGGATAAGCCCTTCCATCAGTGTAGTATTGTCCAAACCAGGAGTTGGGTGGGTATAAATGCATTCTAGCTGCCCTGCCCTGCCCTCCCCCCCGGCATCCCCCTCCCCCCGAAACAGATACCAAGGGGAAATTCATTCTCTTGTGTAGTGGTTTTCAAGCTTTTTTTTTTTTTTTTCCTTCCTCCATTTGTGGAGCCCTAAAACTTTTGAATGCAGGTGTGGACGTCATTGGAAACCTTAATGTAGTCTGCAGATCACCAGGTTTCTGATGAGCACAAGATAGAAATGACTGCTATAGTGAAGGAACTATGTAGCATACATAGATATAAAGGAGAGTCTCTTCTTCCTTTCGTAATTTGTTATACCACCTGGGTCCTTCTATGACTGAAAAATTACCTGACTTTAATTGCTTCAGAGGGGTAGCCGAGTTAGTCTTTGAAGTGCAATAAGACTATTTGTTGTTTTTTAAATTTGTCCTGTTACAGACTAACAACGTGTAAATGGTATCATGGTTTTTTTTTGTTAGTCTTTAAGGTGCTACTAGACTACTTGGGTTTTTTTTGTTTGTTTGTCCTGACTTCAATAGTCACTCAGTTTAATAAAATCAGTAAACTAAATGGATGTTGTTATAATCACTCTGAAATGTGGTAGCAACCTGTTAAGCAGAAAGGTCTGAAGACTATGTTCCTGTATAATGACTCTTTGGGGTTTTTTTGTTTTTTAAACTCCCCTGCTGTCATTGGTTTCGTTTAAGGATGTTAACTAACAAGTAATTTACTAGTCAAGCAGTCAATGGAATTTCCATTGACTAGTTGATAGGCACTTACGCATTCCTCCTTTGAAAGAGCCTGGCGGGGGGCTCTTGTATATTTCAAAGGAGGAATGTGGAATTCCATGTGCAGCCTGGGGCTAGGAGGAAATCCCGCTGACTCTGGGCTCCACAAGGATGCTTACCCTTTCAAATGTACAAGAGCCCCCAGGGGCTCTTCCTTATTTCAAAGCGGAAGCATCTGCGTGGAGCCCGGAGGCAAGGGGACTTGCTGCTGGCCCCAGGCTGCATGTGGCATGCCAGCTTTGAAATGTACAAGAGTCCCTAGCAGGATCTTGTGCATTTCAAAGTGGAAGCACCCTCATGGAGCCTGGGGTCAGCGGGGGACTGATCCTGGGCTCCGCATGGCATTTCTACAGAACCCGGGATCAGCTGGGGACTCCCTAGCTGACCCTGGGCTCTGTGCACTTGGAAATGCTGCACTGGAGCCTGGGATCAGCTGGGGACTCTACAGCTGATTCCGGGCTCCGTGAGGCGCTGCCCCTTTTAAAACTCTGCCATGGTGTTTCAAAGCGGCAGCAAGGGAGGGGGCAATCGATTAGTCCTTAACATCCTTAGTTTTGTCTGATATTTATTTGGCAAAGATTTGTACACATTGAAAACATCCTCAATAAATTCTGGGGAGTGTGTGTGTTTATAGATGGTGCTTGGTCTTGCCCTGAGGGCAGGGGACTGGATTGATTGACCTTTCAGGATCCCTTCCAGTTCTAGCTTTCTATGATTATATAGCTTCAGGGGGTAGCTGAGTTAGTCTATAAAGTGCTACCAGACCATTTGTTGAGGTTTTTTTTCAAGTTTATCCTGTACAGACTAACAAAACATGTAGCTGGTATCATGAGCTTTTGTGGGCACAGCCCACTTATTCAGAACCTGGTCATCTGAAGAAGTGGGCTGTGCCCATGAAAGTTCATGATACCAGCTACATGTTTTGTTAGTCTATAAAGTGCCACCAGACCATTTGTTTTTTAAGTTTTGATTCTATAGCTTGCCAGTTTTGGCAATAATTCCAGTATCTACCTAATGGCCGGTAGGCACACAAATACTATGAGCACAATGCAACATCCTTCAGCAGACTTGTATGTGCTGTCCTGTCTCACTTGATGTGCTCGCTTCTTTCTGTTTCCATGTGCTGACACTTGAACCATCCTGTCATTCATTTATTCCCAATAGGTCAGGCATACACATAAGGCTCTGTTGCTTCTCCATTCATTCACCAAGGGCTTAACCATTCTTCATGCCCCTGCTGAAGTCATTTCCCCCCCCTTCTGTTTCTGTTCCCTTAGACTTTAAAATGAATCAGTCTTAGTCCATGTCAATATACCCTTTGTTCCCACAGGATGATAGAACAGACATTTAGAAGAGTATTAAGCAGTTAAATCTGACTGTCTTGTGCTACCATCCATCACAGTGGTATCTGGGCTTGTTACGCAACTCATAAAAAGTTGAATTGAAACAGAATGACAGCCCATTCATCCCTTCAGCCAGGTGGTTACTTTAGGGCTCCACACTGTGCATTCCACAGTCCTTCAGCATTTTAAAGTGTTCTGCCAGGTACTCTATTTAGTTTGTGCAGCGTAGAAAATGGAGTGAAAAGCTGCGATTACTGGCTACCATGTCATGTTTTATCTATCACGAAGTAACAATAGTCCCCACCTTCCTCAAGAAGAATAAGTGTTAAGGTGGGATTTTTCATGGAATTAGAAGTGAAGATTCTGTGATTTCTTTGTAAGTGTCTTCATATGAAAGCCAGTACTTGTAAGAACACAAGTGTTTATTGAGCCTAATTCAGTAATTTCATTAAAGCTGATGTGAACATAGCTAGCTTTTTAAACCCTTATTTGGGTTCCATGGAAATCACCCGTGCAGAGTCTCAACCTCCTGTTTGTATGAGAACCCTTCTCTCTGCAGCAAAGCCATCAACTTCTCCATTCTAATTTAGTCTTGTATTCCAAAGACTTCTTGGCTAACAAACTGAGTGCAATCAATGCTTGTGTCTGGTCCGTGGTAGCAGCTATTGCTATAATGGGGTCAGGCCTTCCTAAGCAAGCAGAGAAGCAGCTGCAGTGGTGCACACTGAATCCTCTGGGCTTTTGGTGGCTCAGAGGAGAAGTGACAATTAACAACTCCTAGATTCTCCCTCTGCAGAGCCAGACCTGTTTCTAATTCTCCCTCATGGCCAGCAGATTCCAGGCACAGAGCTCTCCTTTTCTCAGGTCCCCACATCATCAGGCCATAGCTTGTTTCTAAGGAAGGAGAAGCGAAAATACCTGTCTCTTTACTCTGTTACACCTCCAGGGAGGGACTGAGGATCCCAGTACAGCCTTGTTGTGGTGTTATCACACTCAAGGTGCACAAAGGGACATACAAGGTCCCAAAAGAGAAATAAGTATTTCATTGCAGATAGAGCTACTGGATCACTCCAGCATTACCAGCAAATGTAGCCAGACATTCAAGATTGACCCTCTGGAACCCCAGTAAAGCACAAGAGCACACGCACAACATTGAACAGTCAGCGGTACGCCATAGGCGTAACTCTCATAAAGTTGCATGCATGGTCAAGTGCCTACAAGGACAAGCAGATAATATCCCCAGGCTCTCCAAGTGGATAATGATATGATGTGGAGACATGAGGCATCTGCCTTCTGGGAACAGGTGCTGATGTGACCTCTGGAACTTTCAAAGATGCTCTTGAAAGGTGGGTTGTGTCACTGTAAATTCTGCAAGTGACCTTAGGCGATTTGAAAACTTCCCATTCTACACCTCAGTGGGTCCTTGTTCCTATTATACCAGTCCCATCCCCTTCCTCCTGGTCTCTTTCTTTTGCTACTGAAAGTCACTTAGGGTTTGTTTACATGGGGGCATTCAGGAAAATAAGTTTTAACTAACAGGTATAATTGGGATTTAAAGTAGTTAGTTAAAATGTATTAAGTCCCTCTACCTCTGAGTGGAGGTAGAGCAGGTGTAAGTTTAAAATGCAGAGGTAGTGCAGGTGTAAGTTTAAAATGCAGCCTCAGCACAGCTGGATTGCAGCACTCAAGTAAAGATGCTGCTGTGCTAAGGGGAGAGCTTCTCCCATTGGTGTAGTTCGGGGGTGGGCAATAATTTTTTGATGGGGGGGGAGAGGGAAGGGGGCACTCAAAGATTTTTGGAAAGTGGTCAATGGCTGCACTCTTCCATGATATTAATGGAGGAAGTGCAGGATCTGGGATGGAGGTTGGGTGAAGGAGGCAAATGTGACCTGAGGCGTGGTGCTGGAATGAAGGAGGGGGTACTGAGGTTTGAGTTTTGACCAAGGGATTGAGGTGCAGGGTCTGGGAAGGGGTATAAGTTCGGGATGGGGCAGAGGGCTTGGCTTATGGGGGTAGTGGAATAAGAATTAGGGGGGAGGGGCAGAAGGTTGGCAGGAGGAAAAGGCTGGGGTACCAGAGGCAGGCTGTGGCTGGGAGACTTACTTGGATGACTCCCAGCCTAAAGCTCAGCACGTTTTTCAGGCTGCCTGCTTGCCTGCCCCACACAGGCTGCAGGGGCCATGTGCATCTGTGAATAAAAGCCTGAGGGAAATGGGGGAGGGGTGCTTTGCATGCTGCCTGTTCTTCAACCTGGAAGCTGGCAAATGTGATTGTACTGGGGTGGGGACAGCACATGAAGCTTTCCCACCAGCTCAGAGCTATGAAACACAAGCAGCTGGCAGCCGCTTTTCTGAGTGGCATGCAGGGGCAGATAGGGCAAGCAGGGAGTCTGCCTGAGGCTCTCCTCTGCATCTGCGGGCTGGATCCTGTGGCTTGGTGGGCTGGATCTGGCTCCAGGGCTATATTTTGCTCAGCCCTGGTGTAGTTGATCCACCTTTGAAAAGCCCTCTTTGTGACATAGTGCTGTTTATACATAGGTCTAGGTCAATATAATTGTCACTCACGAGTGTGGATTTTTCATACAGCTGAGCAACAGAGCTATACTGATGAGGTCTATAGTACAGACTTGACTACATCACTTTCAACAGAGGGATGTAAATTAGACACTTTGAAATTGCAAATGAAGTTGGGATTTGAATTTCCCGTGCTTCATTTGCATATTCACATCATGGCACTCTTTCAAAAAAGCACTGTTTTGAAAGTGAAACCGCAGTCTAGACGTGGTTCTTTCGAAAATAGAAGCCTTTTTCGAAAGATCCTGTAAATCTCAAAAAATGAGTTTCAGTACTTATCCATGAAGGGGTTTTCTCTCTCACATGTTGCTGGAGACCGCAAGTGCTTGGTGGTTGATAATCCTGTTTCATGATAGAAACAGTGATATCAGAAATTCTTAAACTGGACTTTAAAGGAAGTTCCTTAAGGAACTAGTTCAGTAGACACACAGCAGCAGAAGTCTTCTAGTCATGCATAATACATGCATAATACAGAGAATTATTGTATTGTATTGGAGAAATATGGTGGATGAACCTGCAAGCAATAACTATGTACTCTTGAGATCTAATCCTGCAGAGACTTAAACTAAGCACATGCTTTATACACATGCCAAGTTCTGGTGAAATCAATGATATAATTCCCGTAGCTAAGCCCATGAAATGCGTAAATCTTTGCAGGATTAAGACCAGGATCTGTAATTGGGTACAAAAAACTGGATAGCATGCTCCCTATGTTTTTTTTTCCTTAGCAAAATCAAATTCAGGATTCAGCTACAGTAAATGGTGGATTCTCCTGTAATTTGTCATCAAATCATGATTTCTTCAGTAGTTTAGTGAAAGCTTATGAATCTATTTCCAGAGCCTGTAGGTGAAGTTTTGTGGCTTTTGATGTGCAGCAGGAGTTCAGAATAGATGATCCCAGTGGTCCCTTCAAGCCTTAAAATTCCTGAGAAAAGAGAGGGGAGAGTGAGTAGTAGCAAGAAAAAAGGTCTAGTAGTTGGAGGTGTTCCAGACAGATGGGGGCTCAAGTTGTTGGCATTCAATAAAACAGTTGAGTTCAAATCCTGGTCCTACGTCAATAGTGCAAGTTCCGCTATTGACCTCAGTGGGGCCAAGATTTTACCCTTGCAATCTTCACAATTGTTAAGAAGTGCAGATTTGGGTGAGTTTCCCTCATTACAGACTAACTAGACTCATGATAAAGGAAAAGATACACAAATGGCAAACTTTTATTTTAGTCCTTGTATCCTTCTGGTTTCATTGTGCCATAACTTTTCCAGTACACAGATGAAATATTATGACACACATTGTGTACTGAGGTTCATTGGAAAAATATTAAGAGAAACCTTTTAGAAACTGGGCTTTTGTGCAGGTGTCCTCTGCTGTCCTGGGTTATCTATTTAATATAACTTAATTCTTTTACTGGATGCTATTGTGGGACCAGTTTAAAGGTTTTTTTTCAAAACTGGGTTTTTAAAAAAACTGACAGAATAGATTACAATGTTTGTCAAAGCACTTTGTTAAAGCATCCTGAAAAAGCACTTCTGACTTGTCCTGTTGCAGTTTTTTTAAATCAGCTTTATTTTGTGACTAAGTAGATGCACTGAATGTAAAGCGTTTGTTTTAAAGCCTGATGTGAACAAACTGTAAACCAATAAAGAATACAGCTAAATAACTAAACAAACATCATTATAACCTACACAGTAACTTCTGGTCATGTGGCATTGTGTCAGTTCTGTTTTCAGATTAGAGGAGGAAGTTCCCTATTGTTTTTAAGCCAACTGGTAACTGACACCACATTTGTGGAACATAATAACAAAAGGCTTTTGTTCACAATTTGTATTCCTCTAGAACACACCAATTTCAAAGCCTAAGTAGAACATAATGTATGAGGAGGCCAATTTGAATAGAACAAGCTGGTGTGTTCAATGAGTTGGTAGATAATTTTAATTTAAAAATGGGACTACAGGTAGTAATTACTCAAAC
This sequence comes from Apalone spinifera, assembly GCA_030068395.1. Lineage (NCBI taxonomy): Eukaryota > Metazoa > Chordata > Testudines > Trionychidae > Apalone > Apalone spinifera. The sequence continues at coordinate 35,122,442 of JANRFK010006693.1, forward strand.
GGATTATAGTTTGCTACATGAATATACAAAATAGTCTCACCACATCTTGCTCCTTCTGTATAAGAACTCACTGATCACTGTAGGATGTTGAGAAATGTGTAAGCATTTCACTATCCTTCTGAAATGGGAACTGGAAGGTATGCGTTAATTTATAACCAACAGTACTGAGGTGACCACTTTGGGACAGACAAGCCCAAGAGCTCCTGTTACAGGAAGCAATGGTATGATCTAATCCTGACCAAAAACAAATATACTCTTTTGTTTTCAGGAAGTAACACCATACGAAATGCCATTGCAGACGTCACAGTATTGCCATATCTGAGAACTAGAAATGGTATAGCTATACTCAGCTCAGTTGAGATATAAGTCCAGAATGCCTAATTTTTGTCTGTGTTGCTGCCCAGAATCAGACCTTACTTACTGGATGCTTGTTAACATCACTGTGAACAAGCAAGGAAAACAAATGAAACTATAGATGTTTTAGAATTCAAAATCCCAGGAAGTTTGGACTGTCCTGAATTATTTGAGAGAAGTAACTTTTTTTTTTCCCACAAAGTAAAATTTGTGCTCTCCTTTGTAGTAATATGTGGAATAGAAGGTCTAAATTCCTGTTGCTTTGAAATTGACATGTTCCCAGTTGAGATCTCCTACCTTCTTAATTTGTTATTTAGGTGACTCCACAGTTAGGTTGTAGTAGTTTCATTTTTATAAAACTTGTGGAAGAGCTATTTCTAGAGACGAGAAGTATAGGACAAACTTCAAAATGAAAAGATATTAAAATACTGAGTCTTAATTTTTTTCTTTCAGCAAGAGTCTGTGGTGTGTGTGGGGGGGGTTTGTTTGTTTGTTTTGTGTGTTGTTTTTTTTTCCTCTCTCTTTCTCTAGCCCTTTCTTACTGAGAGCCTGTGCATTTTGGGAAAGTCCACATTAACACACAAATAGATGCTTCACTTTTTAAAGAGAAATGATTTTCTTTAAACTTCTTAACTACTGACAAGCATTCGATTCTTAAGCATGACACTGTCTCTTAAATTAAGTGGAAACTTGTGGTGTTTATATATGTAAACATGTATTCCAATTTTGTTCTTTTTCAGGCAGTGGTGCTACAGCAGTAGTCCAGGCAGCACTATGCAAACCCAGGCAAGAACGTGTAGCAATAAAGCGAATCAACTTAGAAAAATGCCAGACCAGTATGGATGAATTGCTTGTAAGTAAATGCAAAGAGAAAAATGTTGGTGGCCAGCTCTTCTCTTGCCTAATCTGAGAGTTTTTGTTTTATGTAGGAAACAGGCTAAAAAGAACCTGTGAAACATGAGCCACTGCACTAATAAATGAACTGTATGAAGGTCATCCAGTAACTACCTTCCACATAACATCTCCAATGTGCAAAATAAGACTTGCAAATATTGGCCATTTCAGGACTGTATGGCTATGTCTACACTCGCAGCTTCTTGCGCAAGTACAGCCTTTCTTGCACAAGAATCTGCAGAGTGTCCACAATGCCCGCCCGCTCCTGCGCAAAGAAATTTACAGTATGGCATGGTAAAAA
>JANRFK010006693.1:35124065-35136809 GCA_030068395.1 Apalone spinifera
TTTTTTTTTTTTTTTTTTTTTTTTTTAAATCAGGTGTAAGTCCTCTTGAGCAGGAGCTCTTGCGCAAGAGGGCAATGTGGACGCTCGGCAGGGATTTGTTGCACAAGATAGCCCTATGGCTAAAATGGCCATCAGAGCTTTCTTGCGCAAGAGAGCATCCACACTGCCATGGGAGCGCTTGTGCAAAAGCAGAGCTCACACATGGCAGTATGGACGTTTTCTTGCGCAAGACTTCTTGCACAAGAACCCGGCAGTGTAGACATAGCCTATGTATTGAGGCTTTTGGAAGAGCTACTCTAAGCCTTAACCATTTCTTACAAATGAGCCTTTCTTTAGGAATTTGAAATTTGACCATGAAATGTTTGAACTTCATATGATAAGATTACTTACAAAAAAAGCCCTGTAAAAATTAAAACCTAACATTCATAATGGAAAACTTACATGGGTAGGGGTACTATTTGGATTAAAAATGCCAATGAAGAATAGTAACATTTGGTATCTTTTTAAACAAACAAATCCTTGATAGTTGCAAGTTTTTGGAAAAATATTGTCTGTATATGGTCTTAAATATACTTGGAAATGTGCTGTAATACATCTTTTTCCACATATCGCAAACCTAATATGGGTTTAATCTAATAGACCATACTAAATGTTTTTGAAACACTTGTTTGGGTCACTGATCAAAGGAATACCAACTTTTTTTTTTCCTAAATTTTTTTTTGTACAATAGCCTTTTTAGAATAGGAGGAGTTGATTAGGTTACTGCACCGGTGATGGCAGTCTGTCAAATCAGGGTATAATTAAGAGCACTTTTGGCTTTTTTTTTTCCCCCCATAACTCTTCTTTTATTCATGTGCTTATAAGACCAGTTACCATGGTGTATAGTCAGCAAAACAAGAATCGAAGAATGTGAAGTGACTCCACAAAGGAAGAGTGCTACTTTCTCCTTCTCAGGTTGCTATTGCCTGGAGGGCGTGGTCTGGGGCTTTTTAGTTCTTCTTCAAATGCTGCTTACTCTGTGTGTTCCACTGTGCGGTATGCAGGCGCTTGGAGCCAGAGAAATTTGAACACATGGCCCATTGGTCCACATAGACACCTCCACTCATTTCCCTGACGGCAGAGATAAAGTGTAGTTCAGACCAACTGCCTCCCCAGTTCCTTCTTGCTGCTTGATGTCTGGATCAGAACCTCCAGTGTATGAAGCTTCAGCTTTGTTTGTTTTGTTTGTTTGTGAAAATGTATTTAGAAATTGATAAATAGCTCTTTATATTCTGGAGGTTTTTAGCTATAAAACGTAAGAGAAGCTTGTCTCCCCACCCTGAGAAGCACTCCTCCTCCTCCCTCGGTTGTGCACCTTCCTGCCTAGTACTCTGCATACTGGACTGTCCAGGTTTCAATATTTGAGCTTCCTGCCTGCTACCCTTTTCAGTCAATATGCCAGATCATACCAAGCAGCTCAGGACTCAGCTCTGACAGTGCTACAAGTCCTGTCATCTCTGGGGGTCAGCTTGAATGCTGAAAAATTCTTGCTCTTCCCTACGCAAACACTATCTATGGTCTTACTCAAGAAGTGCCTCTGTTTAGTATTTGTAAGTCAGCTATGTGGAGCTCCGTCCACATGTTTACAAGATACTGTGTCTTGGTAGGGGAGTCCTCTGCTGATGTAGCTGTGGAGCAGCAGTCCTTCATTTGCCTCCCACCCTACTTCAGCTTGACTACTGGTCAGTTACACAGGGACCGGTTTAAAAAAAAATTGTGTGTGTGTGTGGAAAAAAATAACTTACCTTTATAGTGACTAGCAGTTCTTCAAGATGTATGATTCACTACATGCCTACCTTCTCCCCCCTGGAGAGAGAGTTGGTCCATCTGGTCCATTATCCTTTGGTCATGAGGTGATCAACAGATACTGCTTTTAAAACTTTCTGGCCCAGGCTCATAGAGTGCATGTTTACTCACAGTGGAATGCAGATAGGTGGTCTCTGTCTGGAAGAACCTCTAGTTACTGTAAGGTAAGCATGGGGCAGAAGCTGACAGAATTGCTGAGTCTGTAGGCAAAATGGAGGGGGCCAGCTCTGCACTCCTGGAAGAGGTGAGGCCTCAGGCAAAAGGGGCAGGGTTGGGGGCAGCCAGTCCTTCATCACCTGGAGCGCAATGAGTCTCCTGATCTCAAAGCCTCCTGAAGCATACTGTGCAATGCTCTAGCCGCAATTTAAAGGGCCCAGAGCTCCAGTCACCATTGCCACTGCAGTACAGCTGCAGCTAGGAGGCCCAGACCTTTCTGAATCACTGGGGTAGCTGCCCTCTATGTCCTCTTCTTCCTCCATCTCCTACTGTCAATGAGCCTGGGTAAGTAATTTCTCTTCCACATCAAGGAGATTTATCTTGGAAGTACCAAGAAAAAAGGTGTCTTGCATTTTGCCCTAGGCACTGACACAGATATGTTCTGTCGTCTTGAGATCTCCACTGCAAATATTCATCTGGTTCTTGATGGCCTTCCCCTTGGAATTATGTAGTGTGATATCCCAGCCAATTGTAGATCTTTACAAGAAGATGATTGTAGGGAAGCTGTCTTCTAAGACAGCTTAGTTTCAGTTTGTTTGGGCTCCATAGATAATTAGAGTTTTCAAGTGGATCTGGGAGATGAATGTGGTGTGATGTCTTGGTTCCTGTCAGCTACTCCCCTGTTCCTCCCAAAATTGCTGTTACAAGTCTTTTAGGATTATTTGTGTAACCCCCTTTTTCCTTCCCAGGTTATTCGGGAGCAGGTCACACTCTCAGGTGTGCCTGGGGGCCTGCTGGTCTTGACATAAAAGGAAATCCTGAGTATCCCAGTGGTGGTGGTGATTGGTTGGGGGAAACCTATCCACCCCCTTGCTGCAGTCCCTTGCTCATAAAGAATGTACAATGGCGATGCCTCCACCTGGCTGGCCCTGTACACACGTACTGGTGTGCCTTGGGAACCTCCAGGATTAAACTTATTCCAGCAAAAACTGGATCTAACTCCAGAACAACAATTACAAATCATAAATAATATACCTCTAATAGATTGCATTAGAATGAACAATCTTTACTTAACTTAAAGAAACAGGATTTAACAAATTAACAGTGAATAACATCAATTAACAAAGTACACAGAAGTAAAAGGAACTTATCTTACTGCCATTTGCACTGCCAATATTTATCCTACCTCAGAGTGTGCACACTCCTGGACTCAGAGTCCCAGATTCTTGCTTGCATGGGCGCGCTTGAAGAACTGCAGCTATAATAGAGAATCTCTGTAGGTAGTGTGTATGTGGGTGCAAGCTATGCACCACTTCTGGTTCACCGGGTTGGCCTCTCTGCCTCTTTGAACCCAGAGTTAGTCTGGATCTCTGAAGTCTGTCCCAGGCAGCATTTTCCCAAACATGTCCAGTTACTCAGTTTCCTGTCTGCTGGATGCAGAGTAGCGTCTAGCCACAAGTACAGCCAAAGGGCCTCCCCCTAGGGCAATCGGAAGCAGAGTGCCAGATCCCAGTTCCAAAGTCTCTCTGTCCCAGTCTGTAACTGCAACATAACAGCTCCTGACCTGGATAAAAACTCCTCCACAGCAGCTTTGGCTCCCTTTTGTTCCAAAAAACAAAGGGAAGAGTCCATAGGCTGCTGAGTTTTCCTCCACACACGTGGAGACACTTGGATCTCCAAAACAAAAGTCACTTCCTTCCTGTTTTTCTCTAGGGCTCATGGAAATTGTAGTCTGTGGGGCTAGATTGCAGCACACAGGGTCTTGCCAGAAAATAAGCAGAGGCACCTTTAGTGAAACCATCTTACTTTGAAACTATGAAAAAATCTTTCTTTAATGTGGCACTAGAAGCAACCCATAGAGAAAGGATTAAACAATCCAAACCTTGTCAAAAGGGATTAGTGCCGCCTTTTAAGGACTACCTTCTTGTAAAACAATCTCTTTCAGCTTGAGGTGTCCATATGTCTTTGTCTGCTAAGATATTTTGCCTGTCTGGCCAAATGGAGGCAATTTTGCTGGACCTTTTCAATGCCATATTGCCTCTTTCCTTCCCCACACTTCACTGTATTAAAATGATGGTAATTCTGCTTTTATGTACAAACAGTTTATTTCTCCTTCTGCTACTGTTCTAACTTAGCCAGAAATAACCTCCCACACACAGTTCCTATAGCCACCTTGGCTCTTCCAAGCGCATGTTTATAATCTGAGAGTCTTTAACCAAATACATTAAAAGGAGGACCATGATAATTAACTAGCATTTTGACTTCACTGTTTCAAAACAGGTTTTCTGCCAGCCCCTCACATCTGTGTCTCTCCCATGGATATTATTTATCCCTAAATTATTTGATTGCATCTGTGCAAATACTTTAATTTCTATAAATAGCACTTGAAGTATATTTTCCAATCATCCTATGAGAAACTTTTTTTGGGGGAGAACATTGATTGTTTTAGAACACTGTACTTTCCTAATAATGCAATCCGTCTTAATGTCATACAACAGCTATGATTAATACTTTCCATAGGATGATAGGGGCTTTCATAACGGGTGAGCACATAATTGCATTTAATAGGTAACGTATTAGATAGCTCAAGAACTAAATATTTCTGTTTATAGTGCATTCTTTCCTTTCTAATATTAAGTTGTACTTGAATGTCTTTTGTTCAAATGTCCACTTCACTTTGCAAAGTGAGCTAATTTGCTATCTTGTGCTTCTGCATTTTAGAAAGACATCCCAACTTTAGTAAGTTCATGTGCAAACACGTAACTTGTGTCACTGCTGATCCCTGCAGCATTGTCTACTACCCTGTGAATCCAGCTGTTTATAACCAGATGTCAAGGCAAGAGGGTTTTTGTTTTCATCAAATCAGGCCCTGTGTCTTGGGAACTGTATCACACTTGTGCCACCATGATGGAAGGGTTTTCTCCATCATTGAAGGAACTTCAGCTCCCTGAGGCTATGTCTAGACTGTGGTATTTTTTTCGGAAAAAGCTATGCAAAATGTGCTCTGCATTTTGCGTAGCTTTTTCCGCTTTTTTTTTCCGGTCTAGATAGAGCCAAATGGCGGAAAAGCCTCCTTTTTGGCAGAGCCCTTATGTCTCGTGAAATATTTGCTCTCCCTCAAAAAAAGGAGGGGGGTGGTGGAAGAGCAAACATGTTCCTTGGATGCGGGGCGGGGGAGGGGAGAGTTTGTGGGATACCTTCAGTTATCCTGCAAAAACCCAGTAGTCTAGATGTAGCCTGTATGACAACAGCTGACCTAGTTGTGCCTGCATTTTGGGTTAGGTGGGCATAGTTACAGTGCTCTTCCCTGAGCAATGGTAGTTATTGTGACATACGGTTTTTAAGTGTAGATCAGGCCTCCTTCTCAGCAAGGGAAACAGAATATCTATAGGCGTATTAAAATGTCCAGAACAACTGAAAAAATGTTATCCATACTGGCTTGATCCTAAAACTGTTGCACGTGAGCAGTTCCTACTAATGGACCTAGGAACAGTCACACGAATGAATGACTTGTGAGTAATAATTTGAAATCTTTCTACTTTGAATAGGTCTTTCAGAAAGTCTGGTCACTGTCCCGCAGAATTTTTAAATATAGTGAAAACTGTCATTACTGCTTTGAATAAGAAAAATACTCCCAAATGAAGTTCTTACCAGATGCTTCAAGATAAGTTTTAAATTTTGGCTTATAATGAAGTGAATGACGGTCTTAGTGGAGGAGTCACTGGACTCAAATCTAGATTAAATTCCCTTTTCTACCATAGACTTCCTGTGTGACCTATGAAAAATCCTCTCCTCTCCCCTGTACCTCATAAAGTACTTGCCTATTTCACACGAGTGTTGTGGAGATTAAATCGATTAATGAATCAGGTGGTCAGATTTTTATGGCAAAGGCTAGATACACAATTTGACTGTGCTTACTTTTCTTTTAACATAGTTACATGACTTCTTACTATACTGGTTAACAGGAGTTATTTTAATGAGAGAGACATTTGATTATACAATTTATGAAACTAGGCTACCAGCGACTGCTTCGACTCTCCTCCGCTCCTCCCTTCTCCCCCTCCAAACCTTACCCCAGTTGCTGGAAAGGAGGAAGGATGCTAGGATTTCTATGAAAGCCTGATATCTGGATCCTGTTAGTCTCAAGGTATATCTATGCTGCATTTTTTGGGGGGTATAGTTCCTATCTTGATACTTGTATGTGTGCGAACTCTGCGTGAGCTGGTGTGCTAAAATAGCAGTGTGGCCTTGAAGGCTAAGGCTGACTGCCAGAATATGTATCTAGGATTGCTGATGGGATTGGACTAGGGCAACTGGCCTGCTGAGTTACAGCCCATTCCAACATGGCCACACTGGTATTTTAGTATATTAGTTCTCGTGCACACCTACACAAGCTGGGAATTACACCAGCATTGTAGTTGGGAGGTGTATCCTCAGATGTCCTTATCAGCCTCTGCATAATGGATTCTGATACTCAGAATTTCTTCCTCCTTTAGCTGCTGGAATGAAGAAGTAACAGTTCATGCCTGTGAATAACTGTTACTAATCTCCATATTACAAACAGGAAAACTGAGGGTGGTGTTCATAAGGTCAGGAAATCAGTGGCAGAATTAGCAATGGACTTTCACTTCCTGAGTACTGGTCCTCACTTGCCCTAATGTCGAAACCTTGCTGCTTTATCTCTATAATTGTATTTTGTGTGTGTCCTGGTTTGTCTGTCTAACATGAATAGACTAAGGGGTGCAGTGAGGCTTAGCATTATGAAGCACATGGAGAGCCTTGGACAAAAAGCAGTCTGTGAAGCACTAAATTCAGACCCAACTGTCTACTCCTCTCCTACTGAAAAGTATGTTGTAGCTTCTTGCCATAAAAGAGCATTTAAAATGCACACATTTAACATTATGGGAAACTTGATCAATGGTCTAGTCTTAAAATGATTCAAACTTGCATGTTTAACACATTGTAAACTGCACAAATGAGGGCAAAACAAATTAGAGATTGTGTTTTATGGAGCCCCTTGCTAATAGGATCAAAAACATTGTACTTGTTTTACACAGAGGAAAGATAATGACTTGAGACTTGTTAACTACTGGGGAGATTGACGCTGCTGCAGTCAATAGTGTGTGTGTGTGTGTGTGTGTCTGAGAATTTAGTGAAGACCCACTGAATTGACAGCAAAGAGCTTTGACTCCAATACTCCTACTTCCTGAGAAGCATAAGGTAAGCCGATGGGAGAGCATTTACCATTGATATTCTGGTGTCTTCACTGTGCTACAAGTTGACCTAAACTGTTGACTCCAGCTATCATATTCACATAGCTGGATTAGCCTAATTTAGGCTGACTTTCCCTGGTAGCAAAGACAATCCCTGAGACTTCTTCACAAGGCTTCTTATGAATCAGACTTGCAGTAGAACCTCCCAGCCCTGAGAGCAAAGGCCAATAATGATGTAACAGTGGCTTGCTTACTTGAAATCGTGACCAAACACACAGAAAGGGAGGAAACAATTCTGTTCCCCCCAGCATCTGCGTTGGTTATTGGGGAACCTATATAGACAATTGCTTTCTTTGTGCTTCAATGAGGAAGAGAAATGAGGCTCGCTGGTTCACTTTTGTTCCTCACCAATGTCTTTGGTAGTCGCTTTGTCCATTAATATTCTCTTTCCTTTTCCCTTTCGCTTGCTGAAAACCAAACACAGAGCAATCCGTGCACACAGCCTTGCAAAATTCAGTTGCAGAGAGCTTATTTGTGATGTGCATTGTCACCTTATGTGAGCTTTCAGCTGCTTTGGCCATCAGTCAAGGGGAAATGCACCATGTCTGGTGTTTTTTAGTCTCAGTACATCCATGTAAACAGATTCAAGATTTTAGCAACATATATTTAAAACGGAAAGGGAGTTGGGGAAAGGAATTTAAATAAGTTGAGGGATATACAAGCTATCAAAAGCCCTCACATTAAATTACTTTTATTGTCCTGTGTTCTCGTAAATATAAATTAACTGCACAAACCAAGGAACATATGCCTGCCATAGCTAGTCGTCCTGACTTAATGATAAAATGAAGATCTAACCTATTTTTATGAGAGTGAGATGTTACTTTTTAAAAAAATCTCTGCTTATCATTGTGCTTGCAAGGAAGAAGAGAAACTCTTGCAATTTCTTGAGTATGCGTGGATTTGAAGTGCTTTTAATACATGAAGTTAGCTTCCTGTATGTTTTGTACTTTTGTATTCTTACCTGACTAGATGTCCGATCTAAAGTTAGAGTCATTAGCCTAACTAATGGAAACTCTTTTGTATTCATTCTGAAACTTAGATGGATTTGCTTGATAGAGCCACTCCATTCTATTTGAAAAATATATAGTTATCCAATGGACTTGTGTGGCATCAGGACAGACCCAAATAAATGATCTCTAATAAAAAAGGGATATAACTATCTGCAATCTAATTTAACAAATTTGAAAGTTACCTTCAGTCATAACACCTGCTCTGAGTCCTTTCTGCCAGTTTTGGAGCTTTAGTCGTATCATTAAATGTTTGTGGTTGACCTATAGAAACAAGAAAAATATTTCCCTATTTAGATGCTGCAAAATGCTCTTTGTAAGTAGTGGAAAAAATTAAAAATCCTTTTTGCTCATCTTCTTAGAATGACTGACTGTTATACCAAAAGTGGTTGAAAATGGGGGTTTTATGCGCACCTTTTTTTTTCCCCCCAAAAAAATTATAGTTGTCCAATTAGGTGAACCTCCCCATTGACAGTGAACTTTGAGCCTCAGAAAAAAATTGCTATTTGTAGATCTTAACTATTACACAGTGTAACATGATTGTAGGCTTCATATGAAGTCAGTCTGTCTTTGAAATTCCCATCCTTCTGCAGTACAAGAATATTTTTTTAGACAATTAACTGATATTAAGCTAAATGACTGTTGGAGCTGCTTGCTGTCATAAGAACGGCCATACTGGGTGAGACCAAAGGTCCATCTAACCCAGTATCCTGTCTGCCGACAGTTGCCAATGCCAGGTGCCCCAAAGGGAGTGAAGAGAACAGGTAAATATCATGTGATCTTTCTCCTGTAATCCATTTCCAGACAGAGGGAAAGAACACCATTCCTACTCATCCTGGCTAATGGTCATTGATAGACTTAACTTTCACGAATTTATCTCTAGCTTTTTTTGAACCCTGTTAAAGTCCTAGTCTTCACAACATGCTCTGGCAAGGAGTTCCACAGGTTGACTGTGCACTGTGTGAAGAAAAATGTACTTTTTGTTTGTTTTAAACCTGCTACCTATTAGTTTCATTTGGTGACCCTTCGTTCTTCTATTATGGGAACAAGTAAATAACTTGGTCCTTATTCACTTTTTCCACATCATGGAAATCAGACATGATATATAGACCTCTATCATATCTGCCCCTCTCTCTTTCCCCCCCCCCTCCAGCCTCCTCTTTTTTTTCCCCCTAAGCTGAAAAGTTCAAGTTCAAGTCCAAGTCTTTTTAATCTTGCTTCATATGGGACCCATTCCAAACCTATCATGGTTGGTTATTGCTCCAGCTAACTGTGCATAACAAATGAAAATGTTTGAGCCTTAAATCTTTGTAATGCTTTAAAGTATCTTAATCTTTACAAACAATTAAGCCATGCATGCTCTTAATATAGGGAGTACATTTTTCCCCAACAGTGACATGCAGGTACCTTGAAGAAACACCAGCAGCTGTTTCACAGTATGAAGCAACAATATACAACCATGAACAAAAATACTGTTCATTTGAGAATGGAGGTTAAATGTGAGTCAGTGTGACTTGCAGTATTTCAACTTGATGTGGACAGCTGGGTTAAGATCACAACTTTACAAAAAAGTATGAGTTTTTTAGTAATAATCATGTATGTTGAGGACCTTGGCTTAACATGTCATCTGAGAGACTGCTGTGTGATTTAAATCATTCTTATTATTCTGACATGTAACTAAATGTGAGAATAGTCTGGATATTTTTTTCCTTCTTTTTAAGGTATGTGTACACAGCAATATAGGCCCAGGGCTAGTGGGGCTTGAATCTGCTGACCCACATTAGGGAATCCTGGGCTTCTATTTAAATCCTGTGTTAAGCCGCTCTTTTCTTTTTTTCCCCTCTTTCTTTCTCTAACTGGTGCTTCGATCTAGAGCTTTGGTGTGCACATTATAGTGTATAGACCCAAGTCAAGCTAACCTTATTCCAGATATGATCATTCCTAGTGCTTGCCCCCTAAATATTGCCATTCTAACCCTAGAAGTATGGTGCTGTTGGAGAAGTTTCCTCTTTGCCCTTCACATTGGTCTGAGTAGTCTGCAAAACTCATTGCAAACCCAGAAGATGCTCCGATAGTGCGCTTCCAGATCCATGATCAGAAAAAAATGGGTTAATGCTGCCTTGAGCTGCTGCCAGTGACTGTACAGTGCAAGAGTGGTAGCTTCTGTTTTCAGACATGTGGACTGCAGATTGCTGGGATAGTGAAGGGTAAGGAAGATGTTCCATGGAATTGAGGGATAAATCTGGATGACTGATGGGACTGTGTCTATACTGCAAAGCAATACAGTTCAGACCCTGGATCCTGACTAGGCTTGAGCTCAGCTGGTAGGGTTGTGGGGCTCTGGGTCTGATCCCATGTTAGTGCACTTGCAGTGTGGGCAGAAGTGGGGAGGGTTAGGCTTGAACCTCTGCTCAAACAGGCGTTTACATTGCAGTGCAGACTAACAATTAGAGGCCTTCATGCTAATTGCAAATAATTGTGGGAGGGAGACCAACATAAGCTAAACTACATTTTCATGCTTTTCTCCTCTTTCCCCCTCCCCCGAAAGAACAGAAATAGCTCCAATGTGTAACTGTTGTGACAGACCTAGACCAGCTGGCCACATTAGCATGGTACAGGATAAATATACAGGCAACTGAATGAATAGTTTTTTGTTCCCTGATTCTCTCATAGACTTTAAGGTCAGGATCTTCTGGAGAGCAGTTCGTTCAGACTGATACCTAGTGCCAATTAGGAGCATGCCTGAAGCAAAAAGAGAGGCTAATCAGCTTAAGGGTGTGAATGTGTAACCAGTAAGGATCACTCTTACCTGGTGATGTTTACCAGGTAATGGTTAACCCGTTCCCTGGAAGCTGCCTCCTGCTTTGGTGGTGGAAGAATTACTATCTGCTGCTGCTGGAACCCAGAGCAGAGGGTCTTTGGGCTGGAACTCAGAGCGGGAGGGAGGGAGGGGGCTGATTCCCCCAACCCTCCTTGCACCACAAAGGAGGTCACCCCTGAAGGGGGGGCATTGGGACTGTTTGACTGGCTCAGTAGGCTATGACCCTTGCCTCTAAAGGGCAAGAGGCTGTGTGGAAGGTCACAGCAAGCTTCTGAGGCAAAAACTATGTGCCCAGAAGCACAGGACCTCAGAGCAAGGCCACAGTATGCCACATTGTCTAGAACCATGGTAAGAAATTCTCTTAACATGTACAGTTAAAAATAAGAACCTTAGAAAAGGGGTTTTTCGAGCTTGAAATTCTAGTTACTTTCTTGAATGTGTAGAGATGTCTTTCTTGCAACCTAGTCATTGTTGATGGTATACTCTTCTACTAAGTAATTTCCTTTGACTTTGTTCTTTAGCTGTGAGCCCTCCACTCACTTGGCTATGTGGTTTCAACCTTGAACTCCATACTTCACTTGTCTTTGACTACTTTTCCTCTCTGTTATTTATGTTCCTTTCCCAAGTGTTTCCTTGAGTCCGTTTTCTCTGTTCCTGAGATTCCAAGTGCTCTTTAAGATAAGCCTGGGAGGGTGCAGATGCATTACAGTGGATTTGTTCTCCTTTGAATTCCAGCTTGCATGCCAAACCTGTTCTTTGCAGTCATCTGCCCCCTTGCCTTCTACCTTTTGTAGATTGTCCACCATCACTCCTCATGGGATTGTGACTCCAAGTCCCTTCCTCCAGCAGAAAAGAGAGGTCATGGTATTGAGCTCCTCCCCTTAATATTATCCATCTTAACAGATTCTGTTGCCCAAGATGTATGGGAAACCATAAATGTGTGTATGAACTATTCTAGTATTTCACTCAGGAATTTTTAATAACACAAAATGATGGTTATAGCAAAATAGAATTAGTGTCATTCCAGACTGCCTTTGTTTGCTTTTCTTGTAGAAAGAAATTCAAGCCATGAGTCAATGCAATCATCCCAATATAGTGACCTATTACACATCATTTGTGGTTAAGGATGAACTTTGGCTGGTTATGAAGTTATTAAGTGGAGGTAAGTTACTGGATTTTTTGTGTGTGTGTGGGGGGGGGGGGTTGTATGTTTTTGGTTTTTTTTGTGTTTTGCTTGAGCTTGTTTAACTTCAAGATGTTGTATGATATCATTTATATAGGCACAGCCTTTGAATGCCTTCATTCAAAACAAATACGTCTTTCTGTGGGGAAGAGAGAAGTAGAGGAACTTACCTTGAAACCTATAGATTGCCTGAATTGCATAAAAGGGATGCTGCTTTTTTTATGGACCTTATTCAAGCAGTGTGAAGAAACCTACTCTCTTGCCAGATCTAGTCAGTTCTGTTGTCACTTCTTATAAGCACCAAATTTGTTTACTTATCTAAAATAAATGTAAACAAACCAACAGGTCACACTTTCCTCATCCCTTCTCTTTCCAAGGGAAGGACTAATATATTTTCATGCATATTAGGCCTCTAGCAAAAGTTGTTTTCTCCCTCGTTGTCGTGGGGGGGGGGGGTTT
>JANRFK010006693.1:35136909-35172238 GCA_030068395.1 Apalone spinifera
CCCCCCGCCCCCCCTGCTGCCTCTGTCAGAAAGAAATGCTGCGGGGGACTACTTGAGTCTCCCGCTGGCCCCATACTTCCCATAGTGCTTTCTCCTGGGGCTGTTGCTACACTTCAAAGACAGAGGCACCCTTATTGACTAATCAAAGAGTCGATGCAAATTGCATCGACTTTTTGATTAGCCAATTTAATTTAAATTTAATATCCCTAGGCAGCAGATGACTGGTGCACCTCTATGGTTAGAAAACAAATCTGTTAAATCTAAAATAACAGTTTGTTACTTGGGCTTCAGTTGGAAAATATTAAGAAATAATATCTTGGTCCAACAGTTAATCAGTTAGAACAGCTGAGGACACAAAATGAAGTCCAACAGCCTAGTAAGTTACTGTCAGGAAATGCCAAGCTGACCAGACAGTGTTGTCATTGAAAACTGTGACATTACAAACAAAAGCTTTGTTTTTTAAAAGTGATATCTCACACTGCAGGTTGCCAGGGGTGCAGACTTTAGACTACTTTTTCTTTATGGTACACCATTTTCATCTCCAGTCCTGCAACTGGAGACATAGTATCTAGCCCACGTGGATCTGAGTGAAGCTTTTGAAGGAAGGAAACATGTTCTAGTCTGTCTTTTTACCAAATGTCAATGATATTGAAATATATAACTATAATAGAGTGATAAACAAGTAAGCATGACTGCCTAATTGAAAGTTGAGGGTTTTTTTCTTAAACAGAATGATTTCTCTTTTGAGCAATCTGTGCACTTTTTATTCAGACAGCTGGCAGTTGAGTGTATCTTTGCAAGGATACAAATCTGTTTAAATTGAAGCAGAGTAAAGAAATGTAAAGATTAAAATGTAGGAATTAATAGAGACCAGATTGTCTGTCTAATATCTCAAGAATCACTATGGTAAGATTGCTCAAGCAGGTTGTTTATAACTTTCTTTTCCTTCCCCTCCACCCTGCCCCCATGGAAATCTGGCTTTTCAATTTAGGTTCAATGCTGGATATAATAAAGTATATTGTCAACAGAGGGGAACACAAGAATGGTGTCCTTGAAGAATCTATAATAGCAACAATTCTTAAAGAAGTTTTGGAAGGCTTAGATTATCTACACAGGAATGGGCAGATTCACAGGTAGGAAGATGTATACAGTGAACTGTAGTCTTAAATTGTATCAGTGGTCTTCACTGTGACACTGATCAATCCTAATAGGTTGGTGAGTTGAATGAATTAATGCTTTTCTCCACGTGTTAAAGGGCTATGTTCAATAATTCTTGGTGGCAAATAGCTCTGTGTAGGCAGCTGATATAGTTGGACTGGCTTATCATTGTTGTTTGTATCCAACAGTTCTGTCTCCACTTCTACCTAAATTGCACTCTCTCTGGGTCTTTGACCCTCTTTTTATTGTATTTGCATGGTGCATAACACAGTGCAGGCCTCATTTGGGCTCCCTAGTGAATACATTCATAACTATGAATCAGATCTCAGTTTTTGGTGTGTGTTTTTCTCTGATTCAGTATAAACCTTTGAAGGACCCATGGACACCTTTTGGAGTTGAAAAAGAAATTCATATCTTAGGAAATGCCCACTTTTTTTTTCATCTACTCCTCCCTTTCCCCCCTCCCACCCCCCCCCGGCCCCCAGTTCCTGAGGTATAGACTATATGTAATTTTATATTTCTTCCATCACTCAGGCTAATCTATATAGGTGCGTCTACACCACAGCGTTATTTCGGAATAACAGATGTTATTCCGATATAAAAATGCAAGCGTCTACACAGCAGTGTGGTTATTTGGAAATAATGGATGGCTTATTCCAACTTCCATAAACCTCATTCCACGAGGAATAGCACCTCTTGTGAAATTGCTATTTTGAAGTAGTTCCTCCCCAAGGCCGTTCAAAGTAACTACTCCTTAGTGCTTCCTGGAGCTCTGAATTGAGATAGCACGTCCACATTAGGGGAGCCTGCCTCAGACTAATTTTGAGGCTTTCCTGTAGTGTAGACATGTTATTTTGAAATAAGCTATTTCAGAGTATTTCTTCTGGAATAGCTTATTCCGAAGTAAGTGTGCAGTGTAGGCATACTCTGACTACTATGTATCTCTTATTTCTATGACATGGAATTTTGGTATCAGAAGCACTATATGTTGAGCAGCTTAAGAACAAGTTGACTTAAAGGAGATGCCTGCAACAACTTCTTTGCTTCTTCCAGTAGTCTTTTTTTTTTTTTTAAGTTTGCTTTCAGAAGTTGACAAATTAATACAGTAAACAAATGTCTTAATTGTATTTGGCCAGTGATGCACCTGTTTTAATAGTTTGTTGTACTTTTTATGTAGCATGTTTCACTTCAAACAGATTTTTTTTTAAACCAATAAGCTGCCTTTCGTCAAATTAAGAAACATTTTCCTTCGCTAGAACCCAGGTCTCTTGAATTCCAGTCTGGACCTTCAAAGGATGTACTACAAACCTTAATTTGTTGCTCATGCTAAGCAAAGGAAGAGTCGTATTTTTGACCTGTCCCCTGAAATAGGAAGACATTTTTCTCAACTCTTTGTAACCGGGTATAAGAAGAGCTATTTGTTTGAGTCTCATTACAAGACTGAATAGAGAAATAATTCTCTACAGCATCAGTATTGAACCATTATTTACAGCAGCATGTCTTGCAGACTTCTTGCCCAAATGGATTGTCATTGATCTGATTTGCCTACCAGACACTAAATTAAACTAGAGATGTTACTTCCAAAATGTCTAGAGTGATTTTGTTTTTTCATTTCACTGCTGCTTGCTTCCCTAATATCAGTGAGTGAAGTTAGTCAATGGTAGCAAATGCTAATTCTTTTCAGTAGATTGTAGTCAGATGGATGACTCAAATTCTTAAATTTTTACTGTCCTTTTTTATGGAAACGAGTGTGTAGTCTGTGCAGTTTAAATGGTTATCAATCTGTCATTTAAAATGCCCAATCCGATGAAGCCTTATGCACATGTTTCTCTTTTAGTTGTAAACATAAGAGTTTTTTCAGACATTACTAACTTAAATCAAAGTGAAGCATGAGTAAATGTCTTTGTAATATTGAGTTATAGACTTTGATGAAGGCTGACCTGCATATCACAGATCATTAATGCCAGATATGCTAGCTCCAATAACCAAAATATTACAGCCCACATAAGTACCTTTATAAACCACCTATACGGCACAGGTATAAATGTATAGTAAACGATGTAATCTTATTCCATAATTTGGTTAAAGCGTTTTAAAGCTGATTAAAGAAAGCAATCTTATTTACGTTATTGCCTCAATTAGGACAGCTCCTCACTGTAGAACTTTGAAAAGTTTAATTTGATTGTTAGGATGGAGCTACCTAGGGCCAATCTCTGCAATGGTCTTAAGGTTCAGTTCCCTGGAGGTCACTGGAGTTGTCCATTTACAGCAAAGCTGAATTTGGTCTTTGGTTTGCATTCAGAGTTGGCTTGGCTTGTGTCTTACCAGTAGGAACACAATTTCCTAGCTGTGAGGGAATAGGAGTGGTGGTGGATTTGCTCTCCTTGGAAGTCTATAAGACTAAAATCATATTTTTAGAAAGAAATTTAATCTCCAGTTTCTGGGGAAAACTCTACAGACCATGCAGAGGGGTTGGGCTGGATTGCTTCCTTAGTCCCTTCTGGTGCTGGAATCTCTGAATTCTCTTAACCCCTTCTTTCACAGACTATGGGGAAAATAAGATTGCCTATCTTGCCGTCAAGCTCATAATCTTTGCAGTTCTGCATTAAGAAAAGGATTTGCGCTGCAGCCAGTTGCCTGCATGAGTCGGGAAGGATTTTTTTCCTGATGCACAACTTGCTAGATGTACAGAGCAGGCTTCTCTAAGATGAATATCCAAGTTTTGGATTGGGGGAGGAATTTTCCCTCAAGCTTGACAGGTTCTTTCTGTTACAGCATGGGGTGTGGGCTGTTCTCTTAGCATCATCTAGGTCAGTCACATTTAATCACTTCTCTGCTGCTTCTCTCCTGTTGTCTGCTTGTGGCAGTGGCATAGCTAGAACAGGAAAAGTGGGAGGGCCCAGCTTTCCGGCAGGTGGACAATGAGGGAGGATGGAGACCTTGGAATGGGTACAAAGGATTGCGTGTGAAGGAGGGATCTGGTTCCCTGGGGAGAAGGGGCAGGAGGAATAGGGGTGGAAACTGGGGCAGCAGTGCATAGGGCTGGCAGGAGAGACATGCAGACAGGTTGGTTGACACCCAGCCAAGATCAGGAGTCCCAGCCTGTGGATTTGGGGGTAGGGTCCCACCCTCATTTGGGTGGGCCTGGATGCTGAGCGCGTGGGCCTTGGCACACTCAGGCCCCCACCTAGCTAAACCTTTGGCCTGTGACATGCTAGTTGAGTGTCATGAAGAATGAAAGATGTAATATAGGTGTATTTGAGTGAAATTTGATACAGCCGGTCCCCGAGTTGCAAAAGGTCAACTTACGACTGTTCGCAGTTATGACCAAAGCTGTCGTAAATGGGGGACCCCAAGTTACGAACGCAATCCGCGCTTACAAACAGTGCGGCCGCGTGTAGCTCTATGGGGTCCAACTTACGAACGAACCGAGTTACGACTGATTGCTTGGTCGGTAACTAGTTCGTAAGTCGGGAAGAGGCTGTATTTCATGCACATCAACTTAAATGGTTCCTTCTGTCCTTGGATTCAGTGGAAGAAATTCTGCGTATCTAACTGCTTTTATATAAGCAGACAAGGTTCTGTCCTCTCTTTATTTTAAATGCCTTGGCTTGCTAGTGACAGATCCGATAATCAGCATGTTCTGAGTGGTTGAACCTTTTGCTAATTTTATATTGTGTTATGAAGCTTTCTGTATAATATGTAGAATCATACATTATGAAAGTTTATTCAGAAGGTTAACTCTCTTGTCATTTGTGCATTGTAGGGATTTGAAAGCTGGCAATATCCTTTTGGGTGAAGATGGTTCCGTACAAATAGCAGGTAATTAAGGATGATTGAGGCCAAATAATCTTTATTTCCACTTTCTCTTGACTATCTATAAAACTGTGACTGCTGTGTAAAGAGTAAATAAGGAAAAGTTATTTACTTGTTCCCATAACACAAGGACTTATTTCTTCACACAATGCACAGTCAACCTGTGGCACTCTTTTCCAGAGGATGTTGTGAAGGCCAAGACGATAATGGAGTTTAAAAAAAAGAAACTTAGATAAACGCATGGAGGATAGGTCCATCAAGGACTGTTAGCCTTTAGTCTGACTAGGTATGGCCATTCTTATGGCTTAATTGATACCTTTTGAGACTTTTCCCACTGGAAATGCTGTAAAATTTCTTGGGCTACCAACTGATAATGTGGAGTGTCAGATGAACAAATTTGACACAGTAGCCCAGTTTGGGAACCCATAATCTCTAAAGCATCTGAGCACCTTCTATCATAGTTGCCTTAAAAGCCATACCGAAGTGTCCAAAATCCTATTCTTATTTCCTTTTTTTCCCAACATTTTGTAACTTTCTCCTATACATGGGAGAATTTGTAACCCAGACTAAGCAATTCATGTAGATGCCCACTACATTTTGTCATTAATTGTATTTCTAGAAATTATTCTAATACATAATGGTGGTTCTTTAAAATCTATACTGAAATACAATGGAGATGTTTTTACAGTGATCAAAACCACAAAACTCTTCTTGAAAATAAGTGGAGGGAGAAAATTCCTCCCTTTCCACTTTGACAACTCATGGTATGTTCAAAACTTCTTTTACACTTATGCAGCCTACTGGCTATCAATCATGAGAATTAAGTGATTTATTGGATACAGACAAACCACCAATAAGAAGGAAAGTACATGCTGTGTAACCAGATCTTTAAGTGGCCTTGGACATTGTTGGAGCATCCATCATTGAAACAATGAGCTGCTCAATGTGACTTTTTTCATGTTTTTATTTTGTTTTTTAAATAGAAGCCTATAAGAGCATAGAAATAATACCAATCGTAATAGAAGCTATAAGTAGATTAGCTATCAAGAAAAATCACTAGTCAGAAGGAAGTTAATCTTCAGTTTGTGCACAGAAATTATCTTTTGATTAAATAGAAGTTAAATGTGGAGGTTTGACCTTTTTTTCCAAAAATATCTAATATTAAAATAAATGAGATTACATTTTCAGTTGCTTTTTCTAATAATGTTAAATTGGAAATCAAAGGAAATAATAAGGTAGATATATAGCTTTACCTGAAATCACGTGGCTTCAAGTATGGGAATACTGGGCAATTGCTGAGACACTATGGCTTCTTGGTGAAACACTAGTTCAAGAATCGGAGATCTACTCACTTTTTCTAAAGGAATTGCCCCAGACTCTAGCCACAGGATTGCATTAAATTTTTGAAAAAGTAGTCATGGTTGATCTGTTAACTTGATATTCTGATTATACATTTGATCCTATGAAGGTCATGCAGTCCCTCTTATGATTAATACTGCATTTTTTGCCAAGATTACCATATGTCTCTTTGGACAGTACTCTGTTGCTTCTTACTGTGGTTCGAATCTCTGTGATCAGTTGTGTCTTCCCCTTCCTGTCTTTGGCCTTATGCTCAGTGTGTAAGCCCTTTCTCTATGTAGTACATCCAGAATTAAGGAAACTCCAGGACTGTGTTAACATACGGCATGTATCCTGTAGCATGTGGTTTTTATGGCACACTTTCTAGCTAGAAGGCTATTGCACACCTTCACCTGGGGAGAATAATTAGATGTGACCTGTTCTTGTGAGTCCTTGCTGGTTTGGGCAGTTCCTACAATGTGATTGTAAGTCCAGCAATAAATGAGAGATGCAGAAAACCATTTAAGGGGTTGAGAGTAGAGATGTAAGCGAGTACTCAACAAGCCTGAGCTTATCAGTTATTTGATTGGAGTAGTAGACTACTCGCTTTCCCCTCTCCCTCCTTTGCTGCCTCTGTATGAGAGGCAGCAAGGGGAGGAACAAGATCTGGTGCTGGGGGGAGCCGGCTTAAGAGCCGGTTCCTCTCAGCACCGTTTGCGTGGTGCTGCCTGTCTCTCTCTGCTGCTGCCTCTATCAGAGGCATTGGAGGGTGGATAGGGAGTCTGCTCTGGCAGCAGCCCCTGTATGCAGGGGTCCCAGTGGGGCGCTTCCCTTCCCCCATCCTCTGCAGACCGGGGCTACCGCTGAAAATCAGTGCCCCTATTCACGGTGGCCTGGGTTGGCTGCGGGCAGAGGCTGCTCTGGCAGCAGCCTATGTCTGCGGCCAGCCTGGGCTGCTGTGAACAGGGGCTGAGTAGTCCCAGCTTACGCTGGTCCAAAACTGCTGCATTACTACATTTAAAATGTAGGAAGAACCACCAAACTCTTACTACATTTAAAATGCAGAGGCGCAGCAGTCATGGACTGAGCCTCCCCTTATTGACTAATCGTGTAATCGATACAATTTGTATCAGTTAAACAATTAGCAAAATATTCGTTCCTTAACATCCTTAGTTGTCAATTTTGTTTTTGTGTTTTTGTTGCTAAAGTCTTACTTTTTTTTCCCACTGTGTGGGTGAACTGTATTTTCAGTTTGTAATAGACCTTGGAAAAAAAATCATAAAAGGACACAATCAAAATAGTTTTTCATTTGACACTTTTTATGCCTTCCTTTGTAAACCATTATATCTGATTACTATAATTAAAGGATTCATTCCTGGCCATAGTACTGGTGGCTTTGCATAATAAAATTCAGTTCAAAATGGGAACTATACAAAGACAAAATGGTTTATTGTCTGTTACGTTTTGTAAAGAATGATATTTGAAAGTGTAATTGCCCTTCAGTATTTTCGCGAAATGCTAAGGTTAACAAACATTGGTATTCATTTGTGTTTGATAAATGAAAAACACAATCTATATGGACTTAGAAGAATGTTAATATTTAAGTAGGCTCAGTCTTCTGAAATCTTCAAAGAAATTGTTGAGCAGGCAGGAGTTCTCTAGACACAGATCCTGGGGCAACGGAAGAGTTGAATAGCAGGGTGTAGTAAGCCTTTTGTGTTGCTGGAATTTTCCCCTCTTTTACTTCCTCTTTGTAGTGAGTTAGAAAGTATTTTAGTCTACTCTTAACTAAATGGTTCTAAAATCATTACTGTCCCCCCATCCTAGTCTATTAAATATCCATAAGATGGCAATATCTAGTATCTGGTGCAAGACGTAATTGGTGCTCCATCAATGTTTCAGCCTTCTAAACTTGACTTGACTAGGGAATATAAATAAAGGAATGAAATAACTAAATGAAGACAATTACAAGTCAAGGTAAAGAGTACATGCTAATGAACAGTCCTTAGAGATTGAGGGGGAACTACCAAATAACCCATCCTATTTTCAAAGTTTTTACTTGGTCAGTATAAATGACAATTCTGATGTAACCTTAAAGAGCATGCAGTTTTAGTAATCTAGGGAGAAGGCCTTTTATTTCCACTTCATGTGGTGCTGTGGGTGCAAAACCCTTAAATTTCACTAGACCGCTCATTCACTGTTCATTGATGTAGCCATGAATGGCCACAGACCAGATTGTTTTAGCCAGACCTTTTTGAGATGCTTTTAAGGCTGCCTCTTTTCAAAAGTGTTAAACTCAAGATACTTTTTAGGCTCTGCTCAGCGTACATTTGAGTTTTAAGCCTGGGAAAGTACCTGGATCATGCAGAGCGTTGTGAAGGTCTCATCTTTATTAAAAAGAAAAGTGTTTTAAAATCAAAATGAGGTGTTAAGTTTTGAGGGGACTTCATTCAGAACAACTTAGTCTAGTGCTCTGGGTACAGTGGACATCATGAAGTCTATATTCATTACCATTTTACTCCAGAGTAACTTCCCATTTTTTCCCCTTGGGTTTAGAGGAGATCATGTGTACCACAATGTAGTACAAGTTGGCAAGTACTGACTTTCTCTCTCGACAAACTCCCAATTTTTTTTTTAACTATTTGCAAGGAGGAGTATAAAGTATGTTTGCCTCTAGAATGACTTAATCAGATGGTTATGGTTATGTTCTTCTAAAAGAAAACTGTGAAATTGATGAAAGGCCTTTCCAATTAAAGCATGTCTAGTGCATAGGATGGCATGTATGCACATAATACACCAAAACATCTAAAATTTTTACCAATACATCTCAGTCCTGACTACTGTCACTCCTGCTGTCCTGAGACTGTCATGACTTAAGACTGGCAAATTATGCAATGTGGGGAATGGTTCATGAAGCGTTAGGCTGAGATTGATTATCATCTATCACACAGGAAAATAATTCAGCAGTCTATCTTTTCAGAATAAACGTTTCAAATATCTGTTTCTCTAAAATGACTTGGGCACATGAGCTTAATGTCTGTGGGCTCCTCCTAAGTCACTTAAATACTTTAGAAAATCTTGCCACTTACTCGGTGTGAGAGGCTGTCTTAGTCCTACCATGCCTTCCACTTGCAAGACTCTTAAAAGGCTTCATAAACACCAATAATTAACCTCTCCTCTTTGGCAGCTGCTTATACGTTGTTACTGTCTCTTACCATGAGTGTGTAACACTGTTTGCTATCTAACTGCTTTGCTCGTTTCCCTTTTCCCATTTGGTTAAATGGCCTAACAATACAGGAAAATGTCGACACTAAATGCACAGTATTGGGGTAGGACAGGGAAAGTCGAACCTCTCTGAATCTTTGAGTAAACAGCCTGTATGTTTTGAAGTAATATACCTATGGGTTACAAAGCCACTCAGTGAAGAAACACTTTTGCTATCATGACTTTTGCTCTTGTTCTTCTATATATGACTTGTCAAACATTGCGATCTCCTGCTAGCATATAAGCATTTGAAAGTCCTGCATATCTGTGAAGCATTACATACAGAATAGACACTTAACTATTGCACAGTATTGGGGTGATTTTTATGAAGCTTATGTTTCTATTTCTTTTCTCTTGCCTTTTGTAATACATTGCAAAATAATAAATATGTATTAATAACAATAGGTAACTATAAATAAAATAAAACTTTTAGTTTGTGGTGTACAAGCTTGAGGATTAAACAAATGTGGCCTGAAACAAAGCCAGCTCTCATCTGCACAAGTCACTTCATGGAAAGCTAATAAATAATATAGAACTGAAAGGAAAATAACATCATTCTTCATACTCCTACTTCTGAATGCTTTTTTACTTCAGAATTCAGTTCAGACTTGTCTGGTTAAACACAAAGATCCTGTTCAGAAGTCAATATTCTGTATTGGACAATGTAAATCCCAAAGTAGCAACTCCGAACAAAACAAAAGTGCTTCATGCACCAGGCCCAAATTCAAGGTTTTTGCTTTAATCCTTACCAAGCAAGTTGCAGGTCAGTTCCCTAAAAGTGTGTGAAGATGGAAAACTTAGAAAAAAACAGTGCATTTGTGTTTAAAAATAAAGGAGGGAACCAAAAAAGATAATCTACTTGTAATGCATTACTGTATGGACACTTGACAATGGTTTTGCGAGAGTAATGATAAAGTATCAACGAGCAAACTCTAAGCCCATTTTTAAACCAAAAGCAAAATCCTAAATGCTGACCCTAATCATGGTCAGTGGGGAAATAAATGCGAGTGGGTCCACATTCGGGTCAGTGATGTCTCAAAGATCTACTTTTAATTATGTTGTTGTGAAAGAACAAAAATGCATAATGCACAGCTGCATGCTGATAACTGGGTTCATGTGAGTAAACTGTTGAATTAAGGAGGGCATTCAAGTCCCATGAATACATTTTTTAAAACTAATTGACAAGACTAGTTAAGAACTGCTAGTTTAAAAAGGGGGCTGCACAAGATGTAATGTTTTTTAGCCAGCCACAAGCCCTTTCATAGAATCCTCGAGTCCAGTCCCCTGCCCAAAGCAGGACCAATCCCAACTAACGTTCTCTGTTCAAAAACGGTGCCTAATTGCAAGGGATGTTCAGATCCAAAACTCTGCAGTTCAGAATACTGTATGTGTGTGTGGATTTTTTTTTTTCTTTCCCATGCTGCCTGACTTTATTCATGATTGTAATTCCCTCTTTGCTGTGGTCTCCAGATGTCTTTGCAGATGAGTCCCCCTCCTTTTTTAAAGTTTAAAAAAAAAAAGTGAACAAGACCAGGAAGAAATCCTAAAACAACAAGCCCAGAAAAAGTAAGAAGTAGGGAACAGTGATCAGAAAAAAATACAACTTTGAAAAATTGGTGGCTCAATTCCCCTTTAAAGCAAACTAATTGCTTCATATAGGAAAAATTACTGGGCCATTTGAAAACACTGCAATCTTTTAAGATAAGAATAGCCACACTGGGTCAGATCAATAGTCCGTCTAGCTCAGTATGCTGGCTTCTGACAGCAGTCAGTGCCAGATACTTCAGAGCAAATGAAAAGAATAGGACAACTTTGAGAGATCTCACAATGTTGTCCAGCCCTGTCTACTGGTACTTGGAGATTTAGGTGCACCTGAAGCATGTGTTCATGACCATCTTGGCTAAATAGCTATTGATGGCCCTCTCCTCCATGAACTTACTCAGTTCTTTTTTTAAAACTCAGTTGTATTTCTGGCCTTCACAACATTGCATGGCAACAAATGCCCCATGTTGATTGTGTTGTGTTTGGTTTTTAACCCAGTACCTATTGCGATGGCTATATCAGAATAATGTGAACAAAGTAGTTTTGCTTGCTGTGAAAGAGGTATTCTTCAGCTGACCTTAGCTATACACAAGATTTTATAATTGGACTCCTATTTTAAAATATGTTTTCTGTTACATTTTGGTATAGGGAAGATGATGAGCTTGTAACTTTTTTTAAAAAAAAATTGTTTTCCAGATTTTGGTGTTAGTGCATTTTTAGCAACAGGAGGTGATGTTACCCGTAACAAAGTAAGAAAAACCTTTGTAGGCACCCCATGTTGGATGGCACCTGAAGTCATGGAACAGGTATCTTTATGGTTAATGAAATTCACTCCTATCTTATTATGACTTTACATTTAAAAACCACAGTAAAACTTTTTTTTTTTAAACCCTGTTATAGGTGAGAGGTTATGACTTCAAGGCTGATATATGGAGCTTTGGAATAACTGCCATTGAATTAGCAACAGGAGCTGCACCTTACCACAAATATCCTCCTATGAAAGTAAGTACCATTGGAAATCATGTATAATTTACTGCTATGTAAGGTGCTGTAGGACCATTCATTGTTTTTAAAGTTTTCTTGGTTGCATAAATAACATTTAGGTCATTGTGTAAATTTCTAACATTGCTCTTTTCAGTGTCTGGGATGGCTCTATTTTAGCCTATTTAATAAACAGCCTTGTGTAGATTATATGAAGAAGGCAAGATTGTCCAGAGTATAGAACTGGAAGGTGGGATCCCTGTATTGTTCCTGGCTCGCTTTCTGCATGAGCAAGTAGCGTTGCATGCAGTTGTCTGGAAAGTGGCTCAGTGAGTGAAAATTATCACTAGTAAGAAAGATTCTCGAACCAGCTAGATAACAAGTGTGAAGTGTGACTGGAAGAGGATTCACATTGCTTTTCCCTTGCTCTGTCTGTCTTCAGGGCTAATACAGTAAAAAGTTGAATTTTGGAAGCATATTGATATTAAGAAATTGATGTGTTTGAAGTCACTTCTGAGAATGTGGATCTGATGGAAGTGGAAGAGTGCCATTTTTAGTCACTCTTCTGATTCTACTTTGTAAAATTAGAAAGATGGGAATTTTGTAAGGTTAAGGGCATATAATACAGTTTGAAGTAATCCAATGAGTGATGGTATGGAATTGTAAATTTGCTATACTTAAAAATGGCAGAAAGCTGCAATAACTGCTGTTGCATTTGCCAAAAATAAGATTTATGTGCTGACTTGATAGTTGACACGCAATCTTGACACACGTGTGTCAAGGTCACAGAAGACCCCTTGGAGAGGCTTCCTGGAGTGCTGACACAGCCACTGCCACTTAACTTCCCACACTCTGGGGCTTCTCACTGCTCAGTCCTGCTGGGCCAGCTCTGCTGGTCTCCCCCAACCAAGGCACCAAGCTGAGATCACTGTCCCCTACCCCCAAGAAGCGGTTCAGACAATGATCCTCTTCAGGTCCAAGGTGAGTGCAGTTTTGGGCCCAGCTTCCTGGGATACCACTCCCCAAATGGGATCAAAACCCCCAATGAATTACTTGGGTAAGCCCCCTTTGACAATGAAAGAGGGAATGTGCACACTGCTCCCTGGGTGATAATTATTTACACTGGGCTTGATAGTAAGTAAAAGTGATTTTTATCAAGTGCAAGCAGTAGGATTCAATTGGTTATAAGTGAATAGGCAGAGCAAAGTAGATTACAAATAAAAGTAACAGAAAATGTTTAATTCTAAGATTAAATCCTCAGTACAAACTTATTACAAACTCACCCTAAAACTGTTTGTTCCAGTTTTGCACCTTCAAACCAGGGGAATGTCCACTTCCCGTGGGGTCTCGGGTTCATAGACAAAGACAAAAGACTCCTACTTTCCTGTTGGTTTTTTAAAGATTCCCTTATTGCATGAGGAGTAACCTGTCCTGTCCCTACAAACCTCTGTAAGACTTAAGGGCAAAAGGCTGTTTGCATATGATTGCCCAGACACTGAGGTTTCCTTTGACTTTCTTTCACACATTTAAAACCAATAAAGTTTCCCTACTCCATATGCTAATTTTACACAAGAATGATACATACTCCAAAATAAGATTAAACCGATCCAGTGGATTAAGATATGAAGATTGATGGGTTACATAGAGAAATTTGCTTAAAGCACCTTTGAGTTATGTACATTTATGTCCATAAGCCCATTTCATAAAGCATGGGGAGAGGAGTGAGAACCATCATTACATTATCCATTGCCTTTTTGTTCATAAAATCATAGTACTGGAAGGGATCTCAAGAGGTTTTTATCCAAGCCCCTTGCACTCAAGGGCTGTCTTATAGACCATCCCTGACAGGTGTCTGTTTAACCTGACCTTAAAAAACAAACAAACCCTCAAATAATGGAAATTGCACAGCTTCCCTGGACAATTTATTGCAGTGCTGAACCATCCTGACAGTTTGCAAGTTTTTCCTACTGTCCACTCTGAATCGCCCTATACTGCAATTTAAGCCAATTGCTTCTTGTCCTATTCTTGGTGGCTAAGGAGAACAATTTTTCTCACTCTTCCTTGTAACCATTTTTTTTATATATTGGAAAACTGTTATCAGACCTCCTCAGTCTTCTCTTCTCTGGAATAAATGTCCTCCCACCACCCCCCTTTTCAATTTTCCCTCATAGGTCATGTTTTCTAGACCGTTGATTGTTTTTGTTGCTCTTCTCTGGAATTTCTCCAGTTTGTCTATATCTTTCCTGAAATGGGGTACCCAGAACTAGAAGTGAGGCCTAATCCGTGTGGAGTAGAATGGTAGATGCACTGGTTTGCTGCTTATTTTTCCAACAGTGTTCATGCATATTTAGCTTCTGATACATTATGACCCTTGGATCCTTTTCTTCAGAACTCCTTCCTAGGCAGTCATTTCCCATTTTGCATTCAATTATATTAAAATTCACAGATGGTTGTATTTACTTCCAAATATTAAGAAGTCGTGAAGTTAGCTTAAACTTTGTTTTTCTGGGGAACAGTTTAGGGTGAATTTTAGTAGGGAATATTTTAAAAAGGAACGTTTATCAGTTGAAAACAGAGGTAATTTACTGCTGTTTTTCATATGTTCGTTTTAAAATTGCTAAATTGCTTTTAAAATTGTCAAATGTTAATATGCACTTAGAGAAACCTTACAATTGCATTCAGGGATTTGGAGCAATCAAAGTTTTGAATTGCTCCACTCTAGCTCTGCTCTGGCACCAACTCCATGCTCCAGCTCCGTGCTCCGACTCTCATTTTTTAACTAAATAAAAAAAAAATATTTTTATTCAGTTTTAAAACAATGTAAATATAATCAACAATGATACGAACTAGAATCATTCATAATTCAATCTGTAAAAGATTATTGCAGCAATCACGTCATCTTTCAT
This sequence comes from Apalone spinifera, assembly GCA_030068395.1. Lineage (NCBI taxonomy): Eukaryota > Metazoa > Chordata > Testudines > Trionychidae > Apalone > Apalone spinifera. Next base: position 35,151,915 of record JANRFK010006693.1, read on the forward strand.
AGCCTGCCGCAGATCATTTAAAATTAACTTTAAAGCTGAAAACAGTTGCTCTACACTAGTTTGAGTTGTTGGCATGCTCGAAGCAATTATACAGGCAGCCTGATTGCCCTATGGGTAGCTGTGAATGACCTCAAAAATAGACTTAACTTTTAGCCTACCAACAGACTCCATCGCCTCACAATCTTCCTGAAAGTTTCTCTTGAATAATGCTTCATTACAATTATGAATCGTAGAGACTCGCCGGCGTCTTTCTTGTTTATCCAATTCCTTTTTGAAGGCATCCTCTTCTTAAGAATTGGTGCTTGAATTATCTCCATTTCCTTGTGATGGTTGAAGATGTCTCCGGAATGGACGCTAGAACAAGTTCAGAGTGGAGACGGAAGTTTGAGAACAGCTTGCTATTTCTGAAGGATGTGAACTTTCTGAAACTGCACATTCGATTGTTGCTAACTCTTTTGTTGTGTTTCATTTTCTTCAACCTCTTTCGCCGAGTTCAAATGTAGCAATTGATTTTGTTTGAGTTGTTGAGCAATATCAAGGAGCCCGCCCTTTGCCTTCGATATTTCTCTTGAGGTAAGAAGAATCCGATACCGTAGGTCAACATAAACTCCAGCAAGGAAGTGAATATTGTCAAAAAGCTTCTCTTAGCATTTCTGCATGGAGGATAGAATTCCTTCTGCACTTTGTCCACCATTTTCTTGCAAGAATTTTGACAGTTTTCGCCATTCCTTCCTTAAAACTCCTGGGCTGTGTCTACACTGGGCCACTTACTCCAGAAAATCAGCCACTTTTCCGGAATAAGCTGCGAGCTGTCTACACAGGCCCCTTGAATTTCCGGAAAAGCACTGATGATCTACTGTAAGAAATCCGCTGCTTTTCCAGAAAAACTATGCTGCTCCCGCTCGGGCAAAAGTCCTTTTTCCGGAAAACTGTTCCGGAAAAAGGCCAATGTAGACAGCACAGTAGTGTTTTCCGCAAAAAAGCCCCGATCGCGAAAATGATGATCGGGGCTTTTTTGCGGAAAAGCGCGTCTACGTTGGCCACTGACGCTTTTCCAGAAAAAGGGCTTTTCCGGAAAAGCATCCTGCCAATGTAGACGCGCTTTTTCCGGAAATACTTATAACGGAAAACTGTTCCGTTTTAAGCATTTCCAGAAAATCATGCCAGTGTAGATGTAGCCCTGGGGTTACATCGACAGCTTGAAGATTCACAGTTGTTTGGTTTGGCCTTGCAAGAGGTCTTGCAGGTTCTTCACTTCGTCCCATTCAGCTTTTGTTAACTTGAGTTCTCTTGTTCCAGCAGCAGCCACTTGTTCACAGTAAGATTGAAAAATGAGAAGCTGATCAATCATCGCAAATGTTGAACCTGAGCGAGTCACAGTATCCAACGATTGAGTTACCCCATGTAGATCAAGCAGAACACTTCAAATACTTGGGGTTCGTAGTTTGACAACGGTTTGTCAAATTTTTTTCCAGGAATTTCTTCGCATGTTCTTTGTTCGGTCCATCCCAGGTTGCCAACTGAAGAGTGTGAATACCACACCTCATCGGTTGGACTTTTGAGTCGTCCTCAAGACGCCATGTTGGAAGTATGAGGCTAGGGTCATTAACCCATTGCACAGCAGCATCCATGTTGAGTTCGATTTCATCCATTCCTTTAGTTCCTTCATCAGGCAAAATAGCTTCAGTTCTGTCCACATCCCTGTTCTCAGAGGCAGAAATGGTTTCATTGTCCTCGCTGAAATTTTTGAAGGCACACGTCATGTTTGCTGCATTGTCAACATAGATGCTCAGCACTTGCATTTCACTGATCCCAAATTTTTCTAAAATAGCTTTTACTTGACTTTTCACATAGGAAAAATTGTGATGCCCTTCAATGTTGATTATGTCCAAGATTTTTACCACAGTTTTATCTTTTCCTTCTTCGTAGTACTGAGCATTGATTGCAAGGAAATTTCTGTTTCCACGGGTTGCCGCGTTCATTTTCAGGTAGCACAATTTTTGCTCCAAACCTTTCTTGAGCTCTTCACGACCAGACTCAGCTGTGCTGACAACTAAATGACAAACCGCATCATGCCCCGTCAAAACGCCAAGCTGCCGACCCATTTCACCTGCAATTTTTTGGAATCCTTTGTTCTTTAATCTGAAAGTAGTGAGTGGTGTTGAACTCAAGCAAACCATTTCCATCAGTCCTTCACGGAAAGTATTGTCATCCATGGTAACTGTAACGTTTGAGGATTTCAAATATAAGTCAAGTTTTGTTTGCTCAATTTTGGGTTCCTTTTCAGATGAAGCTCCGCAAAAAAATCTTTTCTCCAGGAATTTTCAAAGAGCCAGATGAACGTCGTTTAGCCGCATCAGCTTTCTGTTGGCTCATCTTCCTGGTCCTTTTTTGTAACTAGAGCTGCATGGTTTTCAGGATGGCTACGTTTTACATGCCGCCAAAGGCTGAAACTTTTCCTGGCACTTGCTTCACTTGTCTTGAAGCTACATGGTTGAGCTCTACATTCACTTCCTTTTCCACCTTGCATGTTGCCAATTTCTTCTTTGCTTTTCCCAAAAGCCCAAATTTGGGCTTTTCAAATTCAAAAGCAAAGACATTGTTGAGATCCTTTTCCATAAATCAGCTATCGGTCATAGGGGGGGAGGGCAGATTTTTTATTTTTATTTTTTTTTGTTGACGCCATGGCCAAATCTCCTTGTGCTGCTACCGCATCCAAATGTTTCTTGTTATGATCTTCGAAAAGCAATGAACAAAAGCATTATTTTTTTTTATAATGTACCTGCTTGTGATATCTTAACCACTTAATAAGGTACTTCGAATTTATTTTGGATTTTCTGGGACAAATTATCCCATTTTCTTTTTACACAAAATTATTATTAAAGTATATTTTAATATTTTAACATGTTACTTCATTAAAACTGCAAGAAAGAAGTATTTTTAATATACATAATATAAATTTTTATTTATAAAATTGCAAGTTAGTTTTGCTTATGAAATTTAGCGGGAAAAATATTTGAAATGTTTTCCAAGTTTTTAATTAAGATCTCAAAAATACTTTAATATAGATATATCAATGAAATTTGGTATGTGCCGTAGCGTTAGTATGTGCTATCGCTGTTCTACAACTTTAATTATTGGGAAGTAACTAGGCTACACATTACAAGGTTGAAAATAACCACCATACTAATCTACACGAGTACGTACTTGCCTAGCCTTGGCACAAGGTTGGGAGCAGTCTGTAGTGTTGCCGGATGTCTGATAATATCTGATTCTTTAATAAAACATATCTCCAAAAAACTTTGTAATTTTGTCTCTCTACATTAAGTCTTGATTTTGGCCGAAGTGAGAATAACTGTGACATATTACATAAAGTGGTAAAGTAGATGTTTGTATCAATTGTTATACAATCTGAAACTTTGTGGCACTGTTAGGACTTTATTGCTAAAATATTCATTTTGGATTGAAAATGGGGGGGTGGGGAAACCCGAAGCAGTCAAGATTTTCTGTGCTCCAGCTCAGCTCCAGCTCCGGGCAAAAACCTGCAGCTCTGCGCTCCAACTCTGGGCTCTGTTCCAAAGCCCTGATTGCATTTATTTTTAATGCGCTTAAATAGCAATATTCCTACACAACAATCCCAGATTGATTAGTATAGTGTACTTGATAAAGACTGATGCATTTCTGTCCAGAGTATTAGAAACATTAGAGTACCAATGCATTTCAAAAGAAGGGTTTTGTTTTTTTAAACTCATTATAACACTAGTACATTGCTTGTAGCAACTTCACTATTATGAATCTTCTCTCATTTTTCCAGAATTAAACTGACTAATCCTGATCTGAAGGCCTGACAGAAACCTTTTTCAGTATTTTACAGTATTGCTATTTTTTCTTGTCTCCTTGGTGAATAGTAAATTTTTTGTATTCTCTTGTTGAGTATATTGGTCTAAGAGGGCTGTGTGGGAATACTTACGTGTACAGTAGCTGCACACCATAGTACAAATGTATGTAATCATGAGGCTCATGTTAAGAGTTTAACTAAACTTTCATTTTTAGTGAAATTGTGTCATTAAACGGCTGATACAACTTGAAAGTCCGTTACAGTCTATGGAAAACTCTTGAGCTGAGTCTAACGTTTGAGTTCCCTTTTATATTAAATGTCTCTTCAAGTAGTCCATGTTTTGATGTTTACAATGCACTTATTTTTGGTAATTTTTTATTCATAAGTTTCTGGTATTTCCAGATAGCTAATAAATCATTAAACCAAGATCTTCATTTTTTTTTTCCTCTGGAGTTGAAACAAGCTGATCCAAGTTGCATGGTCAGACTGTTTGCCTTACAAATTAGTGGCTTTTTGCTATGTCATAAATATGTTCATCAAGTTCAGACATGTAGCATTGTGGGTGATGTGCCACATGCTTGGTTAGCAGTAGGAGGAGAACTGATTTGAACGTAGTTTGTCAGCCTTTACAAATCACTGGGCAAAACCTATGCCATCCATGACTTACCACTTAGCTTTTTTTTAAGAATGGCTTTCCTGTTTCTTTTGAAATCTTATGACAGATTGGAGCACTTTAGTCTGCATGACTTTTAAATAAATTCTGGAGCTCACCAACTCTGAAACCACTAGTTAGTTTTTAGTATTAGAAATAGGTGAAACAAAGTGATGGTGATACTATAAAAGTATGTCTACACTAGCCCCCTTGTAGGAGGAACAACAGGTAGTTGGAATTAGGGCTTTAATTCGAACTACCGGCTCCCTGCCGTGTGTAGCCGCGGGCAGTTAGTCCGGACTAGTGAAATTTCAAAATGGCGACCGGACGGGAAAATGCAAATAAAGCCCGGGCTTCATTTGCAACTTCGAATGCCTACATTAGCCTCCCTAGTTTGAACTAGGGGGTTAGTGTAGACATACCCAAAGTGAATGAATCCCATAAATGGCAGATTTAATGTGTGCAAATGTATTATCCTGGTAAGTGTTTGTGTGATCCTCACTATGTTTTAAATAGGAACATTGTATTTTTTTTTTTTTTTTTTTGGTGGAATATTTGTATCCTATTTCAGCTATTACTGTATTGTAATTTCATTGCGACACTTACCATGTCACTTTTTGGTTTTATTATAGGTGTTAATGCTGACATTGCAAAATGATCCCCCCACTTTAGAGACTGGTGTAGAAGACAAAGAAATGATGAAGAAGTATGGCAAATCCTTTAGAAAACTAATTTCACTATGTCTTCAAAAAGACCCTTCCAAAAGGTATGGCTTTTTTGTTGTATAAAATGGAATTAGTCCAAAATACAGTTATGACTTCAGTGCATTATACTTTAAATATCATTGTTACATATTTTTTTCCCAGGTATTTAGTTGGAAAATCCTTGTTTTGTAAATATTAGGTCTTTGGTTTGGAGAGGAGCTGGCTGTTAATCATACTTGTTGAAGCTTGATAATTAACTTAGTATCTAAATGCTTTTTGCACAATAGAATTAGGGTATTACTCAAACATTTTGAAAAACCATGATCCCCTGCCCTGAAGAATTGAAAACCCATCACTACTTATTGCTAGCCTATGTTAAAGATTATGACCATGTTGATCAAGGTGAGCTTCTGTTGTCTGAATGTACTGTTTCAGCCTAAACCATGAAACGCTGTTGACTTTCCTTTTTTTTGTGAGATGAGTTTATTTCTAACTCTACATTGAGTCATTTGTGCTATGTGAAAAGATTATCTCGAGAGGGCTAAGTTTTGTATGCAAGCTAACTTGAAAACGATAGTCAGTCTCTCCCTCTCTCTCTTCTGTAGACTCTGAATTCTTTCTGAATCATACATCCCTGCTCTATATTTGTGACTCCAGATAATCACAATCTTTGTTCCAAAACTGTTGTTAAAGTCCCACAATGATGTTTCCCATTATAATGTTGATAGTTATTTCTGTGTAAACCCATTGTATAGATTTTACTTTCTTGGACTCTGTGGGAGGCACATTCTGTCACTAATATGTGTACATACTTAATTTAATAAATCACTTACCTGTTTTAGGAGCTAGTTACAAACTTACTCATGTTTCCTGATGAGTGACCTGATTTATTGCTTGCTTTCTTTATTTTCCTGCTGTAATTTGAGTGCAGTAATGTGCCAGTGGTGTTAAAAACTAGACATAATTGTGAGTCAGAGTTAGTGAGCTTGCTATAAATCAGGGTAAATATGATCTGAATAAGGCCTAGCAGCTGAGAGCAGAGGTTATAGATAGAAGAATAATTAAGAAACAATAAGTGCAAATGAAATTTGAATTTCCCAGAACCTCTCAGAATGCATCCTCTTGGATCAGGGTAGTATCTGCAGATACTCCAGACATTGGTAGTCTGTCTCATTGTCTCCAGTCTGGTTATGCTTTAAGCATAGCCCTGAAACTTGCAGGCTGCTTAAATACATGTTACTGTTGTCTTAAAGTTGTTTTCCCAGAACATGCTTCAATTTAATTATGGCTACAGATTATTGTAGAAATGCCCAATGTTTTCAGAGCATGATTAAAATGGGTGCTTAAATATGATAATCCCCTAGGAAGCTAGCAGTTGCAGTATTTTCTCTGTCTTCTGCATGTAGTAATATTTGCTGCAAACTTTTGATTCCTAACAATGCAGTTACCAATGGTTAACTGTTCTGCATTAAGCATACTAGTTTGTGATCATCAGAATATTAACATTCCTGGTGACTTTCTGTGTTTTACATTAATAAAAAAAACCCCTAAAAAACCGAAATGACAGTGCAAGTGCCTGTCGGACTTTCTGCGGTTCGAGCGGACTAGAATGGAACTTTTAGTGGGTTTTTTTTTTAAACTTCCGTTAGCTTGCTTATTTGGAAAATCAATATTCTAGTTGTCCGCCATTCATTGTGGATAAACCATTTTTTCACATACAGTATATCTCTAAATTGGATAGTACTCTCCTTGATAGCAGGAATTCTTTTTCTGTACTGAGTTGGGCAAAATTTTTGGCCTGAGTGCCACATTGGCTGTCCTACCCTCCCCCTCCCTTGGCAGGAGCTTGGGGGCACAGCTGAAGGGTCTGATAGGCCACATGTGGCCTGCAAGTTGTAGTTTGTTCCCCCCTCTGCTCTGTAACGTGTGCAGCGTGTGAACTGAGCTTACTCAAATAAAGCCCTGGTCTGCACTAGGCTGTTGTTTTGGAATAACTCCCCTTATTTCAAAATAACAAGTGGAGCAACCACACTACCAAGCCCATTATTTCAAAATAAGGGACTGGTTATTTTGAAATAACTCCTGCTTTCCATGAGAAATAATCCTTATCTTGAAATAGTTATTTCAAAATAGTGGTGGTGTGGATGCTCCACTGCTGCTATTTTAAAATAATACTCCCCAGAGTCATTGAGAGTACTTCCTGGGGCTCTAAGTTGAGGTAGCGTGCCCACATTGAGAGCCTGCCTCAGACTAATTTCAAGGCTTCTCTGAAGTATGGACACACTCTCTTTTAGAATTGTTATTTTGGGAGTATTTATTTCAATATAACTTTCTAGTGTAGACATGCCCAAAACTTTTCTTTCTGGTCTCTTCTTCCCTATTTCCCCTGAAACGTTAAACAAATTAACAAGCTAAGATATAAGCAAACTTTTAACCAATATAGAATTTGCAACTTAGTGTGGGCACTCCTCCTAAATTTGGTTATAATTGCATCTTTGCTTAAACTTCTGCAACTCCTGTGAATAGAACACCCTTGTGACTTCTTCTTGAATTACTGTAAATTCTTCATATATTTTAACCATTCATAGACAAATGCAATAGGCATTAATTGGGCTTTGCTTTAGTTTCTGTTCAGTCCTCTTCATCCTCTGCAGCAAAGATGATAGAACTTATTTTTCTGTTTACAACTCACTAGAATAGTGGAAAATTAATGTTTAATTTGTGAAAAGATGTCTTTTTTTTTTTCTATACAAAGATTTAATTTTTCCTTCATTCCGTCCATTTGAAAAAACCCCAAGAATGCCCAAAGACCAAAATATGCTGATTCAGAATGCTACCTTAGGGGATTTTTCATTTGGTTCCTTCGTGTCCCCAGCTCCTTCTACAAGCCATACTTTCCAGCGAGAATATACCTCTTCCATAATGCACCATGGCCAAGAGCTCTCATCTAGTACCATCTCCCCTCACCAAAAAGGGGCAGTGGTGCATCATGGGAGACAGAGCCTAGTGATATAATGAAGAACATGAAGTACCTGAAATACAACTCTCTTGGGGCACCACAGCAGCATTTTCGAATAAAAACAACCCACTTTGATTTATGCTGGTGGAAGGAGGGGGAATCCAATTTCTGATCAGCTCTGCTTGAGTCAAAAAAATCTATTCTTAGGTCTTCTGCCCTATCTGTAGGGAAAAGTGGGTGAATATTGTTCTATCTTCTTCAGAAATACAGTATAACACTCTACCAGGTTGTGACTTCAGCTGCCGCAAATTTCGAAAGGGTAAAGTCAAGTGGGCCTGGGAGGGAACAGAATTCCAGGGACTAAATATGGAGTATTGGGCCTCTAGCTACTGCAGGAGATTCAGCTGGTGTTCCTAGGGGCTGAAAGCTCTCGGACAGTGTTGTCTGGCTTATGAAACAATTTAATGGGTTCAGTCCAATTTCTTAAATACAGGTGTCCATATCACTGAAATAAATGGCAATTGACACCCCACTATAGGAGTAAAGGTATTCAGTCAGTGGATCACAAATCTGGATCTCTAGATGCTTTTGAATGCCTCCCGAAATCTTTTCATTTCCTTATTTTCCTTATTTTTATTTTCTGTGAACAACAAATTTGACGACAAATTTGGGCCTTGACCAAAAAATAATTGACTACCTCTTCATCTGGAGCATTGGTTAGGCACATTGGAGTCCTCTAGAGGACTCCAATCTTTTAACCATTTAAAAAAAAAGGTTGTAAGTCTTGCCGCCTTAATCCAGTACCTCTCACAATCACTAAATTTCTTTTAAAGGAAAAGATGGACAGTCAAAGACAGGACATGACATTGATTATATCTAGTGCTTTCACCATCTAGGAACGTCCTCTCACAACATGTATGGTGAATGAATATGTATACCATTATGGATCTTAAAATTAATTTTATAGCTAGCAACACTACAAAATACATGTCACTTCACAAATGTCCTGTACAGAATTCACTGGGGGGGATCTCTGTTTCTACTCTAATTTATTATTGATCTTTCAGGCCCACAGCAGCAGAACTTTTAAAATGCAAATTCTTCCAGAAAGCCAAGGTAAAATTCTTCTCTCTACACATAAATCTCCTTTGTCTTACAATCTATGTGAAACTTCTGTTTTCCTTGTATTGGGTTTAACTGTCTAAATGTTGGTTTTTCAGAATAGAGAATACCTTATAGAAAAACTTCTTACTAGAACACCTGATATAGCACAAAGAGCGAAAAAGGTAAGATTCTTCACACCTTTTTTTTTTCTCTCTAGATAATCGGGTGTAATTATTGTCCAGGGACAAATATGACAAGCATGTGGAGAAATGCTGTATTTATGTTGAGGTGGGTTTTTTTTTAACAGTCAGAGAACGTAGCAGTTCTCTTACTAATCCCTTCATAGATGGTGACTATTTAAAATGAATGGCTTTTTGGGGACTGAGATTTCTTCAAAAAGTTTAGGTAACTTTTACTACTTTGCCTATTGTGCCTTGAAAAGGGGACAGTAAAGTGGGTGGGTGGAGGTGTGTGTGTGAGGGTTTTTCTTTACATTTATTATTAGAAAGCTATACAAGTAGGCTATTTCTTCTTTATTAGGAGGTGCAGAACACGGTGAGCATATCGATCCACAGAGAGGGGAAATGAAGTTATGAATTCAGGAGATACAGTGTTAAGAATACAACAAACAATATTTACAAACGATTACCTGGTTATTGTGCATTTCCATGTAATCATAAGTCACAAAGGCTCCAGTAGAAGTCGTTCTGTTAGGAAGAAGCTGGCAGCAGGGCACTTCCAGAGAGAAACTCTTGCTGTCTTTCCTGGGCCAACAGACTGAGCCCTTGTTGAGCCACATGCTGCAAGGCTTTGCTCTTCTCTTGGGCTTCGTGAGAAGCTAACTTGACTGAGGTTTCAAAGGGCAAAGGTGGGAACTTTCTTGAGGAGTTTTGTGGCTGTTGGCCTGATATAACTTGCAAGAACCAGGAGATTTTCATATACCTGTTAGAGGCCCCTGAGACTTTAGCACAGGCATTTTTCAGTGCATTCAAAAATATATACTTGGGAGGTTTGTTTTCTAACAAAGTGCAGTGCTGGGATCGAAAGGTCTGCTCAGACCTCACCTTTAAAGTCAAACCCTAACCTGACTAGACTGCAGTCGCTCCAGAGCCTCAAAGAACTATTTCCATACCTGACCCAACTCTGGCAATTGTAATTGTGTTAATTGTGCTTATGGACCTATGGGTAGAGGCACTGGGGTTACTGGCTGCAGGCTCAAGTGGGGTTCTCCATGCCCAGAGGTTCAGTGGGATTTTCATCCCTTTGGAAGTTCGGGACCTGCAGGAAGTGATGAGCTCAGCCCTGCTCCTTGGGAAAGCTGTCTTTTTCTGAAGGGAACAGCAGTGGCTTGCTCAGACACTCCATCTCTGGGATAAAGCCAAGCAGTTGTAGGTATCTTCTAGCTAGCATTTCAGGGCCAGGACTCACTCAGACTGCTGTGTCCTGGCCCAGGAGCTGTTCTTCCTTTGCTTCTTTCTGTGAGCTGAGGGCACCTGCACCAGCCACCCCAGAGCAGTCTCGACTTGCCAGCAGCATGGGGATGCTCCCATCTGCCTTGGCAACAGCAGGCCTCATTCTACCTAGAATTAGTCACTGTCCTGCTTTCAGGAGTTTGAATCCTGAGGCTCCACCAAAGTCATTCCTGTTTGGGGTACTGTGTTACTAGGGGTGGGACAATGGGTCCTGGCCAGACAGTGGCTGGGCAGTGAGGAGAGTATGTTGGTGAGCAGAGGAGAACAGAGGATTGTGAGGTGGTGGGAACTGCAGAGGATGAGGGTTTGGGGAGGGAGGGGGGAAGTGAAGGGTGAAGGGCTGGAGGGAGGAGCTGGGGAGGGAAGTTGGAACCATCTGTACCCAAAAAGGGAAAAAAATTGACCCTACCGAAGCCTGAGAGTGTCACGTGGCTTTTATACCTGTTCCAAAACATATATAGTCTGCTCCTGTTGGGTTACAAGACTCTACTGGAAATTGGTGGAAGACAATCGGGATCTGTGGCAGGGTGGGTATGTAGAGGTGATAATATTCTAGAGGAGAAAGAGAAGTAGTTGGGAAGAAGTAGGCAGAAGGAATGGAAGACTTGAAGGGAACATAGTGAGCATGTGGCGACAGCAACGTGTTGGAAGGAGTTGGTGTAATTTGACATTAAAAGGGAAAAACAGAATTTTTCAGTTTATGCTGATTTTTCCACCTGGGTATCATCTATCTTTTCAGACCAGAACCTTTATAGCATGGACCATACCTTTCACTAGTTTGTCTCCTGATCATGCAGGCCAGCTTCCCATCTCAACCACAATCCCATAACATTTGAGTCAACTGCAAAACATTTTCCTTCGAAAAGTATTTAGTATAACTTTTATCTCATAAAGTAACTTTTCTTCTGGAAATGAGGAGTCAGCACAGTGCTCTCCAAGGAATGCCATCAAGTACTCCCAAGACCACAATTTGGGAACTTCTGCTCTCAGATTCAGGATAAAGCACTGCCCTGAACCTGGCTCCCTGAGGATTACCCAAAAAAACAAGTCCTGAGAGGGGCAATAAATGCCAAGATGCCAGTAGATTAAACATCTGCTAACAGCAGCATAACATGAAAAATCTTAAGCTTTCAGTTAATTAAAATATTAAATTGTTTAAAAGTTTTGAAAGCCTCAGTATTAATATTGGCAATTTAAGCTTCAATTCTCTAGTGATTTTTAGTTGGCTGCTATCTTAAATTTATATTTTATAGCATCTTATTTCAATATTGAAATGATTACTTATAAAATAATTTTAAACTGAATTTGAGCAACTAAGCTTATGTAACATGTGAAATGTCAGTCAGAAATCACTTTTTGAAGAACCTGTGTGCTGGAAAGGTGGGGAAGGCAATTGATGTCCTCAGTAATTTAAAATGCATTTTAACATGGCATTTGGTGTGAAAAGCCTGTAATTGATTTGACATCCACGCCAATCCTGCTAGTACAGGTATAGGAGTTGCCCTGAAGTAATTTAATTTCTGTTGCATCTAAAATATGTGATTAATTTGCTTCACTGCTCAAACTCCAGCCTTATTCTACTTCAATTTTTTTCTCTTCACCTAATGTCCTCTCATTTTGTGGCTGCTGTGCTGCCAGCTCTGTTTGTGCCTATTCCTTTATTTTAAATCGGTTTCATATTGGCTTGATATAATTCAAAAGATACCATATTTAAGCAGCAGCTTTAAATAAACAGGAAGGCTGCGTCTAGACTGGCATGATTTTGCGCAAATATTTTTAACGGAAAAGTTTTTCCGTTAAAAGTATTTGCGCAAGAGAGCGTCTATACTGGCCTGTGCCTTTGCGCAAAAGATTTGCTTTTGTGCAAAAGCAGTCGTGCCAGTGTAGACACTCTCTTGTGCAAGAAAGCTCTGGTGGCCATTTTAGCCATCGGGCTTTCTTGCGCAAGAAATTAACGTGGCAAGAATACTTGCGCAAGAGGGCTTATCCCTGAGTGGGAGCATCAAAGTATTTGTGCAAGAACCACTGATTTTGTACATTACAAAGTCAGTGTTCTTGCGCAAATACTTGCGGCCAGTGTAGACAGGCGGCAAGATTTTGGGCAAAAGTGTCCGGTTTTGCGCAAAATCATGGCACTCTAGATGCAGCCGAAATGTAATGAGCTGTAACATTATAAAATTTGGATTTACAGTAGGTATCCACTTCCTAGTCATGCATCCCCATCTCTATTTTTTGTTTATTAATTTACTTAGTCTTCATTGCACACTTTTTCCTTAACTTTAAATTTTGAAATAATCTCCTCCCTTCTGGCATTTTTCAGCAGGTAGTAATGGTAGCCAGACACTTTCTGAATTTGATCATGTAAGAGGAGGATGACTTGTCTTCCATCCTCCCAACCCCACTCCCCTGCCATAAATCTAGTTTATATATAAAGTACTGAATTTACTGGCATTAGCCTAATAATGGAAAACTTCTTATTGGCACTACTGCTCAATATAAATGAATTTATAACAGTGCTGTGTATCCTGAAGTCCTGTTGCATTTTGTATTGTAGAACATGACTGTATTGTAAGAGATCACACTGGAAAATAAAGTGACATCATACAGGTATAATTGCGCTAAGAGCCATGGATTGGTGATCAGAGAGGAATCTTTAGGCATTAGCCCTCTTCTTGAGGGTGGGAAAAGTTTTCAAATAGTAACTGGAGAAAGAGTGATCATTCAGATCAGAATTTGGTCGGTCATCTGTTTTTTCCATCCCAGCCATCTCGCTGGTGATGAAGGTCCTGGGAGTTTCTTTTGAGATTTTTACAGCGGTGAAGAAGTCCATACGATAAGGAGTTGATCAGCATTGTCCTGTTCAGAGCAGGCCTGCTAGGTGCTCTGAGGAACGTGATGGAAAATGGAAGCATCCATCCTGAAAGACATAAGAGCTGAGTAAGGAGTTGGATGAGGCCAGAGCTACCAGGTAACTTTTCCAAAATGGGGATGGTTTTGTTAGGAGACTAGAAGGCACAGAAAGACTGTTGAAGTGGAGAAATAGGTACAATCAGGAAATTCTTGTTTTGAGAAGGAGAATGTGGTTTTCACGATGATTCAATTTAAAGATGATGTCTTCTATTATTTTTGCCAGTTCTGTCCATGGATGGTTATTTCAAGTTGAACTACACTGTATTTTAATCAGGCTTTATTAGTATCCTATTTGTAAAATATTTTCCATGTACATAACTGTATGACCAGTTTGAGCAGAAATACCCTTTAGAACTTGGGCTCATCCTGATCACATTGAAGTGAAGTTAATAGCAATTCTTCAGTGGGAATAGAGTTTTACCCTCAATCTAGGCTATTATAAAAGGAGAGGTGTCTGTCTCAGAGAACATTGGAGAATACACTAAAAGACTTCTTCCTCTCCCTCCCCTACACCAATGGGGCTTGCAGGAGAAAAATGCAAGTGTTTGCCAGTGAGTTAGTGGGTGAGCCTTGTGGTGGCAGAATGGGGGAGGGAAGACTAGGATGAGAACTACAGGAAGAGGGAGCACTGAGTGGGTTGAAGACTAGGAGAAAGAGGGAACAACGAGGGGAATATAAGAACTGTGTATAATTCAAGGCCAAAGAACCCAGTAAGAGGTTATTGCATAGACCCTTGGACAGGCAGGAACACACCAGGCCAACTTGCGTATACGTCTACCGTCACAACATCAGTAATTTAAAAGCTAGTTCAAATAAAATACAACTCCAAGAAAAGTGTATTGATTCCTTTGTGGCTAGACTGTATTATGCTGAAAGGAAAAAAATGCATTATAAGGTGCGATCAACTAGTACAGAAAGCGATCAACTAGTACAGAAAACAAACATTATTACTAAACAAGTTATTTTCAAAGGAAAAAATCCACACAACCAGAATATTAGCTATTGATAGTGTCAGAATTACCAATGATCATTGGGTGGTCATTGAAGGAGATCACTGCAGCACAGGCTTGAAGTTGATAAACTTTGTCCTGACCCTGCAATTTCAGTAGGAGGATTGCAGTGAGCCCTGGGATATGTGTGAGTTAAACTCCTCTTTTAGGATATGTAAAAACCAATACAGGGAGTTGGTAGTTTTTCCAATATGACCTTTTCATTGTCTGTGGAGCCTTGGGAAAACTTGTGGGCATTGAATCTGAGTCTTCTCCAATCCTGACCTTAAAGAATCAAACCAAGCTCATTGACACACCCTAGAACTTGGAAGCTCTCCACCATCAGTGTTGGTGCCTGAGAGAGTTAATGTTTCACTGAAACGTGAAGTTCAAGTGATTTTTATATCGTACCACAATTAAAATGGCAGCCATTGGATACTGTCTATCAGGATTTAAAAGCACCTATGTGTTTATCTTCATCAAACTTTATAGGTGATGATTTTCATACTTAACATCAGTGAAACAGTGATTCTCTCTTGAGTGCCAGTGTTGGCCTGATATTTGTTTAGATGTTTCTAGCAGAGGTGCTGGTGATGGACTCCAGGGTTGTTTGAGTCTTTGTATGATTGAAACAAAGAACTGATTGACATGGAAACTGACACAAACCTACATTTAAATCCTTAGCTATTGCTATTTTTTCCTAATTTTATCTTGAATCTCATGGTAATTGGAGACAGTTCTTTTAGAAGCCCAATTCCTGAAATTTAAATAATTGCTTGAAAAATAAGTTGTTGGTTTTTTTTTTCTTTTTAAACAAAGTTTCTAAAAGCCTAAAATCCTCTATTTGCACTCTGTTTGGATTTGAGCCAGAGCATTGGAGGGTAGACTGCTCTGTAGCTCATTACTCTTTTTGGAATCACACAAACCTTACTCCCTTCCATCTAGAAGAGGCCACACTGAACAGACATTGCCCAGCATGCAAGTACACTAGGAGTGGGGGGGGAGGGAAACCTTGTTGGCCTGGTCCCTGAGAAACAAAACAAGACCCACAGACACATTCAGGGCACTCCAGGCCCATGGAGCTGGAGCTGGCCCCTGGCTTCCCTGGATCTTACCCACGACAAGACTCTGGGCTTCCCTCTTCTCCACAACCCCCTCCACCCCTCCCCCGTTCACAGGATGAGCTGTCACTAATTGTCCAGCCCTGTGGCAGGGTTGGGGGTGCGTGCGTGCGCTGAGGTAGGCAAACTTGCAGTGGGGCTGAAGTGCTAGCACCAGCTTTCCCTGCTGTGGAAGCCCTGAGCGTCGCTGCAGTCTGGATGAAGGGAAGCCTGGAGCCAAATCTGGCTAGCAAGCCGTAGGTTCCCCACCCCTGACCTACAAAATTGGCATGGAGGTAATCTCAAACTTTGTAGATTGTCAGCAACTGCTGTCTTCCTGATGTGCTGTGAAACATGGTGGAGGCCTCTGTTCCTGTCAAACTTGGTATGGGGACCACCAAAGAACCCTCGTTCATTCTGAAAAATAATCTGGAGATGGGACCACTTGACAAAGAAAAGTTTGGAAAGCATGGGAAGTGGTGTGTCTGTGGAGGGCTTGTATTGTTTTTGTTAAACTGGCAAGAGACTCGGACAGTGGAGATGAGCTTCAGAAGGGGTTGCAATTGCAGATGAATCAGAAGCAGTGTTAATTGCTCTCACTATCTTATTGAAAGTCTTATATGTATATGTATATAACAATTTAAAGCTCCAGCTTCTGGAATGAAGGAATAATGAAAGCAGAGAGGTTTTTTTTTTTTTTTTTACATAAAAACTAATGGAATGAGGTTCTAATGCTCGCATTGTAGAGATGCTTGGGAAGATGGCCCAAGTACACATTTAAGGCTCATAAACCAAAAGAAGGCAAAATTTCATTTTTATTTATTAAAAAAAAAAATCCAAAACTTGACTTCTTGAGACCTGACTTATGTAGCTAGAGGTGTTGTAGAAGTACTGGGGGACTGCTAGGGAAGTAGAACTGGACATTATAGGAGTAAAATAGCCGGAGGCAGAATTATTCATTTACACCCATGCTATCGTAAATATGTCTGGCTCAAGAATTGAATAATGTAATATGGAGATGAACATTTAGGGGTTGATGGGAACAAACTCCTAAAACAGGGGTGACTAGAGGAGCAGAAGTTGAATTGGGATGTGTTAGAATAGTAGGTATACAAATATTTGATGACCGCTCTGCTTATGGCTTTCCAAGAAAACTGCCCTGCTAAGCTGGGTGTATTCAAGTGTTTGTGCACAGACACGAAGGCTATGTCTAGACTGGCGCGCTTTTGCGCCAGAGCTTTGCAAATGAGGCTTAGCGTTAGAATATCGTCGAGCCTCATTTGCATAGCTAATGATCTGCCATTTTCGCGGAAGAGGCTCTTGCGCAAGATAGGGCTGTCTATACTGCCCTGTCTTGCGCAAGAAAAACCCTTTTGCGCAAAGCCGTTATGCCGATTATTTTCAGGCATAACGGCTTTGCGCAAAAGGGTTTTTCTTGCGCAAGAGCCTCTTCCGCGAAAATGGCGGATCATTAGCGATGCAAATGAGGCTCGGCGATATTCTAACTCTAAGCCTCATTTGCATAGCTCTGACGCAAAAGCGCGGCATTCTAGACATAGCCATACAGAATGTGTAGCTCAATCAAAAAAGCAAATAAACAGAAGAGGTTTGGATTTCTAGCCTTCTAGTTTAGTAATATGCCCAGTAGAGGGCAGCAGTGTATTTACATTCTTTTGGTTTACCTACAAATTAAAAATGGAGTCGGCTCTGCCTTCTATATTGACATGGAAATAATTAGTTACAGAAAGCATTAAAAACTAAAAAAACAACAACAAATAGTCTTTAAAGTGCTATCAGACTGTTAGTCTGTAACAGGAAAAAACTTAAACTCGGCTACCCCTCTGAAGGTCTAGAAAGCATTACGTTAGAAAAGGCTTTGGTTCCGGGGTGTTACATAATATAGCATTCATCAGAATACCGGCTTCTTTTTGATAGTTGATTCAGACACGCCGACTTTGCAAACTATTTGGGTACTCGTGTTCATAGTACCTGAGAAGAAACATTTGATTTCAGCATCCAAAATTGTACTAGAGCTTTCATTTGAATTGGCTTATAAAATAAAAAAGATGAATGAACTTGCTATTTCAGTAACAAAGGAAGGAATTCAAGTGTGACACTTAGCACAGCATTCTCAAACCTTTGTGCTTTAATGTAATTTTTTTATGATAGTGATAGTTCTAGTTAAGGTTGCATTCTGCTGTCAACCTAATCCTTATTTTTAGGAGCTGAGCCTTAAAAACACATGCTTGAGCATAGAGCTTGAGGTCAGTTGTTGCACTTACTGTACTAAGCATTATGTCTTTTATGGGGGTCCTATTGGGGCAAATGGGTGTTCTATCATTTATCTTAAGTGGTGCCAAGATTATACTTGTATTGCTTGTAGGATCAGGTCCTTAAAAACGATGGTGCAATAGCGAAAGCTACAAATAAGGCCACATTCAGCTTCCATCATTGTATATTCTCTAAGAAAGCTAGGTTGGTTTGTGACTTCATCTGAAGGGTAAAACATGGTGAAGTGGATCAGAAAATTTTGAACATAAATTTCCAGTTATCAAATAAATACAAATCTTTGTCTGTCCATCTTTGACTCCCTGAACTACCTGTTTGAGCAATTAGTTACTCCTTTAATTTGGCTTCTTTCCACTCATGTCTTTAACTGCTGGGCTGCAGTATAGGTTGCACCTCCCTAAACTGGGCCACTCTCGTCCAGCAACGTCAGATCATGGAAGTTGCTGAACAAGAGAGCTCCGGGCTGATAGGTGGGGAAGTAGCTGAAAGCCACAGGAAGGCGAAGCTGGTGGTAACAGGGTCAGGCATCAGCGGCCTGGCTGTGGTAGTGGGGCAGCGGCAGCTTGGCAACCCAGCTGGGGTTGGAGCAGCCCGTGCATGCTGACCCAGCAGTGGGGTTGTGCTGCAGCAACCTGATGTGGAGCTGCGTGCCTGTTCACAGTGGGGACAGAACCATGGCAGTCTGGCTTGGTAGCAAGACCAGGCTGCAGCAGCCCTGCAGGGGAAGCCTGTCTCAGGCCGTGGCTGCAGGTCAGCAGCCCAATCGGGCTGCCAGCAGCAAGGCCAGGGCTGCATACTGCCGTGCCAGCAGGAGCAGCAGTTATGGTAGCAGGGCTGGGGCGACCAGCCAGCTGCAGAGCCGAAGGAGCTGGAGGCAGGAAGGCTGAGGCGGCTGGTAGCAAGGGACCGTCTCTGGTCCAGCAAATTCCCTCTAGGACCACTCAGGTTCTGAGGATGCTGTACCAGGGAGATCCAGCTATACTTTACTTGGACCTGGGGAAAAAACAAATGAATAGCTCTGTTCACATGTATGAATTAGCCACTAGGGGGTGCCATGAGAATAGCTAGTTTGGGATTCCTGTGCTCAGGTCTGCAGGGCTGCTGCAGCCTGGTCTTACTGCCAGCCAAACTGCCATGGCTCTGTCTCCACTGATGGGCAGGCACACAGCCCCACATCGGATTGCTGAAGCTCAACCCGACTGCTGGGTTAGCATGCACGGGCTGCCCCGACCCCAGCTGGTTGGGTTTTTTTGGGGAGGAGGGGGGTTTCCCCCAGAGAAGTGTTCAGTTTCCACTACACTAAGGACTTAAACTGCCAATTCTTCTTCTGTAAAAGATGAACTATTTCAGTGAAAGAATATGAATTGGAAACATGGAAGACCTTTTGGTTTTAAAAATGACAATAATGGAACTGTATGTAGTGGAACTAACAAATGGAGAAACATTTCTTGAAAAATAAAATGAGTACTACATTATTATTAGTGAACACTTGAGATAAAGTGACAGTAACAGAAACCTAAATTTGAGTATAAATACACCTGGCTTAATTCTGCTTTTCCAACACAAAGCATGCATTCTGAAAAACATGGGAAACATTCGGCTCTCGTAACACACAAGCTATGTAATGTGGAGCAACATGGAGCCTTGAGACTGAGCTTTGTGAGTTGGGGACAGAGTAAGAAGGTTGATTGGGCAAAGATCTAAAGGAAAGCTGGACAGCCATTTGTAGAGAAAACAAAGAGGACCAATGGCAATCTCTTGTTCAGAACCTTTGTATGTAGTATTAGTACTTAGCCTTTCCATTAATATCACGAGTCAACATTTCCTTGTTTGCTAGGGGGAAACATGAATCTCTTCTGCAGTACTTCAATATTTGTAAAGCTATTGGCTGTGAAGTGCTTTGTTGTGGTGCAGATGAGCAGAAGGGCGCATGGTTGCAACAGGAAAATTCTTCATTAGTAGTCATCTGGCCATGGTAATTGCTGCTTCTGTGAGCAGTGAAACTAGTGATAACTTTTTTTAAAGTGTTCTTGCGGCACAGTAGAGGTGAATACTTTATTTAAGGATGTCATAGAGTAGTGGATCAACTGATAAGTGAATGATTATTGGTTACATATGCTACCGGCTACACGCATCTCCCCTGCTGCTACTAATCTCCAGGCCAAACCAGTGACTTCAGCTCTTAGTGATTTCAACTCTTAGCTACCACCTAGGCTGGCCAAAAGATTCTGTCTTCCAGTGGAATAACAAAAAAGACTCCTGATGGACTCTGCTTTAGGCCTATCCTTAGAACGGGGGGGGGGGGGG
>JANRFK010006693.1:35185593-35208369 GCA_030068395.1 Apalone spinifera
CCCCCCCCCCCCCCCGTTGCTTTACCATTAACTTCCTTCTCACTCCAGCCTACTTAAACAAGCCCATTGGTACCTGTTGACAGTAGACAGATTAAGACGACTGTGGTTTGAGCTAATACTGAACTTGTACTGTGTCCCTCAATCCACATTTGGTCATGGCAAATAAGTTGTTCAAAATCCAGTTGCTGAGAACAGAAATGTCAAGATCTCATGCAGTTTTATGCAGAATTTCTGCACAATTGCACTCCTTGAAGGTGACTTGCTGTTCAGTGGCTTGGGGGTTGTGGTGTAGCTGAGGTTCCTATTTTCTTTCACATAAACATGTTCTGTGGTCTTTCACATACAACTGATCCCTTTTGGCCTATATTTCTCTTTCTGCTGTCAGACAATTTCAAAAATTATTCAGTTGAACACCATATTTTGATTATGACACTTCTTTTCCTTGAGGCATTTATTTGTTTACTTTTTAAAATCAATCATTTTAAAACTTGAAGTACACTCATTCATCAGTAAGGCTTACAGCCTTTGCCAGCACGACTGAACTCCATTAAAATCACTCTATATAGAAGGTTTTCCGAACAACTAAAAATATGTGTAAGTGTTCATGCTAAGCACAGGAGGTATAGTGCATGAGTATATCCAGGCCCTCTCGGAGAATAACAGAGGCCTTGGGCCACTTTTAGTTTAGAGGCTCCAGCCCCAGCCTCCTGACATATCTAACTTCTCATCCACAGGGTCCTACTAAAACCAAAAGAATATATGAAAATGAACACTTGAGACATTTATTTATTAACAATTAAGTCATTCTACCAATAGCATGTATAATAAAATGTAACTTTAATTGTGAGTTTTCACTGCAAGCAAAACTACACTTTAGGAACGCTTTTCTGGCTTTGTTTTGTGCAAACTTGTTTATAATAGAAGAAAAATCTAATTTAAGTGCCACATCACTCTTAATGTTAAGGATTGAAATCCCATTCAAATGCTCTTGTCCCATTGTAGAATGATGATAGTTCTTTACTTGTTTTAACATGTTGAATGTGCATTCATCTAAAGCCACTGAAGCAGGGAGACTGACAAATATGTAATGCAATTGTGATATTAGGAAGTACAGTTGGCAGGCTGAGATTAAATATTTCTTGACTCAGTTCTTTTGGCTTGCAGTCCAATTTTAAAGCTAGTGGAATGTATTCGTTTCAGGAAGACAAGTCCATCAGAGATCTCTTGAAATTTTGCTGTTGTATCTTTGTTGAAACTGCTTAGTTGCTGAATATAGCTCTTCATCACTTAGTTTTCTGAACTTCAAATCAACGTGTAAGACCAGATTTGATGGAGTCAGTAATAAAAAAAAAAAAAAAAACCCACATTGACTTGATAGTGCCTTTCTGCATTAGATTGAGATGTTCGGCTGCAATTGGTGGAAAACTCAGATGAAATGTCAATACCCTGTGCTACTGATTTGGACTCAAAAGATTGCATCACTTTGATCTATGAATCTTCTGAATATCTTTAAGAAGTTCAGTGTTATCCCTCTCAACATCTAATTTAGCATTGCATGCTTCAATTACAAGATAAGTTTTGTGGGACATTTTTTAGCATTTTCAACTATATGGACATTAACATGCATTCAAATTTTGATGTATTCTTCTCAATTGACTTATAGCACAGGCTCACACTGAGCTTACACGAAAGAGATTCAAACTCACTTAAAGCTGTTCTCACAGTCCGGATGCTGTACAACTAGTTTAACACAATCAATTTGTGCTGACCATCTCGTTATTGACATGCTATGAAGGGAAATGGGCAGATGCTGCTTCAGAATTTCCCACTTTCGAGGACTGCTACTGAAGTGGTTGTACAATTGCTGGATTGTTCCATAGTACGTGATTGCTTCTTTGCATGATTCAGCGCAATCAATGCTGAGAAGATTTAGTGCCACAACTGGAGAAAATACAGTTTAGGTTTTGCTCAAAGACTGCTTGTACTCTGTTGTACTTTCCAACCATATTAGATCCATTGTCATAGGCTTGGCCAATGTAGACTCGAAAATTTAATTTGAAGACTTCTAACCTTTCTTTCCCAGGTTGTTTGGGGTGTGTGTGTGTGTGTGTGTGTGTGTGTGTGTGTGTTGTGAGGTTTTTTCTCATGAAATTATCAAACAAAATGAATCTTTCTTCAACTGAAACTTAACTTCCTGCAATTTTAACATATTGAACAACCAAGCTCGTCTGCTCTTTGAGAACAATCTGGAGTTGCATCAATAGTAATTGAAAAGTACTTGATGTTGTATCTCTTTAAGAATTGTTGTTTGCACAAATGGTCCCATACAGCTCAGTAAACTTGTGTTATATTCTGGTAGACAGATGGATTTGCATGCATTTTCTACTTTTTTGTGATTCACAAACATGTTTAACATGGATAAAAGTGGGTCATACTTGCTAAGAAGCTCAAGTATACCAAGAAAGTTTCCATTTGTAGGGTAATTGATACATTGACTGGAACCAAAAAAAGCCAATCCCTGTTCAGAAAAAAAAAAAAACATTCAATATGCGCTCAAGGGGGTTTTCCAGTTATCAGTTTCTGTGTTTTATTTCACTCAGAAGTAAGCTTTCAATTGAACTGTCAGCTAGTTCTGCTCTACTAGCTGTTTTCCATGTAACAGTTATCTTTATGAAATACTGAAGTTTCATATGCAGATATTTGGTCTTTCAACTTCCTCCAACCTCTACCAGTGCTCCAATTGGATGGATTAAACAGTACTAATGCATTTGAAGTATTGCTGTTAAAAATGAGGCGGGGTATACAGTACAGAGCCTGCTTTTCTATGCTCCAGCAGAGCCGGTCTCTCCATTTGGAAATGATTTTTGTCAGCAGACAAATGGGGAAATGCATGATTTTTAGTATCTTTTGGTATATTATGTGGAATCTGAAAACAACTAACTTTGAGAAATGACCTGCATTTGAGCAACATTGTTCTTATCAAGAAGTCCAATATCAGGTTCTGATGCCACTTTTGTTACATTGTGTCCAGTGGTAGTCATAAGTTTTTGCTTTTGCTGCACAGCATCTCCGAGGTCCTCATTTTCTGCCTTCACAATCTCTAAAACGAGTATAGAGTCTGCATCTATCACTACTGTTGGCCTTTCTGTGTCTTGATTAATGACCCCAGTTTGAGGCAGTGGCTTTGAAATGTGATTTGTAGATACAAAGTTTTCATCTTCAGAACTGGAAGTGTCAGTATGGTCACCGTCTAATGGCTGAGGTGTCTTTTCTATGAGAAATTGTTATTTTCACTCTTAATGGCTACTTCACTCTGTTGCTTTTGCCATCTCTTACTTGCACCACTTTCAAATCTTTGCCTCATTTTTATAAAGGGGTTCTTCTAACACATAGTAACACAATAAATTAATTTTGGTAAAAGCTATTGTTTATACACATTTTTATATACAAATTGTAATTGTATGTACTTTGCAATTAATACTATATAATAACCGTTGGGGGGGGGGCGTTATTTACTATGGCCCTTGTAGCCTTATTTCAAAGTCTCGAAATTTCGTCTAACATGTTCCTGTTAAATTCCCTTAATTGGCATGTTACGAATATGAACATTAGGAGATTGCCAGATTAGATATAAAGTATATTAAACAACTAGAATGAAAAGTTTATTATAAAAAAAGGCCTTTTAAAGGTGACTTAAACTGGATGAAGAGGTAGCTTATAGCTGAGCCTAATCTGGGTATTGTATATGAAGACACACAAGAAAAAACAAGAATACTAAAATATCGTATGCAGAGATAAACATCTAATTTAAAGGTTAAACTCCCCCCTCTCCCCCCCGACCAAGCAAAATACTTTCCAGTAACAGAATTAATTACAACTTTCAAAACCTCTAAACTATGTAAAGACTATAAACCGGGTTTCATAACATAGAATCACTAATCACAGAAGCTACTCTACCCTCCAGTTATGCAGATGAGAACTCAGATGTGACTGAAAAATTGGCTAAGGCCTGAAGTCCCATAATGATTTAAGTGAATTTTTGCAGGTAGGGGTGTGCGAGTATGGTGGTGTGTATAGCATCTTTTGTTATCTCTGTTATAATAGCAAGGTATAAAAGAAATGGCAATGACTTGGTAGAAAAATGTCAAAATTTAAGGCCCATCTGTCTCCTGAGGCCAGGGCCAAATGGCCCTCCTGCTATTCCCCTGTCTCCCCCTCCCCCCCATAGGGAGTAAATTCATGAGATTCAAATAGATTATAGACATTTGAAAATGCAAAACATGTCTGAAAAGTATATTTGAGCTTGTGACTTGGGTAACTTCAGAGTTTTCAGTGCAGCTGTTAAAGAATAATAATAGTCTTGTTTGTCTAAATCATATTTATAATAGTTTGCAGAGCAGTTTTTCGCATTCTGTCAATATGAGTATTGTATGGTTATTTGGAAGCTGTTTGGTTAGTCATTGTCAAGCTAAATAGCTACTGTGTGTGGTGTTACGTTACAGTGCAATGGTCACACTCCAATATTTTTTAAATGCCCTGCAGTCTGCTTTTAGCTATGTAGCTCCCAAGCTATCAGTAAACAGCAACTGGAGAGCAAACACCATTGCATGGATTTGCAAGGTTAGCCTCCATGTAAATCTTAATCTTTTTAAAAACAACCCCCCAAATCCTCTATTCTTTTTGAATGGGAGTTTTTTCCATGTTTGTTTCAGTGTTGCAGAATAGCACCTCTCATGGTAGGGACTACTTTGTTACCCTTCACAGACTGTTGCCAACATCATCATGGTGGGATTAATAAACAAATGCATAATTGCAGTTCAGAGAATGGCACACCTTGCTTTGGACTTTGGCTTCTTTTGAGAAATTTTACAAATAAAAATCTACCTAAATCCAAACGTGGATCAAATTTCTGTTTTTGTTTTTAACATCCTAGAAAATGTTGTGCAGACTTCTAAGCTTTTCTGCTCTTCAAGATAAAATATGTACATCTGAGTAAGGAAGTAATAACTACAAAGGATTATTAGTATTTTAAAAGAAAGTTTAAAATATATCTTATCTTGCATTTCTCACTTCACTGAAAACTTTCTATGCATCGTTCTTTCACACATCCATGTCTCAAACCTGGGACATGGTTCCTAGTTGACTGACATCACCCTGCTCTTACCTGGTGTGTGGCAGAGGAGGGAATTGAACACTGATCTCTCCAGTCCTGGGCTAGTGTGCTAAATAGGAGATGATCCTTTCCCTCCCTTTTAGAGTGTTCAGTAGCTTGCTACCAACTGACCAAGTAGAGACATCATGAAACCTGAAGCTACATCCAGGAGCCTTCCTTTGGGCCCTGATTGGAGAAGTGCCAGGATTTATTTAAACAGTCCCATTTAAGCTGGAATCTATTTAAATCCAAAGGAGCAAGACAGGAAGATGTTCGCATAACTGGGTGAATTCCTGTCTGGCAACTACATTGGACTCTGTCTTCTCACTTGGCTTCCCTGCCTTGCTCCTGGTTCCTACATACCTGATTCTGTTCCCTCTGGCTCTGACCTTTAGCTTGACTCCAACTCTGGCTGACACACCGCTGCGCGCCCCCCCCCCCCCCCCCCCCCCCCCCCCAAACTCTAGTCATGGCAAGTTCTCCTTGTTGGGTATCATGCAGCCCTTCATAGTCCATTTTTCCTGTTGCAGTATAACTTATTTTTCAGTTTAATTTTTCCATTTTATACTTGGAGTACAATAGACCATTTAGAAAAAATAAAGACATCCTGAGTTTTAACTGCAAAGGAATTTAAAGTTCTGCACTGTGGACTACTTCTTGGGGTGGTTTGTTTTTTTTTTTTTTGTTTGATCATTTGAAATAATTAAGGAAACTGATTATAATCAGACACCAGTGTGGCTGCTGATTATCATGCTGTGCTTCTAGCAATCTCATGAGTCTCATAAATGCTTTCCAAGGTATGTTCAGAGTAGTCTGATTCTGTTTTGTTTTGCTCAAGTAGGTTGAGCAGAATCCTGGGAAAACAGGCATGATGTCAGGTTCTGAAAAAGAGCAAGATGGCAACAGAAGGGTATTTGATTTTTTTTTTTGATTTAGGAGTTAGCTGCTGGATGCTCCTAGTGTGTGCTTCATTAGGCTGCCTAATATACATATATTTGCCCAGTCTGCAACGTGCTACATGCATGCCTTCTGTTTTTGTAGTCATGCCTGAATGCATTTTACTTATTTATAAAGATGCAAACATACTTTAAAGGTCAGAAGTGTTTTAATAGGTTTTCACTACATTTTTGTGCTTGTCAGGGCTTTTTGCTTGAAGAGCTTTTTTGCCATCCATATTAAATCTGTTCCATGTCAACAGCAAATACTTTTTTAGGGATCGTATTGTGTGAGTCAGAAAGGTGGAACTTTATTTTACTCCAGCAATTTAACATCAACTAACATTTCTGCATAAACACTTCAAAACCCTAAATGTTTAATGTGCATATCCTGTGAGCAGTACTATGTATAACTTTTTAACCTTGAAGAGTACCATGAATGGCCTGTCCCATTTAAGAGAAAGGGGCTACTCACAGTAATGAGCACTCTGTACAGTAATTGCTTGCAGGTTCCGACCCCAGGTAGACGTGGTTTTCCAAAGGAGGTTGGTAAATCGCCATTAGTTCAAGCAGCCCTTCCTGATGGCATACAACATTGTAAATATTTTAAAAAGTCCAAGTATTAACAGGAGAGGTGATATGGAAAGCCCTCACTCCTGAACCAAACTACAGAATGAAGTCCTGCGGGTGTATACAGTAACAGTTCACTTAGTTACCGGAATGCACGCAAGATTTTTGAAGTACATGCATTAACTTCTATTTTGTCTTTTTTTGGTAGGTTAGACGAGTACCCGGCTCTAGTGGCCACCTCCATAAGACAGAAGATGGGGACTGGGAGTGGAGTGATGATGAGATGGATGAAAAGAGTGAGGAAGGCAAAGCTGCCTTTTCTCAAGAAAAGGTAAGTTTTCTACTAACTGTGGATATTCTAGCAAAGGACTACAGCATTTTCTTTTAACTAAAAAAAAAAAAATATTTCTACTGTCTAAAATACACAGCTAATGTCTTACTACTTCTTTTATAGTCAAGAAGAGTAAAAGAAGAGGAGAATACAGAGGTAAATTGTCCTTTATTACTTCACTGCTCCCAGATAGTTGGGATAGGCTGACATTTTATGTTGGCTTCCCGTGCTCAAATTGTATGAGCCTGATTCTGCAACCTTTCAGCTGAGTAGTAAATAACTTTGTGTAGAGGTTGTAAATAATTTTGTGTAGAGGTTGAGCATGAAGGTTATGCAGAGAGTGTTTAACTTATAAAATTTGGGGTACAGCTATACAGCAGTGCAGTCCACATCTACACTACAAGCAGTTATTTCGACATAATGGCAAGCTGGAGGACTTCTTACACTCACTCCTGTAACCCTCCTTTTACAAGGAGTAAGGGAAGTCAAAGGAAGAGTGCTTTTTCTCGGACTTCATGCTGCGTAGACAGCACCAAAAGCCGAAATAAGCTATTTCGACTTGAGCTACACAATTGACTTAGCTGAAGTTGCGTAGCTTATTTTGGCTTTAGCCCTGCTGTGTAGATGTGCCTTTGCAGAATAAATGGCTATGAAATTAAAGAAGATTCTGCTCCTGCTTTGCAGCTTTGAAGTCTAGTGAAAAATATTGATTAAAATGAGTAATTTGGCTATTTTAATGCATCTTGAAAACTGGTTCACACTAATTATTACCTTTTCCCTCACACTAATGATAGCTGTTTCTCTGTAGCTGAAACATCTCTAAAGAATTTTCAGCCTTTTAGAATCTATATCAGTACTATATATAACTGCTAATTAGAGTGGTTCATAACATAGCCAGTATAATGATTCAGTACAGTGGTACAATAGAATAGATTGATTCAGTCACCCATGAACACAAAAGAAATACCATATTAAAAGCTGTCATCTTATGAGGAGACTAGGAAGCATTCCTGTCATATGTAATAGACTAATGGGATTTCTGGTTTTACAGTCAAAGTACAGCTTAGATGCTTATTTATTGGATGTATGAAACGGATAGAAACATCAGCTATAGTTTTGGATCCTCCAATCCTGACTGAGGTGTGGCAGAGCTCTACATAGAGGCTGATAATCTGCAAAGATTTTGGTACCACAGGGTTCTCTGAATTCTGTGCTTGTTTTTTCTGGCCCCCGTGCTCTTCTTTGACATTCAAAAGAAATCTTGCAAATTATTCATGCCTGAATCTCTCAGATGTGGAACTAGTTAACACGTAGTGTGCCCAACTCTTTGGAAGCAGCTGATAAGATCTGAGATGCTTTGTGGTATTGTTCGGTGAACTCCTTGCTGCCTCTCTAGATCAGTCTTCAGAGCTGGAAGTGACCTTCACAATAGAAATTATATGCTGTTTAAAATGACAGAGATTTGACACATTTTTCTTCTTTCTTTAAGCTATTTGAGAGTTGTATCATCTGCCCAATAAATCCCTGATTTAATAGATTTGACAGACTGGCTCTTTGGTTCCAGTTCTTTTCAAGAACCTGGAACTTCTGAAAACAGTCTACTTAGATATTTCTTTATCTGGGTTCTTAGTGAAATGGTTAGCCCACCCTTCTGAACTAATATATGTGTGATTTTTATAATTTTAAAGCAGAAGAACTGTAGTTAAGCTTCTGACTTTAAGGGGCCAAATTGGATTCTGCCTAAATATTTTTCTTCTGAATGATTTGCTATCTTTATAAAGGACAATTTCTTGTCCCAGTCTCAAAAAATGTCCATGTTGTTCCATAGGAAAATAATGCCATTGAAAGAGGAAAGGAACCTGATAAGATGACAGTCTTCTGCCTAGCAGCTATGCTTTTTATTAGCCATATGTGATGCAAAGAAAAGTTAGTTAATTTTCATCTAATAGAATTGCACTAGTTGTACAGTTTTTCGGTGGAAAAGCCTACCCTGTATCTGGGACAGCACATCCGTGACTGGTGTAATTGTAATCAAAAGGGAACAGGAGGAAAATTCTCCCTTAATATTTCCTGGATGAAATGGTAAACCTGATGTCTTTATAGTTATTATCTGTCATGTTGAGTCTCCATTTATCATTACGTGTGGTAAGGCTTCTCCTGGAGTAGCTAAGGGAGCCACAGCTTCCCTAGCCATAAAATTATACGGCATCACATCTACTCTGATTAATTTCCCTTGTTTCCTCATTGACATTTCCACCTCTTGCACTAAGGTCACTCATCTTTGGCAGGGGAGCTTTGTCCTGAACTGCTGTCATGAAAATCTTGAATAGAGAAAGCTTTCTTCCATTTATTGGGGAATGGGGGTTGTGGAAATCCTCTGGATCAGGGAGAAACTCAACCAGTGAGGGATCCAGACTGCCTGCCTTTGCAAGATTGTGTTCCAGAAAAGTTATGGCTTAATGGAGCTAGAACCAAACAATCAGGAAATTCACCTGACTGTAGGAGGCCCATCTCAAATCCAGCTAAGAACTAAGTGCTCTTATGGCTTATGCAGTTGCCTTTGTGGTTTGTAGAATACAAAACTGTGTAGACAAAGGCAGCTTAATTCTGGTATCCACCTAGCATTTCTACATGCACAGGCTCTGTTTCTTTCAGACTGTTACCACTCTCCGTGGGTGCATCTACACTGCACCCATAGGTCAAAATAAGATATGTAATTTGAACTACGCAAATTGCGTATCATATTTCGAAATTAGATCGAAATACAAGTGCTATTCTGACAAGTCCCTTAATGCTTATGGAATGAGGGTTACAAGGATGCTGGAATAGTATGCCTGTTGTTTTGAAATATATTTTGAAATAACAGGCGCATTCGAAGGTGTGGACTAGCTAATTCAGGATACTTCCGGTATCCTGCAATAGCGCCACTGTCTTGGATGTAGCCCCTGTGAAACACTTTTTTCCATTACTCTTTCCCCTTTCCAGGAACTATGATTATATACAACGATTATTAAAGTAATAAATTTTATGGATGATTACATCTGGAGTGATGGGTGGAATCAGGAAAGGTTCACCATAAATAATATTTATAGTGATTTAACCAAGTACTGTTGGGAAAGGCCTATGATATTTCACAGCATCCTGGTCCTTTTAGGCAATACCTTTTTGACAGTCTGATATTTAATTGAGGAAAACACTCTGCTAGACCGAGGTCGGCTATCCTTGGGCCATTTCCATTTTCCCCCTTGGGACAGCGTGTGTTGGAGTCCTCTCTCCAGGTAAACAAACTCTCCGGGCTGTCCTCCAGTAGTAGGCCTGGTGGCCCAGGCCAGTTGTCAGCTTCCCCAGGGTCTAGCTCCTCACTTGGTTGTACTGGGGAGGCTTCTGGCTTCCTTGCTGGCTGGGAGTTGACTGGCCTTTCTGGCAGGCCTTTTATATCTCTGGCCCCGCCTCCTGGCTTCCGCCCAGGTGAGTTGTTAGGGCCAGGTGCTGCCCACCAAGGCTCAGGGAAGGGCTCATCCCCCTTGGGGTTATTGAGTGGCCACTCTGACCCACTACAAAGTGGGATTAACAGACCGTTCCTCTGATTTCTGAGTCATCATTCTAAATACACATGCATATGTCTGGTACATCAGACAAGCAGAATTGTCCACTTTCTTAAATCTATAATCCAGTTTAGGACAAGAGTTCTGAGATGTTATACGGGTTCCTTCCTGGCTGAGAATATGGTTACTGTTCCATTTAGAAATGTAGAAGAAACATTGCTCAATCTTCTGTTAATCTCAGTACATCTCTAAATGTGGTAGGATATTGCCTTGGAACAGAGGTGGTCGGACTAAGACCAGCAAAATCCTTGGAGCATGTCACTGGTGCTGTGTGCCTGTCTGTCTTCATGGGGATGGGTAACGCTATCACTTAGAAATCCATATAATAGGTGTAGAAATACATGTAAAAGCTATAATCTTGCTGGAGATGGAAATTTAGTTAATCTAAACATTTGTTTTTTTTTTACTTTCACTTCAGTAGCTAAATTTGTGCCCATTCTTACTTTAATGTTAAAAATGATTCCTTTTATGAATCTCAAATGTGTGGCTTTTTTCTTTAATCACGGTCTTAACTGACAGCTATGTCCAAAAACAAGCATTCATAAACTCTTTTGGTGGTGTGTGGATTTTTTAAAAATCTCTTTTCATAAAGGCTTCATAATCATCTTTTTAACAGGTATCCATGAATGCCACTAATATCCCAGAACAGATCCAGAATCTATCTATACAGGACCCTCAGGTACTGTCAATAATTACAGTGGTTGGTGGCTGTTGTGCTGTGTGGTGGGGATGGAAGGGAAACACAAAGACTGAGCAACCACAAACGTAGATTGCAGTATAAAGATGTGGCAACTAGAGACGTAAAATCATGCTCAATCAGGTAGCCGGTTAATGGCTTAACCAGGATTCAGCAGGTGGGGAGCCTTGGTGGACCGGGCTGGAGCACCTGCTTGCAATATGCCAGTCCAGAGCTGCAGGGCCACTGTTTAACTGGTAAGCATTACCAGGTAAGGGTGGTACTTACTGGTTAAAAGGTTACAGCCCTAGTGACACATTGGTGAGGTCCATAATGGTAGACCAT
Source organism: Apalone spinifera (assembly GCA_030068395.1). Lineage (NCBI taxonomy): Eukaryota > Metazoa > Chordata > Testudines > Trionychidae > Apalone > Apalone spinifera. Next base: position 35,197,208 of record JANRFK010006693.1, read on the forward strand.
TAAATCTTATTTCCAGTCATAGATGAAGAAATGACTAGAAACTTAATGTTCTGTGGAAATAACTGGAGAACAGCCCCGTATTCTAAATACATATTTATTGCTTAATAGATTATCAGAATTGATGCTGAATGAAGTAAAAATTTCCATCTAATGCCTTAATTTAAGCTCCTTGACTTGTGATTCTGTAATCTGTTTAAATAAACAGACTGCTCTATAGTTTCACTAGCACTTTAGAACCAGTATGTTAATATAAAGCTCTCTGAAATGTACTCTGACTCTCAAGCGCATGTTAAATATTTTATGCTTGTGTCAAACCTGTAACAGGGAAACTGCTTAACATTTCAGTCTGGCATCCATTGTAACTACATGCTGCTTTTTTGTTTCCTTTAATAGTTGCTGCCTACTGTTAGTGATGAATATACTGAAGTTCCACATGCAGTGAATCTTGTTCTAAGATTGAGGTAAAAGATTTATCTATTTATTTTTGCATTCCTTTTTTTGTTGACTGTGTTTATTCCTTATCTCCCTCATTAAACTTCCATAATATTAGCATCAAATAAAAATGTTAAAAAACTTTAATCTCCCAGTATGACTAATTGGTATCTTTTTTTTAATTGGTTACTAAAATTGAGGAAAATGAAAAGTAGAATATGAATGTGGCTTCAGGCTACGTATACCCTTCATTAAGTATTTTCTTTTTTTCCTTGCAATGCAGGATCACAGTCAGTGATTTTTAATGAGTTTCTTTCACAGTTCAGCAGTCAGCCTCTGACAGAAATAAACCATGGCTGTATTACAAGTTGCCTGCTCAAAACACTTTTCACTAGCAGGTTTGATCAGCCACTGTGGAGAAATGACAGATATATTTTGAAAGAGCATTTAGACTTTTAGGAAATGGAAACAAATGTAATGTTTGACTTATAGCTTTTATTCAATAAAAGAAAGTCAGTTTATTTTAATAAAATCCGTTTACATCTTATTATAAAATAATTGCTTGTTAAATATCCAACTAATTTTTTCCAAGAATAAAGTTGTGGGGTGTTTGTTTTTTTAAAAGGAAGCTAGCTTTCTATGCATTTCTAATAAGGTTTTTCCCTCAATGGCTAATTTATTTAAAGTAACTTACCGAGGAACACCACTTCAAAACTTGTCATCTTTCTGCTCATGTAGATAACGAAGTGATAATCTCTTACACAGGCATTTTCTGTATGGGTTAGGGTTAGGGTAGCACAAATATACATGAAGGAAATATAGAGAAAAGCTTTTGAATTGTTGTCCACTCTAGGCCAGAAACAAAATTGCTATATGTAAAGCACAACATGATTTTCCTAAAGGCAATAAAAATTAAAATTCCTTTATTAGAAGTAAGTTTAAAATATCTGCATGATTAAGATATTCAGCTTTCTGAATTAAACATAAGATACAGAAAGCCATCCCCCTACTCTTGTGACATTGGCAAGATTGTCCAGTCAACAATGGCTGGGTTATGTGGGAATCAGAGATAAGTTACTTTATTTAAAAGTGTTTAAAGCGATTTCTATAATCAAGTTGTACAGCAGCCAAGATGTGTAATAGTTTAATCACATTGTTACCCTTTTCCTTTCCATCTGCCCCTTGACTTGTTTCATATTAATTTCATTTTATCTCCAATTAGAGCATAAGTACAGACACTGCCTCAAAGTATCTTCCGATGCATTTGAATAATGTGTGGTCATGATCCTTACTGAGGACTATAGGCGCTATTACCATACTGATTGATTGACCAGTTGCGGTAGTTACTTGAAAAACAAACCTTGAATATTACACCTACAGAAGATGACTAGTGTTCTAAGAATTCAAAAAAGTTAAACCACTAGAACAAATGTAGTTGGACAAGCTAGCTGAGGATCAGTTTGGATATGTGCAATGAAACTCCCTTTGATATTGCTTTCATATCAGCAAACTAGTATAAAAGTTAATTGAAGAATTCTTTGTGTTCATTCTGTTTTCAAAACAAGAAACTATTGTGACTGCTTTTTAGTAAATGAAAAATGGGCCCTTAGGTTTCTTTGAGAATCACTCACTCTAAATCAAGCTTTGTGAAGCAGTGAGGTAAGATGTGTGGGGAGGTTAATGTCGAACAGACAGACTTGTGGAAGAGAGGAATTCTGTTTGGTTGAGATTTTTTTAAACAAAACTAGGCTATAACAGAATTGTAATTTAGATACTGTATGTCCAAATGTTAATGCAATTTCTATATGAGCAAGGTGTAATAATAATTTTGTGACTGCTACTTGCAAGGTTCATCTTGTTAAATATTCACAGTAGGTATTGCCAAAAGTTACTTGGTGCTTACGGTAGGGTAGGAGGGTGAGGGAGCAGTATGGCTGACAACAGATAAAAGCACTTCTGAATGATGAGAGGTAAGAGGTTAGTTTGTTTTCTATATCTCTTGGGATTGTGATGAAGGATGAGGCAGATGTATAAACTGGGAATGAAAGATAACATAGGATCTTGTCTTTATGAAACCTTATTTATGTAACTGGTTCTTGCTCATGCAAATACCAATTCAGAAGTCAAATTTGTTGGAAGCAAGTCCATAATGGGTAATTGAACTCTTGGGCTATATATAAGCATGGGGAGGGAAATAAAAATTTTGTCAGGGGAGAAGGATAAAGAATCTTGTGTTTTATAAAGCAGAAAGTTCTATCTGTGCAAATAGATGACTGGGGTCTTGACAGAGCCTCTTTTCTAGGGCACTGATTAACAGCTGGCTGAAATGAAACTTCTCTTATTTTTCATTTTATTTAGTTAATGTTCTTAACTAAATTTAGGCTTATAATAAGTAGAGACTTTGTCTTTATTTCCCGGACTATGCAAAATAACCTTAGCCTCTATATCAAAACACCTGTAGTTCATTGTATAGACTTTAAATTGGGACAGCCTCTGGCTAATCTTCCATTGTGAAGATTGATTTTTGACTGGAGGACAGGCACAGCAGGAATGAGAACTATTTGAGCTGTCAATCAAAGGCAAAGGAGCTGCATTTCCTTTTCACTAATGAGGCCAAAAAGGAAAGTGGGTATGAACATGGCAAGAACTAATTACCTATGGGATGTGAGGCTTTGCTACCACTTAAAATGTGGTTTGGCTTTTGGATTTCTTATTTATTAGATTAACTCTACTATAACTTAACACTCTATTGGAACGGGTTAAAAATACTGTTTTTTTTCCTTTTAAATGAAAAATTGTTGGTCAGACTTTCAACCAACTCTAAAACCTGTCTAATCTATCTTGAGTGTATTGTAGAACATCAGTGTCTAGGTTCATTGTTCCTGCAGTTTACCCCGTTTTAAATTACGTGCTTCGCTTTTAATCTTCTTATAGGGCGGTAATGATGGCTGTTGTGGTCTGGTGGCAAAAGGACTGGGAAATAGCTTCTTGGATTCTGTTCTCCATTCTTCTGTTGACTTGAAATGTGATTGTGGGCACATTCAATTGAGCAGAACATGTGCTGGAGAAATTGCAAGCTCTTTACATGTAAAATGGAGGTACAGGTTGAACTTCTCTAGTACGTCACCCTTGAGAACTGACCGATGCCAAACCAGAAAATGTGCTGTACCATGTGAGGTCAGTATTGCCTAGTGCGGCATTACCAACACTTCCATTGCTTACTGGACTCTTGGAAGACATTTGGGGTAAATTATAGCTAAATAACTAACAGAATACTCAGAACAAGGACTGGCGGTTATAAACAAACTTTATGGGACTGTGGGAGACGTGGCTACCCCATGAAAAGTGGACATCGGCTAAATGAAATCATGCCAGCCCATAGATATTGCTGGACTGGAGATTCAACCTGTATGGGCTTTGCTCCACATACAGGACTCTTTAAACAGTTTAGAGTTTAATATTTTATTATAAGGAATTATTAAGTATCCAGTTTTATTCTCATAACTAGCCTTAGGTTAGTATATTCTGGGGGTGGAGAAGGTCGGAGATCATCCCAAATGAGTACTAATAAAACCATCACACCATACTATGAACTTTTCCTTCATCACACATGTTTATAGAAAAACTATTTTGGGGAAGAGGTTTTAATCTTTAGATCTACTTGTCAATGTGTGAAATATGGTGTCTTTGTTACTTGGAACCCAACTGAAGTGAAGCTCAGAAGTCATTTAAAAACATTTTGATGCTAACTTAGCTGGGGTCCTGCAACATTACAAGTGAGTTCAGGATCACGTGGAAGGGGAGAAACTTTCCCTCAGTCTTCAGTGGCATAAGACTCTCCTTTCTAGAAGCAGTCTTGGACGGCCACGACAACTGTATTAGGTGCTTGGGTGAGGGTCACATGCCTCAGAAGTGCCACCACTGCTCCAAGCTTACAGCATGCGCGAGACGGGAACGCGAAATGCACCTGAAAATGCTGCTGTTTAACAAGGCTCTACAGCCCCCTGAGGTCAAGCCATTGGGAGCCTCTATGACTGCGAGTAAACCGGCAATGACCAACAGAATAAGCATAGGCGACAAGCCAGGTACATCTGGCTCATCTTCCGGCAGCCAGTCTCGAAAACATAAGATGAGCCATACAGTCTCAGAGCCGAGCCTGTCTTCACATAGAGAAGCGGCACCGGCATCAGGAATGGCCGACTAAAGTTGTTGGCATCGAGCAGATCGGCGCTGAAGGAGTGCCCGATGGCAACGGTCTCGACATCAAGATTTTTGACTTGGGTACCACCCTTTAGTCCCTCGGCCTCCTCTTCCTCAGCATCTAATCCAATGGGGCTGAGCCCCATGGTACCACCACCAGCGGCACCAAGCCTCCCGGCACTGGTGACACGATCACCGACCCAGCAAGTATCGGCCACTTCAGCACCGACTCACACGGCACTGGCATCTTCCGCACCGCTCACCATCACGACGGCACACTGATAGGCACCGATGGAATCGGCACTAGGCTTTGCTGATGAACCGACTCAGACAGCACTACCAGCACATACAGTCCCCACAGCAGAACAAAGAATACCTCGTACCCACACACGAGCATCTCCTGGGACACGCAAGGCTGCTCACAAATCTAGGAGGATAACTACACCTCCTAGCCCGGAACCAGCTGCCTTCTCCCTGCAACCATCATCACCAGCCTCAGTATTCTCAGTTCTCTCTCACCATGGGATCCCCCCTACCTCCTACCATAGACGGTCTCCACAGTACTCACCCTCCCCTCAGTGCTGTCACACGTCATCTTTCTCCTACATATTCTAGACAGATGTCTTGCTCCCCCAGATCACCTACAAGATCTTCCCTCACCTCCAACAGGGGGATATTCTCTGTATTACCATTCATCTCGTCATTACCATGACAGGTGGTATCCTCACCAAGGCTACTATTCACACCACCGCTTGTACAGTCACTCCCGGTTGATTTCTCCACACTATTACGAAAGACAATCACATCGTAGCGCCAGGCTACCACGACAACCTCATCCACCCACCAGACCACCAGCTCCCTCAGGGGATGCACCTGTGCCAGCAGACCTCCCCAATGACCATAGAGAGTCCTCTCAACAACAGCCGCAGCCTCAACTGGAATCCCCAACTGACCTGTCGTCTTCCCTCAAGATACTTCTCTGGTGGACAATAATAAACAATTCCATGAGCTCTTCAGGAGGGTGGCAGTCCCAAGAGGTGCAACTGGGGGAAGTTAAACAAAAGCAATATCGTCTACTTAAAAATCTGCCACCATCGCAGAAGACTAACATGGCCCCTCCCGTTGGACTAAGCAATCTTTGAGATTGCAGACGACCTATGCAGCTTCATCCCAAGCCACACACAAAAGGGCCGACAAGAAATATTTTGTAACTCCTAAAGGGATGGAATTTTTATTCACCTACCTGCAGCCAAATTCCTTGGTTGTCGACGCCACTCAGCAAAGAGCAAAGAACCCGCAACACAAGAATGCTCCCTGTGATAGAGGCCAAGCATTTAGACCTTTTCAGGAGGAAAGTGTATTCATACTCCACATTAACACTCAGAATGGCAAACTATTCCGCCCTCCTGTCTAATCACAACTTCGACAATTATACAGAGTTAGTGACACTCCTGGCGCATGTCCCAGAGGACAGATGTCACCTACTAAAATCAATGGTGCAGGAGGGCTATACGGCATTGAGGACTGCCCTGCAAATTTCCCTAGACATTGCTGACACTGCAGCTCACACCTCTGCAACATCTGTGGTAATGCGACGCTCCTCGTGGCTGCAGATGGCGGTCGTGCCTAAAGAATTTCAGGCTAAAGTGGAGGTTCTGCCGTTCGATAGGCAAAGTCTCTTCGCGGCTAACACAGATCAAGTCCTCCACTCAAGAAAAGACTCTAGGACAACACTCAAAACACTGAGGATGTATACGCCACTGTATTGCTGAGCAGAGACATTGCCCACAATCTACCAGAATGCCAGCTCAACATAGTAACAAGCAGCCAGTTTGACGGGCTAGTCCAGGGACTGCAGACCATCTCCCTAACAGCTCATACAGAGAGTGGAAAGCTTTTTTACCATCGTTTATGCTCATTCCAACACAGGTGGTTCTCCATCACCACCGACCGCTGGGTCAGGGAGCTGAGAACATCTGGCTACATTATCCCTCTTCTTTCTCTCCTCTTCCCCCCCCCCCCCCATAACTTCCCCGTCCCCATCTCATGGATCCATCTCATGAAGCTCCCCTCATGCAGGAGGTTTCAGTCTCATCGACACTGGGGCAGTGGACAGGGTACCAAACAATTCCAAGGCAGAGGATTTTATTCCCACTATTTCCGAACTGAGAAGAAATCAGGTGGATGGAGACCTATTCTGGATCTTCAGTGGCTCAATCAACATCTCAGAAGGTACAGATTCAAGATGGTGATGTTAGCTTCTATCATTCTGACACTGAACGTTGGTTTACGTCCCTCCACTTACAGGACGCGTACTTCCATAGCACAATACTCCCTGCACACAGACACTTTCTCAGATTTGTCATTGGCGGCTAACCTTTTCAATAGAGAGTCCTGCTGTTCGGCCCATTGTCCACTCCAAGCGTCTTTTCCAAGACAATGGTGGTGGCCTCAGCCTATCTTCATAGCCAAGGCATTATGATATTCCCATATTTGGACAATGGTCTGATCAAAGCACCCACGTACCAGCAGTCACTACAGGCCACCCACATGACAAGAGAGCTATTTGCTACTTTAGGGCTTCTGTTAGATTCAACAACAGCCAGGGTGTATCTTCCCATAGACAAATTTAACAGAATACGAGACCTAGTCCACACCATATCTGCCAGTCCCAGAATCAAAATACTTACCTGTTTAAGACTCATGGGACATATAGCAGTAACCACTTACATGGTACAACAGGTGAGGCTCCGTCTCAGGTGCTTATAACATTGGATAGCCTCTATATACTGCCCACACAGCCAAAGCATTCACAGAAAGGTAACAGTGCCACCAATGGTACGGTAGTCCCTTACATGGTGGACGTCCCGCACCAACGTGCTTACCGGACTACCCTTCCACAGTATGCAACCCAACAAAGAAATCACGACAGACGCTTCTCTTATAGGATGGGGGAGCTCATTGTGCGAAAGAACACGCTCAAGGTCAATGGACAGTGGCAGAAGGGCTCCAACATATCAATCTATTGGAGTTAAGGGCTGTATTCAATGCGTGCAAAGCATTTTCACACAAAATCCAAGGCCATACAGTCCAAGTTCTATGGACAATACTACCACAGTCTATTACATCAACCATCAGGGCGGTGCCAGATCAAAATTCCTCTGTGCAGAAGCCACCAAGCTATGGAACTGGTGCATTCGTCAACAAGTCGGAATCATTGCCATGTATCTACCTGGCATGGACAACATCACTGCCGATACGCTCAGTAGACATTTTTCGTTTTCTTCAGCACGAGTAGGAACTCGACCAACGAGTAGCGCACTTTTTCTTTTCTGATGTTGGGGGTACCCCACCATAGACTTGTTCACAACTCACCTACTACACTGGTGCCAACAGCTACTCTACACCTTTTCCCCCAATTCCGCTTCTTCCCAGAGTACTGGAAAAGAGAGCCACTGACAAAGCCACAATTATACTTATAGCCCCGTTTTGGCCCAGATAGACGTGGCTCCCTCTTTTGATGCAAATGTCTCTATGACCTCCATATCACTTACCAGAACGCCCAGATCTCCTGTCACAATGGGGACAATCCATTGCACACCCCCAAATCGACCAACTCCATCTCACGGTTTGGCTCTTTGCTCGGTGGAGCCAGCTGAGATGACCTGTTCTCAGGAAGTAAAGGAGGTATTGATACATAGCAGGCGTGAATCTACATGAAGGACCTCTCTCTACAAATGGCGCCAATTTCATTCCTGGTGCACTGATAATGATCTAGATGCACTGGCCATCCCTATCCAGAGTATTTTAGATTACGTATTACACCTCCAGTGCTCCAGATTGGTGTTGTCATCAATCAGGGTCCATCTCGAGGCCATCTCTGCCTTCAGACAACCCATCGAGGTCTACTCAATATTTGCCCACCCTATAACCAGACAATTTTTAAAAGGTCTCATGAACCTTTACCCTGCGCGCGCAGCTTCCAGAAAGATTTTACCCTACCTCCAACTAGGGATGTGATCGTGTAGATTAACTGATGAGCACGGACTCATCGGTTAATCTTAATGGTTACACACAGTCCCTCCCACCCCGTGCTGTTGCCTCTTATAAGAAACAACAAAGCACACGGGAGCCAGTGCTCATACCTGCATCAGAGGCAGCAGTGTGGGGGACGTGAGCTAGTGGCTCCATGGGAGCTGGTACGTGCAGAGAGCTACCTTTAAGCTGGCTCCCCACATGCACTGGCTTCCAAGGAGCTGTCCTCCCCACATGTGTAAACTAGCATGTAAGTAACTAGTCGAGTACCTAAGAAACAAAGACTTATCAGGTAGGGAAGGATAGCAGACAGACAGCTGCTGCGGCACAGGAGCCAGCAAACAGAGTTGTAAACGGGGGAGTTTGAGTGGGAGTTTGTAAGGGGAGTTTGGATTGTGGGACTCGTTTGGGATTTGTTTTTGCTGCGGAGGGTGTTTGGGGGTGTTTTGGTTTGTTTTTGTGTTCGCCGGACTAACAGGATTTAGGTGAGAAGGCTGATAAACACAGAGGCAGCAGTGGCCATGGCCCAAGTAGTAGAGGACAGAAGGAGGATGATTGGGTGTGGTAGCTGCGGTATGTACATGATTCTGGAGGGGGTACCTGAAAGGAGTTTTGTTTGCATGAAGTGCCGCCTGATAGAGCTGATGGAAGAAAAGATCCGAGGATTGGAGATGCAGGTGGAAACTTTGGTCGAGTTTAGAAGGAGGTTCGAGCAGATGATGGAGCAAAGGCATGAGGTGGCTGAAGGGGAAAGCTTAGACATGCAGATGGAAGCAGGATCAAAGACCTCTGAGGGGGGAATGTTGGGTGAAGAAAATGGACAGTGGAAGCATGTGACTAAGAGAATCAGGCAGAGAAAAAGATGGGCCAGTGAAGGCGAAATAGAGCTCAAGAACAGGTATGCGAAGTTGGAGAATGAAGAAGGGGTACAGCAGGTGGCCACTGAAGATGGAAGGGCAAGGGAAAAAGAGAAGAGTGGTTAGTCCCATAGATAAAGGGGAAGAGTCGATGGAGACAACACCAATAATGAGCACCAGGAGGATACAAGATGGGTTGAAGAGGATTACAAGGGAAAATAGAAATGGAAAGGATTTGTAGCTAGAGGAAACAAGAGATAGACCAGAGAATCGGACTGTCACCAGGAAAAGGCAGGTCTACGTGATTGGGGACTCCTTATTGAGAAGAATAGACAGGCCTGTAACTAGAGCTGATCCAGAGAATAGAAGGGTGTGTTGTCTGACAGGTGCTAAGATACGGATCTGGAAGTGAGGTTGGAGAGGATCCTAAAGGGAGTGGGAAAGAATCCATTGGTCATCCTTCATGTAGGAACAAATGATACGGCTAGATTCTCACTGGAACGAATCAAGGGAGACTGTGCCAGGCTGGGGAGGACGCTTAAGGAAATAGAGGCTCAGGTGATCTTTAGTGGGATTCTGCCTGTTCTTAGAGAAGAGAAATTAAAGTGTGACAGGATTATGATGCTCAATAGATGGCTCAGACAGTGGTGCTATAAAGAGGGCTTTGGGATGTATGGCCACTGGGAGGCATTCACGGACAGAGGACTATTCTCTCGGGATGGAGTTCACCTAAGTAAGGAGGGAAATAGACTTCTAGGATGGAGGCTGGCACAACTGATTAAGAGAGCTTTAAACTAGGAATTTGGGGGAGACGGTTGGGAGATGTCCAGGTAATCTCTATGCCGGATTTTAGCATTGAAAGGGAGGAAAAAGAAGAAAGAAAGGATATTGCTGGGGGTAGGAGAATGGATTTAAGGAGGAAGGGTAGAGTGGATACTAGTCTAATAGGTCATATTGGCGGTACAATGTCCGGGCCAAATTGGGTAAAGAATGTGAGTGAGGCCAAACAGCAAAAATTAAGATGTTTGTACACCAATGCGAGGAGCCTAGGTAACAAAATGGAGGAACTAGAGCTATTGGTCCAGGAAGTGAAACCAGATAGTATAGGAATAACAGAAACATGGTGAAATACTAGGCATGACTGGAGTACAGGTATTGAAGGGTATGTGCTGTTTAGGAAAGACAGAAATAAAGGTAAAGGTGGTGGAGTAGCATTGTATATCAATGATGAGGTAGATTGTAAAGAAATAAAGTGATGGAATGGAGAAGACAGAGTTTGTCTGGGCAAAAATCACATTGGGGAAGAAAACTATTAGATCCTCCCCAGGGATAGTGCTTGGGGTGTGTTATAGACCACTGGGATCTAATTTGGATATGGATAGAGACCTCTTTAATGTTTTTAATGAAGTAAATACTAATGAAAACTGCGTAATCATGGGAGACTTCAACTTTCCAGATATAGACTGGAGAACAAGGTAATAATAATAGGGCTCAGATTTTCTTAGATGCGATAGCTGATGAATTCCTTCATCAAGTAGTTGCTGAACCAGCAAGGGGGGGATGCCATTTTAGGTTTGGTTTTGATGAGTAGTGAGGACCTCATAGATGAAATGGTTGTAGGGGACAACCTTGGCTTGA
>JANRFK010006693.1:35208469-35218856 GCA_030068395.1 Apalone spinifera
TTACAAAAGGTAGATCGTGTCAAACCAACCTGATCTCCTTCTTTGAGAAACTAACAGATTTGTTAGATGAAGGAAATGCAGTGCATCTAATCTACCTCGATTTCAGTAAGGCATTTGAGACAGTACCACATGGGGAATTATTGGTTAAATTGGAAAAGATGAGGATCAATATGAAAATTGAGAGGTGAATAAGCAACTGGTTAAAGGGGAGATTACAGCGGGTCATACTGAAAGGCGAACTGTCAGGTTGGAGGGAGGTTACTAGCGGAGTTCCTCAGGGATCAGTTTTTGGACCAATCTTATTTAATCTTTTTATTTCTGACCTCGGCACCAAAAGTGGGAGTGTGCTAATAAAGTTTGTGGATGACACACAGTTGGGAGGTATTGCCCATTCAGAAAAGGATCGGGATATCGTACAGGAAGATCTGGACGACCTTGTAAATTGGAGTGATAGCAATAGGATGAAATTTAATAGTGAGAAGTGTAAGGTTATGCATTTAGGGATTAATAACAGGAATTTTAGTTATAAGCTGGGGACACATCAGTTGGAAATAACGGAAGAAGAGAAGGACCTCGGAGTCCTGGTTGATCACAGGATGACTATGAGCCGCCATTGTGACATGGCCGTGAAAAAGGCTAATATGGTCTTGGGATGCATTAGGCGAGGTATTTCCAGTAGAAATAAGGAAGTGTTAGTGCTATTATACAAGGCATTGGTGAGACCTCATTTGGAATACTGTGTGCAGTTCTCCCTGTTTGAATTAATCCTTCTTAAACATGGAACAGGTACAAAGAAGGGCCACTAGGATGATCCGAGGAATGGAAAACCTGTCTTATGAAAGGAGACTCAAGGAGCTTGGCTGGTTCACATTAACCAAAAGAAGGCTGAGGGGAGACATGATTGCTCTCTCTAAATATATTAGAGGGATAAATACCAGGGAGGGAGAGGAATTATTTAAGCTCAATACCAATGTGGACACAAGAACAAATGGATATAGGAAGTTTAGACTCTAAATTAGACGAAGGTTTCTAACCATCAGAGGAGTGAAGTTCTGGAACAGCCTTCCAAGGGAAGTAGTGGGGGCAAAAGACCTATCTGGCTTCAAGATAAAGCTAGATGGGTTTATGAGGGGGATGGTTTGATGGGATAACATGATCTTGTCAACTAATTGACCTTTTACTATCGGTGGTAAATAAGGCAATGGTGGGATAATAGGAGTTACTAGAGAACTTTTTCTTGTGTGTCTGGCTGGTGAGACTTACCCACATGCTCAGGCTTCAGCTGATCACCATATTTGGGGTCGGGAAGGAATTTTCCTCCAGGGTAGATTGGCCGAGGCTCTGGAGGTTTTTCGCCTTCCTCTGTAGCATGGGGCACAGATCACTTGCTGGAAGATTCTCTACATCTTGGGGTCCTTAAACCATTTGAGGACTTCAGTATCTGAGATACAGGTGAGAGGATTATTCTAGGAGCGGGTGGGTGAGATTCTGTGGCCTGCATTGTGCAGGGAGTCAGACTAGATGATCATAATGGTCCCTTCTGACCTTAAAGTCTATGATATTAGAAATAAAAAAAATAATTAACATGGCCCCAATACTCATTCAGTTTAGTTCTTGTGTACCAAATAAATTAAGCCTGTGAAAAAACAAGACAGGGAAGTACTCTTTACTCTTTCATTTCAAATGGGGCAGTTACCTTGCATAACTGCTTATTTTACTTAGAACATTAATGCATAAATGTTCAGAAATAAGAACTGTTCACATTTATTTATCCATACACATTGTGAGCTATCACTTTTAGTAAAAGTCCATTTACTAGAGTAAAGTTGACAGTTTTATAATGCTTATATAATCACGTGATTTGATCTTTTCTAAAGGAAGTGTCTGCATTTTAGCACCCTAAGAATCTTTCTCTTCTACAGCATGGAAAATAGTCCATGGAGTAGATAGCCTTAATGATCCTCCTGTTGTAGGATAAGTAAAGTCATAGTGTAGATGATCAGATATGCACCTCAAATGTGGTCCTTTGAGATAAAGCTAAAATTCAAATTTTCCTCATCCGTCTCTTTGAAAGATTTTGTACAAAGCTATGAAATTTTTCACATTTGAACTAACTCTTCTGTGCTAGCAAGACTTGTCAGTGTGCATTTTGAATACAAGTAATGTTGATTGTTCAACATATAAGTTGTCATATAAATGGTTTATAGCTAGCTAATTTATCCCCAACTTAAAGGTAATGGGCCTGCCTGCTTTTAGTTCAAGCTCTTCTACCAGCTTCATTTCAGCTCCTGATGCCTTCAGAATACTGAAGCTTTCCTGAGCACAGGTGTTCCTCTTAGACTAATAGCTATTGAATCTGCAGTCAGAACGTCTTTCTCTTGAAAATTCAGGATGTTCAGCCACTGATGTCTCACCAAGTTTTGAGCTCCAGTTAAAAACAGGTCCTGATTCTTAGCAATGTATAATACCTTTGTGGTAACTTTTTATTCAGAGATGTAACCCATTTAACATATAGTAGTAATGGGTCTGGTATTATCACTGCTGATAAAGTACAATAGTTAGGTGGCATGAGCTATTGGAGGAAACTGAAGTAATGGTACCTACATAACTCTTCCCCTGCCTTGCTTGGCAGGACAGTATTTGAAAATGTGTGTGTATATATGGTGGGAGGGTTTGTTTCTCATGAGCATTTAAAATATTTCTCCTCTCCAGTCCTTTTGTGTAAGAAGTGTGAGGATTTGTCCTCTTTAGCAAATGCAGGCATGCCTGGTTAATGTATTTTTCAGAATGATTTCAGTTTTTTGGTTTCCTGTGCTCTGGAGTCATTGAATGGTAAAAATCATGTATAAAATCCTGAGATACTTGAAAGCTTTTACAGTAACATAGGCTTTCTTTGTCAGTCTTCTTCTAATGTGAAAGAGAAAGTAAGTCCTCCACATTTTACACCATCTTTGTCAAATGGTCTGAAGCAGCACGAGGCCACCAAGAATAGTGAGCGGATCGCATGACTGGCCCTCCATCTCAGTGAGCTGCAGCGAACTGTGGCCCACAAACCCTGTCTGCCTCCCTACCCCACATACCTTTCACTCACTGGGGCACTGGAGCCTTATACTTCCTACTCCTCCCCCTCTCTCCCAGCACTTTTGGAGTGCCCTAAATCCCTGGTTCATGCTCTGCCCCTCTTACCCACTCTCTCCTCAAGCTGGAACAACTATGAAAGCTCATCTGTGGTATTCAAGCTCTGAGAGTGTGGGGGGACCAGGAATGGGGCAGAAATCAGCAGATTCAGGTGCTCCAAAAGTGCTGGGAGGAAAGGAGAGGAATAGGAAGTGTGGGGATCTAGTGCCCCAGTGTGCAAGAGGCGTGTGGGGGAGGGAAGCAGACATGGTGTGGGCTGCAGGTGGAACCCTAGTGGGCTGCAGGTTGGCACCATTGGTCTAAAGCACTGGAATATCTCTCTGCAGTTAGGAAGATGAATAAAATTGTGAGCGCTGTAATAAGTACGGTCCTCCTACAGATTCTGGCAACTGCAGAATCAAGTTCTGTCCATTGCATGTACATATTACCTTTCACTAATAGGTCAGGGTGTTCTGCCCCTGAAAGACTGTAGCCCAAAAGTTAATGCATTTTTCTGAAGGATCTTAAGCTGTTTTGGTTAGCAATATTTTTTACCTTCGCTACTAGAGTAATTCAGACTTTCTCACCTTGATCAACTAATAAAGTTAAACCAATCAATATTAGATGGACACTAATCAGACAGGATCATGTTTGACAGGTCATTTGAGAGAGCTAACATCCTGCCTAGATTGTCCTCTTTGGTTGTCATCTTAGCATGTTGATACAACATCAGACAGGAAAAATTACTAACCTCCCATTTAAAGGTATTGTGACAGCAGGGGAGATACAGCAGGTTCAAGAGCTTGATGGAAGGGGAAAGAGGCAGAGAGAGTCAGCAATCCTGGCTAATTATGAGCAGCTCAGACAGGGCGGCTGCAAAATCAATTAAGGCCCAGGTGAAACCAATTGAGGCTGCCTGGAGGCCTATTTAAGAACCCTCCCTGTGGGTGAGGGGGGAGAGAGTTGGGAAGGAGTTTGGAGAGTTGTGAGAGTGTGGAGCGAATTGAGGAGGAGTTTGGAGAACAGAGAGTTTGGAAAAAGAAAGGCACCGGAGGAGTCAAGAGAACAGCATCGACTTTGTTAAAAGACTACAGGGAGACGACAAAACTCAAACCAAGGTGAGTAAGCCATATTACTGTGGCTTCTAGACTGTGGGACAATGGGCTGAACAGGGGTCAGGGGCCCAGGAGTGGGACTGACCCTGCCATAGTATGTACACATTCAGGTTTGATATAGCAACTTTTACTTAATTAGAATTTTAACAATTATGCTTTGCTCCTGCATAAGCCTAACATAACTTCAAAAGCCCCTTTTTCACACTCAGGGAACTTTTCCTCAGGAAATGCATGTTCCTTTAAAGCTTGCAACAAGGGCTTACTTTTAAATGAATAAATTACATCACTGTCCAAATTTTTTGGTAATGGATTAATCCCAGTCTGTTGGCTATTCTTCACACATTTTGATCTGAAATTGGAGTGTAGTTTAAAATCTGTTAGTCTCTAAAGTGCAGATGCAGACTAACAGATTTATTAAGGCATAAGATTTTGTGGGTAAAACCTACTTCATTAGACGAACTGTAGTTGAAGCTAGAGGCTTGGTGCGTGCGTGCATGCCTCCATAATCACGGATGTTCCTCGAGAGAGCTCCAGGACAAGATGGCCAGCACCTGGGAGCCTGATGCAACCCTGCAAGTCTTCTAGCAGCGGGGCCGCAGCAGCCTGGGCACGGTGTAATCCAGGCTGTCTGCTACCCGGCAGTGTGGCTTGGACCACATCAGCGAAGGAGGAAGTCTGGCCAGACTAAGTTAGCCTGGGAGTCGTCAGGGCAGCAGTGGTGACAGTGTGATTGGAACTGCCTACCAGCAGGGCCAGGGCTGTGGCCTCAGCAGCCTGGAAGGGGAAGCTGCCCATGGCAGCTTGGCAGAATCAGCGTGGATGAGGTCACATGCTGCCCAACAGTGGGGTTAGAACTCCGGCAGCCCGATCAGGCAATGTGCTGTTCGGCTGTTCAGCTGTAGCTCCCTCGCTGGCTGGCAGCAGAGCCAGGGTTGGGGCTGGCCTGCAGATAGCCCAGTGGGGCTGAAAGAGCCAGGAGTGGGGAGGGGCTTGTTAGGGGACCTCCTGTTGTGTGGCAAATTCCCTCATCTGGGACCAGTCAGGTCCTGAGGGTGCCAGATGAGAGGTCCAACCTGTATTGTGTTAAAATGCTGTGAATTTGGTTAGCCAACTTGATTAGCCTCATTATGTGGAGATGTGACCATCAGAAAGGGGGAAATTGCTTTTGTAGTGCGTTTAATCATTTAAGATCCTTATTTAATTCTAAATTGATTGTATTAAATTGCAAGTAAGCTCCATTTTAGTTGTGTCCCTGTGTAATCGGGTTTTGAAATTCTTTTGTAGAAGGATAGCTACTTTCAGACCTATCACTGAAAGTCCAGGGAATGTAAAGTGTTCCCCTAGAGGTTTGTGTGTTGCCTTTCCTGATGTCTGATTTGTGTCCATTTATTCTTTGGCATAAAGTGTCCGATTTGGCAAATAACCATGTCAGAGGGGCATTGTTGGCCCTTCCTCACTTCTGAGATATCTTCTATTAAATGAAAAATCTTTTCTGCTCTTGTATTCCAGGACACTTCTAAAAAAAACACTCTCTTGTTCTGTGATTGCATAGCTTAGCAACGCTTTCTCTTGATGGTGTATGTTTAGAAAACTTAGTAGAATATCTATATTGAAGAAAGGAAGGACTGGCCTAGGACTGCTGCCAGAAACCAGTACTAAATATTCTATTTTCATTTTTAAAAAACACTTAATACTCTGAGGATTCCTAGAACTGCATACTAAAAACAAATTTTCTCTTCACAGAGTAGCTGGTACCTAATATTTGTAGAGCAGGGGAACTTACAAGTATCCAAGATCCAAAGCCTATTGAAGTAGGTGAGAGAACTCCCACTAATTTCAATGGGCTTTGGATTGGGCCCATATTAATTTACAAAGAACCATGTCTTGCTCAAATTAGAGCTGATGGAAGTCTTGCCACTGACTTCAGTAGAAGCAGGCTCAAATCCCCTCCCCCCCAAAAAGAATAACTGAAATAACAGAGGATAACAATGCAGAATGGGAAATGTTCCCATTCACGCAGGATGAATCCCTAGGAGGCTGCTACTTTCCAGGAAGTATTTTGTTTCTCCAACAGTTTGCATATGTGGAGAATCTCATGTTTTTAATACACGAACAGAGGACTGAGTGACAAAAGCATTGGACCACATGTGTGGAGTTAGACAAGGGCATAAAGTGAGCTTCCTGAGTAAGGATATTTTGTTTTATTGGGTCCTAGGTTAGTTTTCTGCCACCTGGGACAATATGTAGAATTCTCACATTCATATCTGATAATGGGGAGGATGGAGCACCTCACGTAACTTTCAAGTACTTTTCTGTAGCGGGGTGCATAGGGGGCTAACTCACCATGTCACACTCCAACTGGTATAGTGGTCACAGAATTAAGATAAAAGGGTACCCTGTTTCTACTTTAATAATCATCCCGGTACTCTGAAAGTGTGAAGGTACATCTATACAGATATTAAAATATTTCATTCCAGTCTGTGTATTGATGGAATTTTATAAATAGCATCTGTATCTAAAGTTGCAGTAACTACAATATGGTCCTATAATGACTTGATAGAGGGCCCTATTTTAGAAACAGTTAAATACTTTTTCTTGTATTTTTTTCAGTCCATTTTCAGTTGAGCTATTTTTGAAGCACTATTTTTATTCAGGTATATAGTATTTTGTCAAGGCTTTCTTTAACACCAAAATTAAATCACACCATGATAACATAGCTTATACTAAAATTGACTTTGTGACACTCTATCAGTAAATCACCATCCACAGAGAGAGTAAACTCATTATAGTAGCCTTGGAATGTAAACAGCACATTGGAAGAACAATGACTGATAGATGAAAGAACTCCCCCGTCCCTTGAGGAAACTAACTAGAAATGCAAGGCTTACCTGAGGTACATACAGCTGCCCCCCAACAAATGCTAGGTGACATAACCATATTTAATGGGCTTGCTGCTTAATGAGGAGTTGCAGCTCTTAATATTAAATATACAAAATGCATCCAAAGGTGCAGAAATGAGACCAAATTAACTAATTATTTGAAGGAAAGGCCAGGATCACCACTACATATAAGAGAAGAATTGAAAAGAACTATGGTTCTAAATAGTTCTCTTATTTTTGTCTTAATTGTAATTATCCAGTCATAGCAGACACAAAAGCAAACCAGAAAAAGAAAACTTATGAGACTGAGTGAGATCTCACCCAGTGATCTAAAATGAAAATCTGAAATGGATAAAGATTAATACAGCTTCAGAATATACAGCATAAAGCTATGGCTCTGATTACTGATTCAGCCAGTGTGTTCATAAATTAGATTTCTGAGAAGGTAGAAGTTTAAACACATGAGGTTCTATGTGTTATTCTATTTTTAATTACAGTAGCAACTGCAGTGAGGCTGCATAAATATTGTACAGTAATTCTGTTTAAGTATTACTATGCCTTGAGAGGATTGTTTTTGTTTTTTAAAATGAGTTGGCTGCATCAGTGATGGTGTAAATGAATTTGAGCTTTTAGAGAGATGTTTCTGATGTTAATGCAGATAAATGCCTTGAACAGGGCCCTGGTTGTGGTGGAAACTGCCTGCTTTGTAAGTGTATGTGACAAGTTCCAGTTGTTTATAGTATGCGGGAAAGGTGAAAGGCTGATTTTAAGTTGCCAAATGATGCTACGCAGGCTCTGTCTCTACCCCCAGTTGCTGGGGAATATATGGTTTAAGGGCTTGACTGCCCAAGGACAACCAGGAACGTTAATATGACTTAACTAAACTTTGAATTTGAAATGAATTACTTAAACTATTTTTAATCCCTGTGTGAAAATCATTCAGAATTTAAAATGTCCTTAATTTGGACATTCAAAATGATTTAATCTATCTGAATTCAAGTGGCTTTAATTCTGACCACATCCCTGTGAGGATGCTGTTAATGCAGTTTAACTAATCTATTTCAAATTCATGCTTGTCATTAATTTGGATTCATTTTTCAGGTTGTCCCTCTGCAGAAGAATCCTTAGGTGCAAGGAATCTTACTAATGGTCTCCAAAGAAGAAAATAGTTCATAAAATGATTTGGTTAAATTAGAGGGGAGGGAGTAATATATTGTCTTCAGACCATACTCCATTTGGGTAAGCCATATTGTAGAGCTTTAGAACTCCTTAATTTTAGAGAGTGGAGATTTAATAGAGTACATCCTACCGCCCAGGCCAAGTTTTTATACTTAGGGGCCAATAATGATGGATCTCAAAATTGTTCCATTAGGACAAAAGAATCATTCAAGAGAGAACTGAGGTGCTGCTTTTATTTCCTGAGAGATACTGTCTTGCTCTTCATTTGTGATTCAGGAACTGGGCAGCTATGTAGAGAATCAAGGCCAAACTAAGGGAAAGTGCACAAAAGCTTTTATTATGCCAAATGACCCAAGAAGAGATGATGTGAAGAGTTCTGGCTCCCTAACTGCCTCTGCAGTTGAACAAGCTTGGGGCTCTTGCCCAAGGGAACACCATGCTGATGACAATACCACAGAGAACAGCTTCTAATTTTCATCTCTTGAAAAAACATTTGTCCCTTTCCCTTGACTCTCTTGTCCTCTGTATTCAACTGAAGATCAAGAAAAAGAGTGGAAAAGAGGTCTCTTTCTTCATACCTTCCATACAACATAAATCTAAGAATGGGTGTGAAGCTACTTATGTGTGTTGGGCTCAGTTCAAAAGTCAAAAGAAGGGTAGTCATGTCAGTCTGTAAGTTGGTTGGTTTTTGTTTTTGTTTTTGTTTTGTTTTGTTTTTTTAAACATGAGTAGTCCTGTGGTACTTTACATTAATATATATTAATATATATAGTGTATACAGAGTAAAATCAGATTGCAGTCAGATGTGTGCGTATTGTGGCATCAGCTCAGTTTCTTACTGTTGCTGATTTGTCTGGATTGGTATAGAATATTCCTCTGGTAACGGTAGAGTTGACATAGGGCTGAGTACAGAAAACAGATGTACAGATAATGAACACAGATGTTCCTGTTGTGTTGCTTTCATATAGAAGTGTTCCAAGTCTAGTTCTTAAAAGCCCACTTTAGTGTTCCATCCCCTTCTTATTATAACAAATACTAGTTACAGTGTGGTGTGAGTTTATAATTGTTACTACTTTTTCCTCTACAATGAGAAAGAGAAACTCTTATGTCTTAAACTTAAAAAAAAATTGTTATACTCCCATTTGAAATAGTTTCTATGGTCTACAGCATGCATATATGTTTTTTAGACAAGCTGGATCATTTTAAGTCAGATGAGCAATGTGGGTGGTTGAGCCAGCCTAATGAACAACCAAAATTTCATCTGGCACTTGAGATGAACATAAGTTCAACTGTTTTTATTTTTCAGTTTGTTTTTGTATGCATGTTTGCTAACCAATTTTCCTATAATATAACTGGCAGTAGCTATGAAATAATCTTTTGGACCAATTCATGCTAGATCAAAATAGATCTACAAGCTGACTTTTTTTTTCTCCTTGTCAATCTGCCCTTTCTTGGAAAGGAGGCAGAGAAGGGAAGTTTTAGAGTCTCAAGTTGGAAAAATAGTGTTGCTTGTATTCCTTACGAAGAGTATTCAGTCTATAAATGTTACTTTGCACAGATTTTGGAAAAACAAATATATGCAATCACAAAATTGAAATTGACAAATAAGCAGTGTAGAAAGTGGGCTAAAAGTAAAACAACTTTTTTTTCCCAATAGCTTCACTGCTTATTTTTTTAAATAGAAATCCATGGAGACTTGCTACTTGTCATCTGTCCCAGCTAGTGCAAATTGATTTGAACTATAGTCTCTAGTTTTCAGACACTGAATTTGCTATATATGTGTTCATTCATATCAGCATTAAGGTTCCTATCTGATGGACACTTTCAAAATAAAAATATATTTCCATTTAATATCTGTTCAACTTACAATTGCAAAACCATAGTGTCCTATCTTGTCCTTGACCGTAAGTGGTAGTCAGTTATAGTAGATTCTTTGTATCTAGCTTGTGAACATGGTTACTTGACCATAGGGGGAGAATAGTTACATAATGATTTATAAAATTATACTCTCTTCATGTGTCATGCTTCCCCACACTTCACATAATCAACTTCAGTGGTTGGACTTCCTGTATTGGTTTTGTATGTTCATAAATATAT
>JANRFK010006693.1:35233879-35269826 GCA_030068395.1 Apalone spinifera
GGGGTGGGGGAGTTGTGATGGGTTCTGTAATTGAGATTTAAATTCCTGCCCCTCCTGTCAAACCTTAGTCTGGATGAGCATAATCGCTAATCTATTTTTTAACGGTGCATAGACATGGGTTACACATCAATGTGGCAAATATAACCCATCTGCAAAGCTGTCCCTTTTCCATTTCCTTATATCTTTTTTAGTTCTTTGGTTTCAGAGATGCTGAATAATGTAAAATATTGTTATACATAGAATCCAGTGAGCAAACTCTTACACTTGTTTCTCAACCTCCCCCTGGAACATGGTCATGAAACGTAAAGTAAAATGTTGGTGACTCTGCTCCCACCCCCCCCCGGCCTCCCCCTGCTTCTCGCAACGTGATTTCCCCCTAGGGCTAGAGTTTCCCCTACAATATGTATCAGTTCCGACTTACATACAAATTCAACTTAAGAACAAACCTACAGTCCCTATCTTGTACGTAACCCGGGGACTTCCTGTAGAGGCCACAGCCAACATGATGAAAGTTTAGTGTGGCGCAAGTATCTTAGCCAGTTTAATGTCCTTGGGTACTTTAAACCACTTTAAAGTTTTGTAAGTGTTTAAGCTGGGGTGGGGAACCTTTTTTAGGGTCTGGGGCTGCTGATCCACGGAAAAATCAGTTGGCCCAGGCTAGCAGATTCTGTGTGCTCCAGCCCCATTGTGGGGGGAACAACAGTGGGGGGTGCTGGAGCACCAGTGCAGTTTCCCAATGCTGAGGGGGAGCCTGGAGCCTCAGGGGCCAGATCCAGACAGGCCTTAGCTTCCCCACCCCTGGTTTAAGCCTAAAATGCTTTACACTTTTAAATCTTAAGCTGCTCTGAGGATTTAAAGATTGCCCTTGGTTCCCTTGCCAAAGTGAAGAGCCACCCACTGTAATGGTGATTTCCCCTTGGCAAGGGAGTGAAGAAGAGCCAGCTCCAATATAATTTTTTCACGGGGTGACTGGAGAAATTAAGTCAAGTTTCAGTTATATCCTCCGCAACTTGCTGGAATTGTAATGTGTTATACTTGTAGATATTTATTTTTTTCAGCATCTATCCATAAGTGTAGGCAGTTTAATTTTCTTAAAACAATTTTGTAACAATATTAAAATCTAAAAAATACTTGCTAACTGAATCTGACCATGGAATAATATCCATCTGAGTCATCACACTATATGTGTCATATCTGTCAGGTGGTCTCTCCCTTGGACCTGTTCCCTCAATGTCAGTGGGAAAAGGGCTTTGTCGCATGTTCGGATGGTAACAGCTGCTAGCTCTGGTAAACTTAGGTTGGAGAGTGACCTTGTAGAGAACATCCCTAGATCAGCCTATTCCATTTTAAATCAAGCAAGCTTTGACTTTGAACACCTCTGTTTGTTCTTGTCACACCTACTGCCTGAGCCACTGCCACTACTGCTACTGCTACTTTGGATCTAATAAGACTCTCTAAAAAGGCACACTTGTGTTGTGAATGGTGAGGTATCCTGTGCAACTCTCACTCTTGCATTTTGGTGCCTCCCCTGGTGACCAACATCACTTGTTTCTTGTCTGCTGTAGGTGTCAGCTAGCCCGTTTCAGAGATATCAGGTCATCCATTCCCCTATACCAGCCTGAACAGAGGAGAAGGCAATGGTGAGCAACGTATTGTTGTCACACTAAATATATCACAACCCTGTTTTCTCACTGACCTTCTAGTGACCTGATTGTCAGTTTTCTGGTTCAGTTGAACAAATAGGCTGTTAAGGGGAATCTTATTGAGAGTTCTTGGAGCAAATGAGAAGTTGCCCAAAATTACTTTGTGGGATCTGTGAGAGAGGAGCAAAGCCAGTGATTCATCCAGTCTTCCTGTGATTTGCATATTTCAGCAAAATCTTGTGATCACTGGTTATAAAAGTTTCTTGTGAATTTATAGGAATCAGCAACAGTATCTTAGAGTTGTGTAGCAGCACAGTTCTTTAAGAAAAACAGCTTATTGTTCAAACTTTGCAGTTATGTGTGTGTGTGGCGGGGAGATTGTCTTTTTACCTTATCTGTAACTGATGGCATGATGCAGTACATTGGCTCTTAGGGTCAGCCATAATAATGAGGATGCTTGGGTGAAAGTAAATGTTATGAAACTGGTGGGTGTCACGGTGGCACATATCCAAACAAGCACATGTAACCTCAATATTGGTGCACAAGACAAAACTCACTCCGCTCATGAATGGAAAATCTTTGAGTGAACACTGGACTGAAGTAGTTTCCATGATTTTATACCAAGCATCAACTCGTACGGTTGCCTGGAATTTTGTCTGTGCATTCTTGAGGCCAGGGACTTGTAGAAGTAGACACTGCCTAGCATACTATGGGTGCTACTGCAGGGTGAGTACTAAATAATAAATATGTATTGTGCGTTAAATTGAATATCTGATTAAATACCATGTATCAGTGAAAACACATCTGACTCTAACAACTTATGCCAAATCACATTAAATTATGAGAAGTTGAGGCTGTGATCACAGAAAACAAATGTAAAAGTTAGTCCTAGTTCCCATGGGAGCAATAGCTTAGCCAGATTTCACAAATACTATAGATTAAAGGCACACTATCAATTTAGAAATAACACCCCTTCCTGAATGTTTTTGCTTTCTATTTTACATTAATCTTAGATGTCACTTCTAAGGTGTTCAAGTGAAGAAAGCTTTTATTTGCTTCCTACATATGCCAGCACTTTTCACATTTGTTATTTTGCTGATTTCCTTATCCATTCCATCAGTTTCTCCATTTTATGTGACTGTTTCGTAGCTAAATGATGAAACCATGTTTTAAAAAAGTAAAAATTAGCAGGGTGATTCAGTGTCAGGTATAGTATGTGAAACTACTGTATACTCTGTTTTCTTCAACTTGACTAAACTTCAAGTTGACAGTCCCCTTTTTTTTAAGGAATGCATTCAAAAGTGTATGCCAGTTTCTGTGTATTGGAAACTGTGCCCACTGTCTTCAGACCTGCTCAAATGCTAATAGACAATAAGAATCCTCTCTTTGCTCACATGGTAGAAATCGATGTGTGTTGGATCATTCGTGCTTACATTTTATTTCCCCATGCTGATTGTGTGCAGTCTAGCCAGAGACTAGTGTGTATGTAGCCTGTAGCTTGGGGGCAGAGTTAGAGTTGCTGTGCAATATAAAGACCTGTCTTTGGTGCTTATAAAACACGCTACAACACTAAGGTACTTTATTTTATGATTAAAAGCAAATATGTGTCTTCTGTCATCTTGGATACCTCATACTTGGGCTTCAGTGTGCTTTCAGTTAAAAATGCTAAGTGTGAGTCTGAAGCGGTTTCTTCAATACTTGATCTTCAGTAGCTAAATCCAGTCTGGCATTTTGCAAACCCAAATAATGCCTCAATGGGACAAGACTACTACTTACAATTAATCAATCTTTTTAATCTAGAAAATATAATGAATGAAGGCTTCTAAAGAATGAATAGACAATATGGCTTATTTGAACTACATAAAGTGTTAGTGTATGCATATTATCAATGGAATCTTAGTTTTCCAACCAATTTTATTAAACATTACAGTAATTCTGCTTGTTCACACAGATTTTCTATGACATTTCCTCCTTCTGGATAGCTGTGTTGGTCATAGTATCTGGGCCTCTCTTCTGGAGACCCAGGCTTAGTATGTTTTATGGGGCTCCCCTAGGCTCTAGGGTGGGGCCAAAAATGAAGGGTTCTGCGTGTAGGAAAGGAATGCTGGGGAGCAAGGTAGGGGTGTGGGGTCTGGGCAGCAGGTAGGGGGCAGGAGCAAGGTGGGAGGGAGGTGTAGGGTCTGGGAGGGAGGTGAGGTGCAAGAAGGGTCTGAGGTGGGGGCATCTGGGTGGGAGGGAGGATGCAAAAGAGAGCAGGGTATGGGAGGTGTCTTTCTGGTACAGCTCCCATTTGGCAGGGGGGAAAAATATGTGGTTCCATGCTACCCTGCACTTGCAGGCACCACTCTCTGCCACTGGATCTGATTCCTAGCCAGTGCAAGTGGCTGTCTGCAGGCAAGTGCAGGGACTGAACTTCCCTGTGCTATCAGTAATGCAGCTTCACCATGGGAGAGGAGGGAGAATGGCAGCATGTGGAGATGCCTCCCCTTATTTCCTTCCCACTACCTGCCAGGCAGAGCCAGCTAGGAATGTAGCACGCTGGGCCTCAGTGGCTCATTCTAGGTCTCCAAACAAATGGCAGGGGGGCTTAGCCTGGGGCCCTGTCCTGCAGCCCTTAAAGCCCCTTTGATAATCCATCTCTGCACATGGGATTGCAGTCTACCTAATCGATTGGTACACAGCTATAGCATTCCCCTAAGTTAATAGAAACAAGGACTTCTTAAACTGTTTTAATGGCCTTTTTCATTAGCTAAAACATTAATAAAGGTAGTTTTACATTACGTAAGTCACACACAGGAAACCATTTTGGCTTAAATAGCATTTTAAATTGTCACTGCTCTAGCCTTTCTGTTAGGCAAATTGTTAGCTGTTTCTTTACTGTGTTTTTACAAAAAAAATTGCTATATAAATTGTGAAATGAAAAATGAAGCACTTCACTGCCTTGGTTACAGTTTTGAAATGCCAGTTTTCCATGTCTTGTATTGTTTCCCTTTGCTAGGCAAGAAGGGGAAAAACAAAAGAAACCGTTTTCTTGATTGGATGGATGGTAGAGGATTTTAGGCTCACTTGGATGATGGTATAGAACATATATGTTCATACAATTTGGTACTGAGACACTTCTGTCTTTCAAAATATTGCTAATAACTATTTATGTATTTTATTTCACTTATAAACTAGCAGTACAAGTTTAACCTCTCTGCTCCGGGACATTCTGGACCAGAGATGTTGCTCTACTAAACAGCCCCGGTGGCTGAGAATTTGGTGACTGAAGGGCAGTCAGGAGCAGAGCTGGAGAGTTGGCATCCGGGAGAGGAGCTGTGAGCCCAGCAGCCTGGGCTGGCAGCACAGCCAGCCTGGGTGCAGGGAGCTCAGGTCAGGGGCTGGGCCAGACTAGCAACAGAACCCAGCCAGAGATATGGAACTCCCTGCCCTCGGTCCGGCTCCGCACCACCAATTCTAGTAGTGGAGACAGGCCAGGGGTGCAGAGTCTGGCAGCAGCTTGGTGCTCAGCGCCAGGGCCAGACCAGCAGTGAAGCCCAGATGGGGTTGGTTGTCCAGGGACAGGGAACCCAGAAGCTAGGGTTGGCAGCAGAGTCCGACTCATGGCAAGCAGGGGAGCTCAACTGGTGGGCTGGGCCAGGAGTGCAGAGCCTGGAGAGGAGCCCAGCTGGGTCTGCTGACAGACACCAAGTGAGCCTAAAATCCTTCAGTAGAGGAGCTGGAATTGACCTCCCCTGGTCCAGCAAACTCCCTTGTTCAGACTGGTCAGCTTCCTAGGGTGGCGGATCTGAGAGGGGTGATCCTACAGAGTCTGATGTTTACTTTGAATTAGTTTTCTGGGTTTATTCTAGTATTTGGGTCCCTGACATGTTTTTAAAACCATGATTGTCAAGGGGGGTGGGGGTGTGTGTGTGTGTGTGTGTGTGTTTAATCTAAATATTACTCCCCATAATCATCAATATACTCTTGTTTAATTGTACAGATTTTTATTAAGATTTTTGTACATGGCAAGTACTGAAACTAAAATAGCATATTGAAATACTGCAGCAATGATTATCTGCAGTATTTTTTGTTCTGAAACTTAATTAAAGAATCAGAGGGGTAGCCGTGTTAGTCTGGATCTGCAAAAGCGGTGAGGAGTCCTGTGGCACCTTATAGACTAACCGAAGTGTTGGAGCATAAGCTTTCGTGGGCAAAGACCCACTTCGTGACATGCATCTGACGAAGTGGGTCTTTGCCCACGAAAGCTTATGCTCCAACACTTCGGTTAGTCTATAAGGTGCCACAGGACTCCTCGCCACTTTTAATTAAAGAATGGGATGTTCCTGTACTAGAAGACTGGAGCTGGGTGTCCCGCTCCCTCTCCCTCCACCCCATAATAAACCTTTGTTTTACTAGATTGGATTATATGTTTTTATATACTTTAAAAATACAAAATTCTCACTAAATAAACTGTTGCTTGCTCTTATAAGACCAGTATTGTTAAATTTCCCTGGGATTTACCCTTTGTCTGCCTGTAGTTTATGCTCCAGCTGGGTAACAGTAGAACATAAAACTGTAAAATGTTCCTTACATATTACCAGCAACTTATTTATGAAGTGGAATACACTTAAAATGAAGCACAGCTTATTCACACATATTTAATGCTTGTACTGAATTACATTTTTTTTCAGGAACTCCAGAAAGGAACTTAATGACATTCGATTTGAGTTCACTCCAGGCAGAGGTAAAACTTTCTTAATTACAATTATTTTAGTGCTGAAACTGGTATTTCAAAATTGATTACTGTTTCTGGTTAATATAAGTTATCACTCTGAAGAGTTTCCTACTTTGTCAAGATTTTATATTACACTGTTTAAACCAAACAAAAATAGTACAGAAATTTAAATGTTAGTGATAAGGTTATACCTTTGTTTCACTTTTTAATCTCGTGAATTATGCAGTATATAGAAAAGTCATTTTGCAAGGTGAAATAAAAGTTCTATAAAAATAGCTATCATTGTATAAATGATGCGAAATAGAGTTAAGATATCCCTGAAAGCATATGTGACTGTAGTCTGAAAAAGGTTTTGTGGGGTTCGATATAAAACTTGCTCCGTTTTGCAAGTGAGACGTACTTGCCGTTTCTACAAATGACACCTTTTTTTTCTGAAATTTAATTATATTTCTGGCTTGTGTATCATCATGAATAATAAAGTTATTGTAATTGGAACTTTAGAATCCCTCTCACTTTTGCATCTGTATTGGCTTTCTCTTGCTAATAAGCTATAAGAAGCCATGAAAATGTGCTTTGGCTCAAAAAGCAAAGCCAATATTATTGGTTAAAACACAGGGAGCTGATAAATTGAGTAAGAAGATTCTGTCCACTTAGCCAACATTTGGGCTATAGTTGTACTTAAGTATGACAGCAGCAATGTTCTAAATTGAATATATACTAAGAGTGCTACAGCCTAGAAAGATCATCATTTCTTAACCACTTATTTTTCTTAGATATGGAAAGATAGGTGTGTTTCTTTTGGGTTATAGATGCAGTTAATAGGATATACAGAGAGAGATGCTCTCCTCTCTTGTAAACTTAATTTATTCATATGGGCCAATGTTTGTGATCAGGTGTTGACTAAAGTAACTTAGAAACCTACTTCCTATAATTGGAAATCATTAAGGAGATCAGACTCCAGATCATCCTCCAAACAGAGCTTCATCTACCTGGATTTCTTATTGATTGTGAGGATAAACAGAGAGAGCAACCAAAAAAAATCTACTTAGGGCTAAACAAGACAACATGCTGGTCTGACAGGTAGACACCATGATTTATGCTTTTGTGACCTCAATGATGCAACTATCCCTAAGCCTTAGAATGAGTACATAAACCTTGAAAAATGTCCATCTGATAAAAAATATAGCACCCTGCTTACTAAGAAGCACTATTAGGCAGGATTCCATCACCCCAGTGTTCTAGTCAGTGACCTGACCTTCCAGTTACAGACAAAATTGAGAACAAGGTTGTATGTTGAATTTTCAGAGGTCTCCAGGAGTTGGGATTGAGTTATTTTAGGCATTGCCTTTTTCTGTCCTTAGCCATGACTTTCTATAATAGTTATGTCCTACAGGAATGAAAGAGCTGTACACAGAGTAAGATGAGAGAATTCAAAACAGTGCTCTTGGGATTTGCTCCACAGCGATGGAACTCCCAGATTAGAATGACTTTGAATATTGCAACTTTGAAATCCAAATGGAAGGGCCCATCTCTTCAATTTAGCTCTTCCTCCATAACAATAATAAATGAAGCTAAACAAGAGAACTTAACACAATTTCTGCCTTGCGATGAAAGGAGTAAGCGGGGGGTGGGGAGACGACAGAGTGAGAATCACACAGCAACACAACCCCCTGTCTATTTCTCTTGTAAGGGGTTCTGATATTACAGTGTTGAGTGCAGTATACAATACCTAGTTAAATAATAGAGGAGAAATGGCAAAGCTAGGGAGTGATCTTTATGGGACTCATGAAGAATCAGAAAGTTATCTTGTTTCTTGATGTGCACAATATGATGGGTTAATTATCAATGAGAAATTGGTACCTTTGTAAGCATTTTCTAATGAAAACAGTTTTGAATTCAAGCACACTCCTCAGCTGTGTGTGTTTTCGAAGCTGAAATATATTTTCTTGCATTGGATTATTGATTTTTTTTATTTTATTTTATGGACACTAATACATATTCATTTCACCTTTTGGTTAGACACAGCAGATGGCGTTTCTCAAGAGCTGTTCTCTGCAGGCCTGGTTGATGGCCACGATGTAGTTATAGGTAAATTATACTTAATTTGCAATTATGCTCTTGCTACAACTTGTTGTGCTAAATGGATGCACTTCTGTACCTTTTTATACAAAATGCATTCTCTGCTTTGCTTTCCTTTACATGTATGCACAAGAGAGCCAGCAATCCACTTTGTTATAAATCCATCCGTTCTCTCTCTGAAAGTCAAAACTCCCACTGATTTAACATAGACTTTGATTTCACCAGGTGCTCTCTCCTGCCGTTACTTTCCAAACAGTAAATGATAACTTTTGTGCTAATTCCAATTTTTGTTCAACAGAAAATTGACTTTCTTGAATTAGCTACTTACGATTTGTGGATGAGATTTTTTCAAAAGAGGAATTAGACCAGTACTGAAAGCTTTTGAAAATCCCACCCAATATCTTTAAGCAATTTCTACTGAAAAGAGAGAATCTCAAAGTGGTTAATTGTCCTGAGTTCTTTGGGGATTGCTTCTAAAATATTATACTCGACAAAACATGGTTGGCTACAAAAGGCTTTTTTTTCTCGGCAAAAATTGGATTCAAGAGTCCAGTAACTTCCAGTAGAGAATTTCCAGTAAATGATGACCTGAATTGGGGCAGCATTTGAGCCCCTTTTTCTTTTCAGTTGTCATGGAGCAGTAAGTGAAAATGTATGAAGGGACTTGACCTGGAATATGCAGTTTGCTGATGACTTAGTGAAATATGCAGAAGATTATGAGACCCTGCAAGCCAACTTTGAACAATGGCAGCGTATTTTTCAGCAGGTTGGTCTTAAATCACCAAACCTATGGTCACGGAGAGAGGACAACTCACCATAAGGGATATCACAGGCAGAGAGCTGAGAAGAATGAAAGAATTTAAATATAATCAGTGACCACTGATTTTAAGTATTTCCCTCATGAATGATGCCTGCCATTGTACCAAAGATGCTTGATGCAAATGATGGGAACTGACTCCACTTCTCTGACAACAAGATGTCAATAAAGTTCAGATGTGGAGTCTATAAAACTACTATTTGACCCATATAATGTAAAGCCAGCTATATTTGCGTTCTGTCACAGAAATGAAGATGGTGAGATTAGTCAAATGGTTGTTTAGTCTGGGACTGAAAACAAAGTGAGGTTGTAAGAGGCCTAATGTGGGTTGCTCCAGTTGTAGACAAGTTAAGGGAAGCTAAGCTACAACAGTGCAGACCAGAGGGCTATATTAGTAGGAAGACTCTTGAAATGGTGCTAGACAGCAGGCAATCAAAATGGGAGATCAAAGACTTGGTATGTGGATTGGCTAGTTAACAGATCTCAGCTATCAGTCTGCCTTACAGCTTGGCATACAATCATGACTTGCAGAAGAAGGCTATAATCCTTAACAGGGAAGTAACAAAGAAGGAGAGCCTTGAGGAGTATTGCACAGCATTTGGTGAGGCGGGGATGGAAAGCACAGTGCTGTCTGATGGAATTGTTTTGAGTGATGCAGGGCCTCTTACAATCTGGCTCTTGTGATGAGATGCCTCAGCAATTCACTGTGACTTGTTTGCAAACACTTTGCAGATAAGATTGCTCGCATCTTGTCTGATTTTGACTCTGGATGTCATATAAGGGGTACGGAATGTGTTGCGCGCAGTGCCTTGTCATTTTCTTTGGATCAGTTTCAGCTTTTGCAGACCAAGGATGCGGACAAGGTGCTTGGAGTACAACCAACCCATGCTCACTTGACTCCTGCCCTTTGTGGCTTATTAAATCAAGCCGGGAAGGGACGACTTGGTCCAGGGGATTATTAATGCTTCTTTTAGATCTGGGATGGTTCCCGCTGCCTTGAAAGCAGCAGTGGTAAAATCAGTCCTTAAGAAGCCTTCCCTGGATCCACGCAGTTTGAATAACTATTGCCCAGTCTCTAATATTCCTTTCCTGGACAAGGTACTCAAGCAGGCAATGGTGTTGCAACTCCAGATTATCTGGATCCATGTCAGTCTGGCTTCAGGCCTGGTTTTGGAACAGAAACCACTTTGGTCACTCTGGTAGACGACCTACCGCAGGGGATAGATGGGGGAGTGTGTCCTTATTGATTCTCTTGGACTTCTCGGCAACTTTTAATACCCTTAACCTTGGTATCATTCTGGAATGCCTGGTGGAGTTGGATATCAGAGGCACTGTTTTTGCAGTGGTTCCGGTCTTACCTGTCTGGATGCTTTCAGAAGGTGGAATGTAGGGAGCTGCTGCTTGACCCCATGACGATTGTGCTACAGGGTCCCACAAGGTTCCCTCTTGTCCCCGAAGGTGTTTAACATCTACATGAAACTGCTGGGAGAGGTCATAAGGAGATTTGGAGGATGGTGCCATAAATATGCAGATGACACCCAACTCTGTTTCTCTGTGGCATCGTATCCGGATGTGGTGGAGACTGATCTGAACTGGTGTCTGGAGCTGGAGACGGACTGGATGAGGTCGAATAAGCTGAATCCCTATAAGACCGAAATCCTGTGGATCAGGAAGCCATCTGTCTAGGAATGTGGTGTGTGACCTGTTCTAGATGGGATATCACTGTCCCTGAAGGAACAGGTGCACAGTTTGGGAGTCCTTCTGGACCCTTTTCTGACACATGAGAACCAGATTTCCTCAGTGCCTAGGAGTGCTTTTGGGCAGCTTAGCTGATCCGCCGGCTGCGACACTTTCTGAGAGAGAATGACCTGGCTACGGTGATTCATGCTCTTACCTTATCCTGATTGGATTACAGCATTGTGCTCTATGTGGGGCTGCCTTCAAAGAGTCTTTGGAAACATCAACTGGTTCAGAATGCGGCTGCTTGAGTTTTAACGAACGCTCGTTATACAGCGCACCTTATGCCAGTGCTCTGGCAGCTGCACTGGTTTCTGGTATGTTTTCGGGCACAGTTCAAGGTCCTAGTTATGACCCATAAAGCCCTAAACGGTTTGGGACCCAGATATTTGAAGGACTTTATAAAACTTCCTGGGGATTGAGATCAACTGGGGAGGCTCTGCCCTATGTTCCTCCACTTATGGAGATAAGACTGACATCTACTCAGAACAGGGCCTTCTCAGCTTTTGCTCCTAGACTATGGAATTGTCTCCTGCGAAACATTTGCCTGGTGCCAATGCTGGCACTATTTTGGTGCCAGGCTCAAGCCACCCTTTTTACGTGTGCTTTTATTGGTGCTTGAGTGCGTGTATGTGTGTCTCTCGGTGTCTTAGCAGGTTTTTTAGGCCCCCCCTTGGGGGTCTTATATTTATTTTACATAATATACAGTATATTTTACATAATATACTGTTGTAAAATTTTGTAAGCCTCCTCCAATATTTTAAATAGAGAAGCAGGGTAAAAATATTTTAAAATTAAACACATGAATTTCGGGAGTAGGTGTGGAAGATCACTTCTGACATGGTGAGAATTCCAGAAGGTCCAAGATTGATAAATGTTCTAGTGAGAGAACAGAGGTACCAAGCAGGTGTAGGAAGCCATTCTTGCTCATTCTGCTTCCAAGGAGGGACCCTTGGAGGTGTGAATTATCAGTAAGTCAAGACTGGCACCTGGGTAAGCTGGAAGCTGGCTTCTCTTACCTGGTATGCTGGCTGCATTTCCTGGTCCACCTTTTCTTTGCTCTCAGCAACACAGACAACGTTTAGACCTCATAGTTTCTGAAAATTGAAGTCTACGTCACCACAGGGACTGTAGGGATGGGTCTTGTGCCCCTGCACAAACTCTAAATTCAAATCTTTAACTTTCAACCCAATTGTTACTCTTTGGTAAACAGAGAGATTTTCCAACTGGTCAGCATTAAAAACAGATGAGCCTGTTTTAATCTTTACTTTGAACTGCACCAAAGAGTTTGATATTTTTAATTTATGGTGGATCTTGATTTTTATCATTCTACCTGTCTATATGCCTGTTTCGTGGTATACCATTATTGTCACAGATTGGCGGGGAATACCATTTGTGTAGGTGTTGGACATTTCATGACTGTACTAAGTTCTGTATGATTGTATTAAATCCCGTGATTCCAAGTCATGGTATTTTTGTTTGGTAAAACTAGTGCAAGCCTTTACCTTGAATCCTGCAGATATTGACTACACCTTTTACTTTGTGTGTAGTATTTCATAATGCCCACTTATTCATGCAGCATTTTAATGTTCCAAACGTTTTTAGACAGAACAGTATTTTTTTAATGTAGCTTAATCTTTCCATATCTCACTGATGCACACATATCCTGCAAACTTCCCTTTTCTTCTGCACAAAAATTTTAAAAATAACTGAAAGTTAGATTAAGGCTCTTTTTACCATCTCCAAAAATAGCCAAACACTTTTTTTTTTCCCTCTAAAGACAACTTTAACACACTATCAGGTGCGAAGCAGACAGTAGGTAATCCAATTTTCCTAGAATCCTGCATGGATACAAAATTTGAGTCCACATCCAATCTGCAAACATGGTCTGTGGATATCTGCAACCACACATATAAAGCCAATAACTGTAGATAATTGCAGAGCTCTAGATTAAAAAAAATGTTTAATCTACATCCATTCGATATCTACATACATGGTCCTTTGCTATCTGAATGTGGATATCTATGAATATAAAGCAGATATCACAAGTCTGCAGGGCTCTACAAATTTCACTGAGATTATATATCATGATGGGGAAAACCCTGTAAATGGAAAAGAACAGTGGATGTTATGCCCATTACTAGAAGCAGTAGAGAACATAATACAGAATCCAGAGAAAATTGGACCCCTGGCTTCATGCCCAGATATATTTTATATCTCAGTCCTTCACTCTATACGGTAACCATGCTTTGAAGGGATTGTCCAGTCTTGTCTAAAATATACAGATAGGAGCACAATTTGAGTGTTGTGCTTGTACACCTGAATAATAGATTGACTATGGATCTTTTAAATGCCATACCTCCTGTAGCAAATAAGAAACACCATTAAATCGTCTGTAACTGGGAACAGAAACATTTATTTCCTAGAGCAGGTTAAAATAAATTGAGCAAAACTGGTTCTACTGATCTGAATATAGTTACCCTGGGGGTTTTAAAAACTGAAACCACAATACTGAAGGGAAGATATTCCTGACTGTGTAAAACTTCTTAGAAAGCTCATTTGTTGTGCATGTCTTTATATTGCCTTGCTTACTTCAAAATAAAATCTTTCTTTGGCTGGTGAGGAGGGCGTGGGCTATAGAAGGGATATTAGATCGGTTAACCTTGCTTCAGCAGAAGGACTGATTCCATTAGCTTCCAGATTGAATGCAGCTGATAAATTACATTCCACTTTTTCGCTGAAGCGTGCACAAATTCAGCCTGTAAATAATGTGCATGAAAACAAAGCTGAGTTCTGTGAAAGCCTTGTGAAATTTGATCTTTTCATGGTTCCTTTTTATAAATCTGAGGCGCTGTAGAAATGGAAAGTCAGGGACACCTGTGATTAGTGTCAGAATAGACATTTTCTTGGCATAACCCGTTCCTGAAGGATAGCTGGAGGGAGCTGTGCTGATCAAAGCTATTGCAGAAAGTGTAGCAACTGTACATGAGTAAAAGCTGTTATGGGTTCTTTTGGCACCCATCCTTTCACAGCATTTGCTGTTATCTATCAATATGCTTCGCTTCCTGAATGTTCCTGGATTTGTTTGAGGAAGATTTGAACTGAGATATGGGTGTCAAAGATAAGATATGCTGTAGTAGTTGAGAGAGAGGAGCCACCTGCCCCCAAAGTTTGGATGCTTACACTACATGCCTAAAAGGAGACCAAGGGACCAAGGTGTTATTGAGCAAGACAGAGGCATCCATCTACTGATCTGACATCCTGGGAAGTGTGCTGTGGCTGCTGCCTGTTCGAAGCCCTCATCCAAAAAATCACAAAGTGATTGCTGTTGTTCATCATCTCTTGAACCACTATCCCCATGCTGCTCGACCATGTGAACACTAAGGCTACGTCCACATTGCAAGCATTTTCTGCAAGAACGGCTGTTCTTGCGCAAAAACTTGTGGAGGGTCTACACTGCACACGTGTTCTTGCGCAAGTAAATTTACAATAAAGCATCAGAAGAGAGGGCTTCCTGAGCAAGAATTATTCCTCTCAGCACAAGGAATAAGCCCACTTGTGCAACAGCTCTTGCACAAGAAGTTAGTGTGGACAGGCAACAGGAGTTTCTTGAGCAAGAAACTACTATGGCTAACATGGCCATCAGAGCTTTCTTGCGCAAGAGACATCCACATTGCCATGGACACTCTTGTGCAAAAGCACATGGCAGTGTGGATGTGCTCTTGCGCAAGAATTTTTGCACAGAAACTCTTGCACAAAACAGTTCTTGCAAAAGAAGCCTGGAGTGTAGACATAGCCTCTGGTTTCTGCCTGGTATGACCCAGAGCAGATCATTAGTGACTACAGGATGTGAGGGTGAAAGAATTGGGGCTACTGGTGGTGGTCTCATCCATTCTGCCATTAACAGTAGGAGACAAGTCAGGAATATTGGAAATCTTGGAGAGGAGTGAATTAATATTGACTATCAGGGGCTTTTTTCCCAATGATGCAATGGTTTTGGTAATTTAAATACAAAGAAAAGATTTTGTCATGGGATTACGTTGTCTCTTTTTTACTTAATGACATGCAGTTATGGGTACTGAAGGTTGATGTGCATTTATTTTAAAAGTGTGGAAAAAAACTGTAGTATATTTTGTATGCTTCCTATACTATTCTAGTCTGGTGGTACTCCTGTACCAAAGTGAGAAGAAAGACATAAGGCCTGTCGCAGGGGCGGCCCGTGAGCCTAGGCGAGCTAGGCAGCTGCCTAGGGCGCCGCTGGCCCGGGCGCCTGATGATGATGAAAATAAAGGGTAAGCTTTGTAGCAATTTCTCACTTAAAAATAGCAAGCAAATTCTGAAATATTTTCGGCAATGTTTGTAAATCTGTAGTCTCCATCTATTACTGGGGTTATAAAGGTAGCAAAATGCAAGCATTGCCTATCTTGCACTCCCATTAGCTTTAATAAGACATGGAATGTTTTGTCTTGTATGAATTCAGTGGAATGATATATTTCTGCAGCATCTGAAAGGTGTGTGCTATTCCATGTGCTAGAGACTAGAGTCAATTAAATGCCCAAAACTCAGGCTACTCTTAGTTATTAATATGTTCCACCACAAAGAAAACAAAGTTACATCATCCTGATAAGGTCTTGGTGATGAGATGTACACGGTTATGTATCCGTGTGTTAACACAATCCTGTGTTCAGAAATGATTTCCAAGAGACTTCCATATAGATGTTGAACAGGATAGAGAATAGGCTAAAGTTTGACATGTATCAGATATTTTGATTTTACTTGTTTGCTACTACTGGTTTGATTCTGATTTTCCAGATATTTATAATCAGAACCAAGCAACATTTTTTTGTCCAGTCCAGTTTCAAATGTCTCTCTTTGGAAGACTTTTTGCAGATTTTATGTATTGTTAGCATCTGAATTTCCCCCTCCCTTCTTTTATTTCCATCTTTGTCCACCTACTTACTGCTGGTTAGTGGTCTCATGCGAGGGTGAATAATTCCTCTCGCTCCTTTGTGTGTTGTATCATTCAAGTATCAGAAGACCGTGCTGGGTAGCACAAGATCTGGGGGTTCAAGTCAGGGTGGTGGCTAGCCACGATTTCTCATTTTGATCGAAGCGTAAATTGGAAGCTAATGCATATGACAGGCCAAACACTGAGGCTGCCAGGCTCACCAGAGCCACCTAAGTGGTAGTGCTATACTGCCACTGCTTCAGTCTTCCGTATAAAAATAGAAAAAACTGTCCTCATCTTTTTGATGGATAGAATAAATAGAACCAGCACTAAAATCAGAGCTCTGTTAAACACCCCTCTTTCATTTCCCTGCTCTCATCCACCAGTTCTGTTTCCTGTTCCATGACTTGATGCTTCTGAGTTTGCAACCAAAATCTGATATGAGTTTGCAATCTGACCAAAAAAAAAAAAAAACTTATCTAACTAGCTGACTGATCAAAATAAGTTTTGCTGTTTGGTTGCACTGAGACTGTTCCATTCATTCATGTTTGCAAGTGAGTCTTTCTGTGATACATCTACCATAAGACTAAAGCTATTTTTGTCTTAAATCTCTATCTATGGAATTGTTCTATTACACAAAAGCACTATTTATTGTTTGCCCGGAGAGGAAAAATTTGAAGTTGTCATATTAATCTACATGTAAGTGGTTGGTTGGTTTGTTTTGTTTTTAAGAAAGAAAAGGTTGTTAGTTTTGAGAAGCATAGACCATATGATGCATAAAGACTTGGTGCAGTACTTTAGGCAGATTGATCAGTCACTAGAATGATACTGCATTGAAGAATATAAAAATGTAAAGTTTCTGCTTCTTTCAAGAATCCTGCAGGGATTCATTTAACTTATCCTGTGATTATGCTTGTGTACTTCAACCAAAGGATCCAAAAGTGAAAGCTCAGTGTGGTAATTTTACTCTTTTTAACATCTTCCTATAACACCATTTGGAGTTGTAGGTACAGAAACGTGCCACGCAGGTCCTAGTGGCTTGCCCTTTCTTGCTTTCTTTCTTGCTTTATCCCTCATCTTACTTTTTTTCTAAAAATCTGCTTGTCAGCTGAATTTAGTGATATTTTTATTCACATAGACTAGAATAATCTCCTTACTTGATATAGTCAGAAAAGTGCTGACTATCAAATAGACCAAGGTTCTACGGAATGGAGTCCCTTTGAGAGCCTCTAATAATGAAACTCAACTGGTAGAAAATTTGGTTTTAATCTCTGTTTATGGTTGGCACAAACTATTCTGGAGAGGAGTCTTATTTATCTCTTCTGGCCTATAACTAATTTTACTTGAGGCACTTTAATAGTAACTACTTTCCTCTAAACACAGTCACGTAACTCCCATTAGCTTTAATAAGAGATGTGCACACGGTATCGATAGAGTAGTCCCTAAGGATTTTATAGATAACTAGGTGCTTAAATATTTCAACACATGCAACTCATTTAGATCCTAAAACACTGAACAATGACTCATAATGACTAGACTCTTAAGGATTCAAATACTCCCTTAGGTGGTCAAACCTT
This sequence comes from Apalone spinifera, assembly GCA_030068395.1. Lineage (NCBI taxonomy): Eukaryota > Metazoa > Chordata > Testudines > Trionychidae > Apalone > Apalone spinifera. The sequence goes on from JANRFK010006693.1 coordinate 35,251,398, forward strand.
GCATGCTCCTTCAAAGAAGAGAAAAATCTGAATATTATACCTTTTTAGTCATGTAAACAGTGTATAAAATGTACTTGATGCTGAAACACTTTATTCTTTGTGATATATTCTGCTGTATTTATTTCAAAGGTCAGAAGAGTTCAAGGTGTTAAACTCACTGCCCAACATAAAACCAAAAATACAGTGAATTCTTCAGGGGTTGTGAGGGTATTCCTAGAGACCCTGGCTTACTCTGTTTCTTGGCAAACACCCAAAAGCATTTTCTCTAAAGTTGAAAGACAAGAAAGAACAAGAAATTAAAACAAACATTTATATTGAGAGATTATTCAAAACAAAATCAAAGCTGTAAAGCCTGTCTCCTTTTTAGGTATGAAAATTAAGCTCTTATTTGTCCCGATGAAAAGAAAAGTGCTAATTTTGCTTACACCAATGTTGTGTAAAAGATACTCACTTCTCCTGTTTCTAACAGATAGACACAAGGGGAAGGAGAAAGAATGGGAAAGGTAGGGGGAAATACAGCTTTTGGTGATGTCTTTAGAACATTGGCTGGCTGGCTGGCCAGTTGCAAATGGATACTTTTCCTGGCAGGTCAACCACAGCACCTGTTGGGTGGGCCCTGGTTCACTTGCTGGTCAGGGATGTCATGTAGCTGACCTTTTCTCCTTAGGCACAGCAGGATTGTGGCACTCTCATCTCACTGAACTGATACATTACAGTTCATTTCAGGGTTTGATGAAAAGTTGAAAAAATAAGAGGAAGAGGAGGGAAAGCAACACAAAAGAATGGAACAGAAAAGGACCTTATGTGCCTGTGCAATAGTGGCAATTAGGCATCTCTTCTGATGGGCTGAAGACTGAATGTCAGGCTGACAGGATTTTCAGAACTCACAAATGAAAAAGAAAGTTCCCTGAACAAGAGCAAAGTTTAGCAGATTTCTCTCAGGAAGAGATTTCTTTCAGGCTGGTCTGCTCCTTCTGGCTTAGGATCAGGGAAAACAGGATGAGATGAGGTGAGCTGCAATGTCAGATGGGACAGAAGAAAGAAGCATCCCCCCCTTTGAATTCTCTTTGTAAGAAACCCCAAAAGGGGAAAGTAGGCTGACCATCCTCATTATTCTGTCCAACAGCTTTGCTCAATATCAGACAAACTTAATTTTGGTTCATTAACTTCCTGCTATATGTTTCCTGGGTTTTAACTAATGTAATTTTAACTCCATCACAGCTGGATTGTGGGCAACCACTCCTAGCAGTCAGAGCCAGGGACTGTGGTCGGAAGTCAGGAAATCAATTGGATCAGGCGATCAGGGGTACAAACTGGAAGACAGAACCATGAATCAGATGCCAGGAGTCATGTTGGGCAAGGATGCCAGGAAATCAAGCCGTGGCACAGAAGCAGGAAGCACAAGGCACACAGTCCAGAGCAGGGTGGAGCACAGTTGTCTGGGAAGCTGTTTGTGCTTGCTGCTGGGTTAAGTAGGGCCGGGAGACTAATCAGTTATTCTGAGATTCCACCAATAGGACTGCCGGGGCACAGCCTCAAACTGAAGTTTTGCTTCCAGTCCCAGGTATGCAAATGTTAACAGGCAGGAGCATGGCTGCTCCTATGAACCCAGATTTGAGACCCACATTCACAACTAACACAGTTCTTGAATCATATTACTGGGCCTTTTTTGTTTGGGATTATTCTGGTCATTTGTTTTAGTGTACTTGCACATGTAATTATTAAACAGCTTAGTCTATTTCCCATGGTTAACTTTCTGGCAGCTATACTACTTTGGTTCAGACTTGAATTCACTTCTTTCTGTTTGCTTCCTCTAGGTATTAAGGAATTTGAGGACTACCATCTTTACATAATCTCTAGATGTTATTTTGTTCTCAAGTAGGGATGAATATTTCAGAACTGTCTTTAAACTATTCAAACATGGATTTGCAACCTTCTGACTACATAGTGCTGGCAAGAATTCATCATTTTTATCCCACCATTTCCTGTTTATGAAGACTTACTTTCAATATTTCTTTCCAAACAGGACCAGATTCAAACCTCCCTTTAGAGTCTGTGACCAGGATGTGTGTTTGGGTTATAGATTGTTTCAGAGTTTAATCTTTTGGAGATGAAATATCTGTCTCCGCAATAGCCCCTAAAAATTCTATTGAAATTAGCTGTCTAAAAATGCTAGCATTTTAAGGATTAAACATGGGCAAAGATTTTTTTTTTCATCCATACAGTATCTCCAGAAACACACATTTTGATATCGAGATAAATGTGTTGAACTTTACTCACTTGTAAAAATGCTTGGAGTTGTCCATTTCAGATACTGGAATTACTGCAGTCTTCATGCATTGATTTCAGCTCATACAACATCTACTTTCTTCTCTGGGGTTCCCTGTAGAAAAAAGCCACTCTCCCAAAGTTCATAGGCTCCTTGCCACAGAGCACACTGATTTTCTACTGTTCTAACTAGATTGCTCCTCTGTTTGTCGGATTCAAAAGTTTTCTTGGATTGTCTTCTCAAAACAAAGCATAGTAGATTGTTAACCAGCTCAGGAAATGCTCCGTTGGGCAGGCTTGAAGAGGTCAGGAAGGAATATGTCTGTGTCTCTCTTCTTCCCTCCTCCCCCTGCTGTAATATAAGATTGCCAGGCTAGTCGGGTGTATGAGGCTTTTGGCTTCTTTTGAAGCCAGACACCACTCTGAATTGGTGTACCCTTGGTTGGCCAGTTAGTAAGAATTCTTGCCCCCCCGTGCTCTAGTGACTTTCATTCTTCGAGAGAGAAGTCCCTGCAGGTGCTCCTCATCAGGTGTTGCTGTGTCCCAGCACTGCAGACTGAATTCCTCACAGCAGTGCCTGGGAGGCCTTGCATGCACAGTGAGCAGGGTACACGGGCGCACGTGGCACGATAGCACATTCGTGGGCCCCTTGTCCTCTGTTCCTTCTTACCTGGCGGTGCTCTTCAGTCTGTATATTTCTTGTAGATAACTAGTTAAGTGTTGGTTATTTTTTTCCTCTGTTTACCCTATGATTTATCGAAGTCCGTGTTCCTTTAAAAAAAAAAAAGTGGGTTTTTTCTCCAAGTTGTTCTTCCCCTGTTGTTGTTGTTACAGTTTCACTTTGTGAAAATGCCAGGATCACCAGGCTTTAAACGCTGCTTAGCCTGCAATGCTCATGCCTGTCTGATGGATATTCAGAATGTCAGATGCTTCGGCGAGTCCCATGTCCAGCAGGACTGCCAACCCTGCGCCAAGCTTAAGGCGCGAATGCAGAGACAGGGACCTCCACTTTAAAATGCTTATGATGGAAAAAGCATAACATTATCCTCTGACCCAGCATGGAATTCCCTGATAAACAGAGATGCAATAAGGGGGGAAAAATCCCCCAAGAAACATGCCTCATCTCTGCCTCACAAGGCTGACACCTAAAGGATGTGCAAGTGAAAGAGCTGCACTGAGGGTTCAAAGAGCACCACACCTCAGCACATATGATATACCGGCTGTCTCCGGCACCAATCGTGCTGTTTCCAAGCGTGGGATGCATAAAGCCTGCACCGAAGCGACAGGCCTGATTGTGCCTGCCTCATATACCTTGGGGCCTACTGCAGCAGCGAGTAACCAGACTATGGACATGGTATTACTGAGGCTGACTGATACGGCACCACAACGAGGCACCCTGGACATCCATACCATTGCAACATCTAACAGTGCTGCAACGACGTAGGCTCTGCAACACACATCGGGGCCAGCTACCTCCATGTCTGCACCGGTACCGACCACGGCACTGTCCATTATGGCACCCTCCACTCCAGCACTGAGGTACTTCCACAGAGGGATGGTTTCCTCTACATTTAACTCTCCATTCCTCAGCACCAACACATCACCAGTCACAGCAGCACTAAAACGTGTCTCTTTGCCCAAGGTGTTATGTAGTGATGATGACGATGGGAAAGTTAACATTTTTCACCCCAATTGTTTCCTGGCACTGAGGTGCTCACTTGGCGCTGGCATTCCTCTGGGGCCCGCACTCATGGATGCTACCACCGATGTCTTATGCCTCCTAGTTGCAATATTGGAGCTCATGGAACTACAGAAAGAAACACACAAAAAAGAGGGAAACTCAACCCATGCCTTCTCCTCCACCACAATCACCCTCAATGCAGTGGATTCAGCAGGAGACGGCGGACCCACAGTCCCGCAAATCTGGGCCAGACACATACCCTGTCTCAAACTCATCTTCCCCTAGCAAGGCAATAATGCCACCACCTCCCACTGCTTCAAATCCTTTATGAATCTTTTCAAAAGGGTGGCAGCCAACCTCAACATCACCATGGAGGACGTCTTGGAGATGTAGCATGAGCTTACCAATATCCTCCAGGCCACTCCATCGACAAAGATAGCTCTGCCCATAAATCCCACTATCTTGGATCCTGCAAAGACTATCTTGTCAGACCCCTGCCACTATCCTGCCCACCTGTAAGAGGTGCTTCCTTCATGGTATGGGGGGGCCCACACATGAAAAGGTCAACAACTCAGGGTCTAAGGACACCTATAGAAAGGCCGTCCACATAAACCTTCTGGAGCTCAGAGCTGTACAACTTGCCTGCCAACACTTCTTACCAGCAATATCCGGCAAACCCATCAGAAAATATACTGACAATATCACCTGCATGTTTTATATAAACGGGCACCATTCTTATGTACATAGGCTATTGCCCTGTGGAACAGGTGTCTCATACATGACATCACCATAAGCGCATGTCACCTTCCTGTTGCCTTAAATACCACCGCCAATGCACTAAACAGAAGCCTACCTCAGGAACACAAGTGGCTGATAGATGACAGAGTTCTTGCAACAATCTTCAAGCAATGGGGATATCTTCTGATAGACCTTTTCATTACAAAGTCAAACAAAAAGTGTCCCCTGTATTGTTCCAGAACTGGCATTGGCAATTGGTAAGGACTCCCTCAGAGATGCTCTCATCCTCAAGTGGAAATCACCTACTATACACCTTCCCTCTGATTCCTCCTCTTAACAAGACAATTCTCAAGATAAGGAGGGACAAAACGAGGATAATTCTTGTAGCCCTATATTGGCCCTAGCAGCTGTGGTTCCCTTTCCTGAATAGAATGGCTCTACTTCCCCCAATCACACTTCCATGCAACCCAAAACAGTTTTATCAACCAGGGCTCCAGACTCCACATCCACAATTTCTCAGACTTCATCTAATAGTCTGCTACCTACAATGGCTCTCAGGGACAGAGCTATAGTGCTCAAGTCAGATACAGAACATTGTCCTACATACTAGGGCTCCCTCAACTCCAAAAACATATAGTGACAAATGGTCATGACTTGTTCACTGGGCTGCTCCCTGCAACATCTCTCCAGAGACGGCCCTATTACCTGTAATATTGGACTGCTTATTGGACTTTAAACAGTCACATCTTTCTATTGGCTCCATTAAGGTACACCTGGCAGCTATTATGACTTTTCACACAAAAATTGATACTACAATCTTCGCACATTCAATGATTAAATGGTTCATGAAAGGCCTGATGTAACCCCTCCACATCAGCCTTAAAATATACTTTTGGTGCTAACCACCCTCACAAAATCTCCAGCTGAATGAATGGCCACAAACTCACTCCTTTGTTTATCAATGAAAATTGCATTCCTAGTGGCTATCAGCCTGGCGAGTAGGAGAGATGGCTGGACCTCCGCTCATACTTTATCTTTGAAGAAGGTAATATATCTACAAACGCAGCTCAAGTTCCTCCCTAAGTTATGCTAATCCTTCCATGTCAGTCAGACTATTCACCTACCTGTATTCTTTCTCAAACCTGATTCCAATACCTTTTAAGCAAAGATGCATACCCTCAACGTACTGAGGACACTTTTCTTTTACAGCCATAGAACAAGGCCTTTTGAGATCTTTGTCCAGATTGTTTATTTCTCTAGCAGAACATAACAAGTCGCCAGATAACATCTCTGAGCTGATGCCACTGGATTTCCAATTGCATCAGAATTTATCAGCCTAACCAATTATCGCCACCAACTTTGATACGTGTCCATTCCACCAGGGCTGTAGCCACATCAATAGCTTAGCGCTGCAAAGTTCCCATTGAGGACATATATGCAGCAGCCACATGGACTTCCGACCAAATGCTTGCCAAATACTATGCACTTTCTCAGGGCCTCTCTCTCATCAAACAGTTGCCATGGCCGCATTATCTATGGTGTTACTCACCAGATTGAAAGTCCCTACCTCCATAGGATATACCCCTGTGGAGCACCCACAGGGATGTCTCTTGAAGAAAAGGAGGTTACTCATCTTTAGCAGTAACTGATGTCCTTTGAGATGAATGTCCCTGTGGGTGCTCCATTACCCTCCCTTTCTCCCCTCTACTTCAGAGACCTTTTATCATGCTGGGTTTCTGGGTAGAGAAGGAACTGAAAGCAGGGAGGCCGCGCATGTGCAATCGCGGCACCCGTGCATCCTGCTAGCCATGCACGCGCACTCCCCTCCCCGGGCACTTCTGTGAAGAACCTGGTCTGCGGCACTGGGATGCACTAATACCTGATGTGGAGCACCCACAGGGGCACTCATCTCAAAGAACGTCCATTACTGCTGAAGGTGAGTAACATCCTCTTGTCTTCAGCAAACCCTTTCAGTGACTTTATGCTATCTGAGAAACAGATTAATACACTCTCTCAGGCCATGTCTACACTACAGATAAGATCGAAGCAGCCACAGTCAATCTTCCAGGTTTCAAATTAGCGGGTCTAGTGAAGATACACTAATTTGAACTCAGAGGGCGCTCCCATGGATTCTAGTAGTCCTGCTTCTACGAGGAATAAGGGAAGTCGAAGGGAGAGTGTGTGCCCTTCAACTTCTTGCAGTATGGTCAGCACCAAAATTCGAGTTTAGATATTTACACTTAAGCTATGCAATTAACGTAGCTGAATTTGCATATCTTAATTTGAACATATCCCCTCATGTAGACTAGGGTGAATGTGGCTTTACTGCTCACTGCCATAGGGCCACATTGTAAGCTGCCTTACATTACATGAAAACTTTGTGAAGTCTATGGAGTTGTACAGCATTTAAATCCAGGGTGGAATCTGGCCCTTACTAGTACTGGAATAGCTTGCATTGATGCATATTCCATAATTTTATTTATCTATTTCTGGGCCTTGCTGGTCTATATTTTTCCGTTTATTGAACATTAATGCAGATTTTTCTCAAAGTAGTATTGATGATCACATCCAAGTCTACCCCACTCTGATTGGTACTCATTATCCTGCTTCCTTGTAGGCTTCAGTCTTTGATTCTTTATGATGACTACCTTTATTTGTAGTATTACTTTTGTCTTTAAAAAAAATACACCACAGGAATCGTGTTCTTCGTGTTTGTACTGCACCCTGTAACAGGGCTGAATTTCTGGATTATTCTGCAATAAACTTTTGAGCTATCTGAGACAGTTATCACTAGGGAATTTTCTTCCCAGTTCGTTTCTGTAGTCTCTTATGTATATGCACAGGAAAACCCACAATAACCCTAGATGGCTCTTCCATCACTTCACTGTTCTTCTCCAGTCAAACTGCTTTGGTTCTCTAATGCTTGTCCTCCTAGCCAACAGAGAAAATGTTTATCCTTAAACCATGTTTTCTGATTGTGAAGTTTCAAAATCAATTTGTTGCACAGGAGAGTATCACATGCTGAAATCCAGATAAATCACGTCCACTGTTTTATCTTTATCTACCCATTCAGCAATGTACTTGGAGAATTCAAACAAATTTGTGAAGCTTAATCTTTCTTTGAATTCCTGATGACAGCACCTTTATAAATAATACATTTCAAAATGTTTTCCCTTATCAACGTGTTCAATATTTTCCTCACAATAGAAGTCGGACTTTACAGCTCTATTGATCTGTCTTTTGTTCCTCTCTCTCATAAGAAATGTCAGCTACCGTCCAGTTCTCTGAATACCCACTTCTTAGTGAGCAATCACAGATCATCTACAAATGCTGTAATAGTTCCCTTGCTGCTTTTCCTAAGCAGCTTCAGATGAAAGGGACTTTTGATTGTTATCTTGAATGTCTGCACTAAATGAGTAACTCTGTGCATTTAAAAGCCTTTTTTTAAACCCCCGTTGAAGAAAATTTGAACTTTCTTTAATAGCACCTTACTTTCTTGCACAAACAATTCTAGCTGTTTAGTACAGTGTTAGAAGCATGGAAACATTCATGTAACCAAAGATTACATACTCTGATGTTCTGGGATCTGACAGGTGTACAGATCAAGGCACTAGCCCAGAGAGAAGAATCCATTTACATTATTGGATAAACCAGAAATGTCTAAGCGTGTTGTAAAACTTAGAATTTTGCATTTGTCTCAGACTGGGTAGGACTGCAGCACATTTGCAAGACTAAGACATCGGCGGATTTAATGCCAAGCAGACACCTTATGGCAAACCAACACCACAAAAATGTATGGATTAAATTCATCTCTTGTGGCAGTTACATTTTCAAGAGCTCATTCCATTGAAGAGTGTCCGATCAATCCAATGACCTCCATTTCTCTCTGGAAACTCTAATGCCTATAAAAAGAAAAAACAGAATCAATTCTGAAGCCCACACATCCCTAAGGCAGTTGCTGTGCCATGTAGTAATTTGCTTACCACATGAAAGAGCCAAAGTCACTGCCTACATGCAGGGAAATTAGATTAAACATGAAAAGGCCAATCTGGTGAGACTGAGGGCTCATAGGAACTTGGAGGGAGCAGGTCCCACTCTGTATAGATTTTGTTCTGCTGTCTCCAAACAGGATTACCCACAGAGCAGTTAGCTGAAGAAAGAGCTTTCTTTACTGCTTCTCTTTTGGTTCCATGGTAGAAATATACACAAGCTTGGGAGAATTTAACTTGCTTCCAGTTGGCTGCTGAAGGTATCACTGACCAAACTATTTAGTTTAAAATGTAATGACCCTGTATATATCTATTCTTATTTGCATTGTTTAAAATTAGGTTATTTCAGAATCTAGCATAGCATTTCTCTTCTAAGGGTCAGCAGTTGCATCCTAGAGAGGTTTAGGTGAGTTACCAAAAGGATGGTAGGAAGCCAGGATGATTAATCAAAGATTCCCCATCCATCTGAAAATGGAGACGTGCATGAAAATAGTATTTTTGGGCCCACTCAAAGTAACATCTCAGACTCCTGGAAGCCATCTTGTGGTTTGTGCTTCTGTCAGACAGCTCTGCCTCTTGTTGACTGACTTGATATTGTAGATGAAAAGCTAATACTGCATTTACTATCTCATTAATTTTAATTTTTCCAGAGATTTCCCCTGTTCAGAAGTCATTAGGGTTATAACTCCTGCTGTGTAGAGAATTTCAAATAACCAGCCGCAATATTCTATTATTCTAGACCAATAAAACTACAATTTGAGACTGGTAAAAGAGCAGTTAGGCAAACTTTTTTAATCCTGGCGTTTACCCTCTAATTATTTTGTCTCTAATTTGAATCGGATTTTTTTTTTTTACAAAATTAAGATCTGATTTATCCACTTGAATTTTGTATCTGTTGCATAAAACTATATACGTTTTCATAGAGGTGCAGAGTTTTTGTTCAGTTTTGCATAATACATCTGTTGTGCATTAAAGCTATCCATGTTTGTATAATATTGTTCTTGTCCTTTTATCCTGCAGTGGTTGTGGAATTGCAGTAACACTATCAGGTTGACAGAGTGGCACAGTCATTTGTTACGAAGCAAAGCCTTACAACAGTATCTAGGATGAATTAGGGTCCACAAGCTAAAGATATATCACTCAGAAATCCAAAAGGGCCCTAAAAAAGCCTTCATTCACTGTTGTAAACAACAAAAAGCCTATTATACTAAAAAACTGTTGGTAACATTTGGAGACAATTTTGATTGAGAAATGCTATCAGGTATTCTTTTTTTCCAGGTTATTTCTGGCATAGATTTTTTTTCCTTATTATTCATATTCTCCTCTCCCTTTGTCACACTTACTCTCGCTAACCTTTTGAGAACATGACACTAACACCAGAAGACCATGAGAAACCAAAATAAAGTTGAAACATTCCAGCAAAGTAGGGTACTGTGGGAGCTAGGAATTCCTATCAGGAATTTCAAATTGGCAGTCACAACTGCCCAATAGCAAATAATATAACATGGACATGCAAGGTAGAACTTCTATTAAAGTTGTAAAGCACTTAACATTCATAATATTCCAGTAAAATGCTCTTATAATGAACTTGCTGATGAAATCAACTGAAACACACATATGTATGTTTTCCTTAGCTCCCACTTCAAAACTCCCAGCTTAACCAGGGGAGAAAGTTAACTCAGAGCTAAGTCACTCTTCAACACCACTTATTCCTCTGGAAATTTTTAATATTGCAAGAAATAAATGATGCTAGGAACATTCAAGACTCCCTCCTGTAATAGTTCTTGTCAGCAGGAGGCCATGCTGACTCACTATACTTCAGCCCTAGGTCAGGGCCTCCGGCCTGACTACAGACCAAATATCCATTCTAGCGGGCCGTCCTTGTGTGGGGTGGGACAGCAAATAAACAGTTAAGCTGTCTCTGGTAAACCACATGGTAGTCTGGATGTGGCACTGTTCAGCGCAGGCAGCAAATGACATTTAAATGGTTTCGGTTCAGCCCATTGGCAGTTTGAGCCCCGGCCCTGGATCAGGGCATGGCAATAAACAGCAGTTACACAGTAGCCTGGTCAGCTGCACAGCAGTTTGAGCCCAGGCCCTTGATCAGGATGGGGCAAGAACCAAACATCAAATGGGTAAGTAGTCCAAAGGGTTTCAAGGCGCAGGCCTATCTGCAGGCTGAGCCAAGGGTCAGGTCTCCTTGCTGGTGGAGAGCTGACAAGCACAGGGGTTTTGCCCCACAGGGGGAACCTGCCACTCAAGGGAAGTGGTAGCAGGGGGACGCAGGCAAGGGGACCTGTACCACTATGTCCCAGCCCAGGGCCCTAACGGTGGTAGTGCGATAGCCACTGGGTCAGCGGGACTCCAAGCCGTAATGCATTGTCCGGGTCGGTGAGTCAGTGGGAGTTCGAGCTACAGCGCCATGCCCAGCTGACCATTTTTTCAGCTGCCCCGGGGTTGGCTGTTCCTGGGGGCCTACCTGGCTCAACTGCTGCTCCTCGGTGTCAGCTGGGGACAGTGGCGCGGGCAGCGTGTCCATAGGCTCGGGATCCTGTGTGGGCAGGGTCTATGAAGGCCAACCCACTTGGGTGGGTCTAGTAAGGGTTCTGGGGGTCTGGGTAAATCTGTGGGGCCCAGCAGCGGCTTTCACAGCCTTGTCCAATGATCCAGGTCCGGCAGCAGCCGTGGCGGTCTAGACCAGTGCTCAGGGCCTGGCAATGGCCCAGGTGGCACAACCCAATCCTCCCTCTGAGGGCAGTGTGGCAGGGTCTTCCTCTGCTGAGGCTGGGGAAGCACCTCTGCCCTGCTCAGCAGCTGAGCTCTAACTGATCTTGGAGCTCCTCTTCTTATGCCCCAAGTTTTAACTTCCTGTTTCCTGGGGACGAGGCTGGGTGGTTCTGGCACTGCCCACCAAGGGGTTTTGTGGGAGTTTCTTCCTCTGGTTCATCGGGAGGCCACGCTGACTCACTACATCTGCCCCCAAAAAACTCCAACCATGCCAGCACATTGTCACAGTCTTTACATTTGGATGCTTAGTTAGGTAAATAGGTGTAATCTGAAGTCAAATAGGTGTAATCCAAACAACTGGCCTGACTCTCAGAGGTACTGTGAGCACTTGCTGCTCCTCATAAAATAAGTAGGACCCTCGGTGCTCGGGACCTTCAAAAATCAAGCCATACCTTTGATATTTATCTTTCTAAATATGGATTTAGGTGGTCAACTTCAGGTACTGATCCCTGAGTTGGCCTTGTGGTCTAGATACAAAGCCTAACAAATCCGAATGAAAGGCAAGAAGTTGGATGGGAGAAAGGAGGGCAAAGCTTCAGTTGCTCAGGCAGTTCTGCATGCCTCTTTCACATCAGTTCACGCTCACTCTTTGTGAGCATTGCAGAAGAACTGAGCCTCCAAGGGGGACTTGAATGAGCAGTGACTTGGTGAACCCAAACTGATGACATCACGGAGAAAAATTCATTTTTATTTTCTGTGGGCTTGTCTACACTACAGAGAAAATTGAAGCTGCCAGTCGATCTCCCAGGGTTCGAATTAGTGGGTCTTGTGAAGACACACTAATTTGAACTGAGAGGGTGCGTCCATCGGCACCTGTAGTCGTCCTCCTCCTCCCGTCGAGTGGACTGCACCAAAACACAGTTTAAGATACTTCAACTCCAGCTACATAATTAACATAGATGGAGTTGCGTATCTTAAATTGACTTTCCCCTTTAGTGTAGGTCAGGCCTGTGGAGTATCTCCAGTCAGAAAAGCCAACCAGACAGAATACAAATGGTAATTGCAGAAGCACTAGTTTTTACTTCTTAAACAAAACCCAGCCAGCCAATTCAACAGTGCACAGTGCAGGTAATCGAAAAACACACATCTGGAATGCAAAAGGAATACCTCTGGCAAAACATAAATACTGTCTTTCACAGGTGAACTAACCTTTGTGTAAACATCAACTCTGTTACAGAATTTTAACAGGTCTGCTGCTTTTATTCTTGAAGATAGCGCCTCAGAACATCTGTTGTGATTCCCTTTAAATCCGCTAATCTTCTTGTTGATGAAGTGTCTCACATTGTAGTCCATAACACATCAGGGAAGTACAGGGGAAAAAAGATTAACTTCAGTTTAAGCAGTGGTTCAAATATTCTTAAATATCTGCTTCGTGCAGTAAAATTCCAGGCAAAATGAACATGGGCTGCTTAAAAATGTAGGGGCACAAATACAACTGCTTATGTGCTCCTTACCATCCGCTTTCAGTAAGCAATACTTTGGAAGCCTAACATGTAAAATAATACGTAAAATCGGTTAAATGCAGGCAGTTTCACCTTTTTTATAGGAAAGTAAAAGTGATTTGAAAATATAAACATAGCATTAAGAGAAGTGATCAGTTGATTGGTCATCTTTGCAATTTTGCTTTGATTAGATTAAAATAATTTGTATTTCTAAAGTCCTTGAGCTACAGGATTGACCGGAGACCATGATTTTTAAGATTATCATTCAAAAAGCTAAGAGCTCTCTGCTACTTTCTACTATGTGATATTTAATTTATATTGATAAAGGTCTGTTGTGTATATTGGTGCAAAGCAGTAGCTCTGCCCTAGAGGGCAGATTGGAGCCCTTCATTTCACTGGAATAGCAAGAGCAGAATAGAAATAATCCAAAGCAAATCGGCAAATAGCCAGTGTTAACTCAAGTCAACTCTTCTTAAAGAGTTCTCACAAACTCTACCAGAAATACACGGTTTCATGATGAAATTTCAATCATATAGTGTTACACAGATCTATCCTGACCTCAGAAGATGGGAGACAACGTGTCTCATATATTTACTTGATCTAAATATTCTAGTTAGCAACTTGTTTTAAATGTGCACTATATTTTGACTGGGTAGAATGTGGACTGTAGAAGCTATGATCAGATTGACCTGTGGTTTAGAGAAGTGAGTTGTCTGATTTAAAACAAAAACTGTGAATTACTAGAATAAAAGAAGTCAACAAAATTTTAAACAGGAAAACATTTTAATTTGAAATGGATTAATCTAGCTGTCCAAGCAAACTTCTTGTCACATTCTCAAAAGTTTTACTAACAGATTTCTTTAGTGTTTGGGCTTAAAGTTTTAAGCACCCTTTCTACTATTTCTAAATTTCTTTTCTAGCTAGAGAGCCAAGTACAAACCCAATTTTCTGCATACCTCTCCTACCAAAGATCATGGTAATGGTGACCACATACCTTAGTATAGAAATGAAGCCCAAAAATGTTTCATGTTTGGCATGGTTGCATGGAAGCTAACCTGCCTTATATATAGTGAGAGTGAGTTCTACTGGAACATTGCACGTTTTATTCCAGAGTTGAATTCAGACCATGATGGCTACCAGTTTTTTTTCCTCAGTCAATTCTGTGCTTCATATTTTTAAATGTATACCTAATGGCAAGGAAACCAGAGCTTTAAAAAACTGGAAACATGCAAACCAATACACCATGGTATGTGTGCTTTCTGTATTTTTATACAATCAACAGAAAGGAAGTGTGTACAGAAAAAAAAAACCATTGCTTTAACAAAATATTCGATTTCTTCATTCTCCATTTTGCTGCAGTAATCTATCCAATGAATTCAGAAATCTCTACCACTTTACTCTTTTTGTGCTCTGTTGAAGAATGCATATCAAATCAGCAAAACTTCTGTCTCATGCTGGTGTCCTAGCAATGGTGCTCATATTCATAAGACCTCATTGAACAGTCTGACAGAAATTCATTCTGAAATAGCTAGTGCAGAATACTGTACTGTGGAAAGTTTAGTATAGTAGGTTTAACAAACCAATGAACTTCCAACCAGCCAGATGGATCTGCCATGATTGACATCTAAATAAATTGATGAATAGACATGTCAAGTACTTTCACTGGTGAGGGGTTTACTGTTGGTTTTTTTTCTTTGTCCTCTCTATTTTTAAGAAGGCAAAAATAGTTCTAATACCACTCCTGGTGGTAGCGTATCAATTCTTTGAGTTTCTAATCCTTGTCATGAGGCAGAAAATATTGGTGACCAGTATTTTTTTTCCTGTATGTTGATTTATTTATATTAGTTGTTTTTAGGTCACAAAGTCATTTAGCTTTCCTGGTGTACACAGACACAGTATATGCTTTCTAAATTATTCTTTTTCCTTGCCGTTTCAGAAAGCCAAACGTGCCACAGTGTTTGTTTGAGCTGGCCATGTTGGCCAGTTTCCTTCTGAGTGCCTATAATCTTCCAAGGTAGCTACACCATTGCACTCAATAAGTACTCTAACACTGCAGATACAGTTACTGGAGAAAAAGAAATCTTAGTTGTGAACTAACAAAAGGCCACATGAGTGGAAAAATGTATCATTGCCCCCACAAACATGCTTCTTTTCCCCTGCTCCACTTTTCTAGAAACTAAAGATTGTACACCATAGTGTACATAGTGTATTCCTAGACCTTTGTGTGCTGCCCTGTTATTAACTGTATCATTCTTTGTAGCCTGACTGTAACCAGCTAAGTGATATATTACAAAGGTGTGTGTGCTAGAGAAATTGCGCTAATACTCATGTCTGAATTAGTGCCTTGAAAGGTGAACCATATTTAATACTATCTTTTATGTACATCACTTTTCATATTTTGTTTTACAGTTGCTGCTAATTTACAGAAGATAGTAGATGATCCTAAGGCCTTGAAAACATTGACTTTTAAATTGGTAAGTATAATCTTCTTGGTGACAAAATAATACACACAGAAAATTATTACTAATATTTGAAACCAGCTTTTTTGGCGGTTCTTTTATACAGAACATTAAACATTTTTAAACCATTTAGGGCAGCACACAAACCAAAAGCAAAATCAGCCCTCTCTTCTACAGCTGAAACAGCATTGCAAGAAACGACTCTTTGGAATGCTATGATCTGATAATGCCTAGATAGTACATTCTGTTGGGATACACAACTGTCCTGAATATGCTGCAATTGCTGGTGGCACTTGCTTGTTGGAAAAAATTGCACACATTTTTTACCTTTGTCCAGTTGAACCAATGAGGGTTCTGATCTATGCTGAGAGAGAGCCATTTAATTCAGGCCTCTAAATCCTTTCCTCAGTATTTAAGTGTGTGTTTGGAAGCTACCCAGAAGTCATTGCAAAGGGTCCTAGAATGCATTTATATAACCGTGGCTCTAAGGGAAGGTTTGTGTAGATGTGTCAGCCTGGTCATGACTTAAAAATGAATTGCTATGTGAATAGGCTATGCTTACTGGGTGGAAAAACAATAGAGGCAATTATACAGTCTTTGTTCCTGCAATGGTTTCCATGTTGAGTATAGGAGAACTCAGTGAAGGCCCACATGCTACAGTATTGCACTCTAGGCTCTCCTTAATTAAAATAAGTTGGGAATTTTGGTGCAGACAATCATTGTACTGTTCTCTGGCAATGGATCTGAACTGTATACATGAATTAAAGTGAATTCAAGGCTACTTTCTCCTAATAAAGCCTTCCTGTGGAGCCACATATTCTTAGCTGTAGGGGGGAGAGAGCACATTGTACAAGGTGAATATTTAAAGGTCTGATGTGACTGGTGAGTGTAGAGCCACTCAAGTGGAAGCATAATGAACAAGAAGTAACCCTAACTCCAGCCATCAAATCACAATAATGGGCTTTAATGGACATGCCTGTTTTTATGGCATACTCACACCAGTTACTAATGACTGTAGTCCCTCATGTACCTGTGAAGTAGGGAGATGGGAATGGCATACAGGTCACTCAAAATAAACATGAAGTAAAGATGTACCAAATAGTTGTCATAGCAATGGAACATAGTCAGGTTTGATCTAACTTACTATTTTGCTGCTTTTAATACGTTAATACAAGTTGACTGAAATGATCATCTGTAGCTGCCTGATGTCCCTGTCAAAACAATGCAAGATGTGTTAATAAAAATGTAATCTTACATTGCAAAGACGAACATCAATGAAGCCAATTCTAAAATGCTATATTTGCATTTTTCCAAAATTAAGGAAAAAATGTGTTCAGCCAAAGCTGTTGATTGATTACTTATGTAAATAATACTGCTACCAATTAACTTTCTAGCTTTTAGCACTCTTTGCTGAGAGTGACTGCTGGTTATGAAAGAATAGAATAAATGCCTCCTAGACAAGAGGCCATGCAGAGAGATGCTTTCTCTGTAAAATAGGCAACTTCATGATGGGTAATAGTCTAAGTTGGATTTTTAGAGAGACTGGATTTTTCGTGGTGTGAGTATAGATTAGCTAGTCCATCCACTTGCTGGTGTAGGATTATTCACTCTGTCATTTTAAAATGACATAATAAATGGGGCTTCCAACTTGTCCCTTTTGAGAATGTTCCACGGAACCAGTCATTCAGGAAAAAGTGTTAATATAGGTTTAAAACTTCCCTTTGCTTGATTTCATACTATTAATCCCATACTGTAAACAATGTCTCTATTTCTGTGCCATTTTATCTCTATTTTTGTCTTTCCCCTTTGTTGGTATTTAGCCAGGCTAGTTACATAGCATTTGGTTGGCTTAATAGTTGATCCCCAAAAAAATCCACTTGACATGTGTTCTCCCATTTTTCTGACATCCCTTCAGTTTGTGTATTTGGTTTCTGATATTGAGGTTCACAAGGTGGCTTGCAATAATCCGAATTCCTGTAGGGAAGGAGTATCGCTATCCTGGCCTATGAAGAGAGGCCTTATGTATGGTCCAAAGTGAAGTTGGTCACCTCTGGGTTGGGGAGGTGCCAGGTCATAAGTCATTTAAAATTTCTATGTACAATCAACCTTTTTTTTTTTTTTTTTTTTTTTTTTTTTTTTTAAGCATTACCCTGTTTTCAATTGCAGTTCTATCTCCTGTTAACATTACTGGGTTGGACCCTGTGTGTTAACTTGTGAGGGACTCTCTTCTATTTAGATAGTTCTCCCACAGATGTTCTTCATTAGGTAATATTTTTCAAGAGTGAATCTAATTCCTATTAATATTTATAACCTCCCAATTTCATATTATCTGTCAGTATATTTAAAATACATATTTAATATGTGATCTTATTCCTCTTTCACTCAGGTCGTGGAATTAGATGCTAATAAAATAATGCCTGACACTGAACTTTATCCAACACACACGCTCCTCTTTCGCTAGTAAATATTTCCTGAGAAGCTGAAGTTCTTCGAGTGATGTCCCCGTGGGTGCTCCACTCTGGGTGCTGGTGCATCCTCATGCCAATGACTGGAAATTTTTGTAGTAGTGACCTGCCATGCCACGTATGCATTGTGGCACCTCCTCATGCTGTTGTTTACCATTAGACACATGTGGCAGGTCACTGCTACAAAAATCTCTGGTAGCAGACGGAGTTCCGTTGACTCACCCTTTCGTCACTAAAAAACCAAAACAAAATTTGTTAATTCTCCTCCGTTTTATCCTTAATTCCAAGTTTAAACTCCTACTCTATCCATCAAAAAAAATTCTTAAAAAAAAACAAAAAAATCAGAACAGCTCATTCTTCATTTTTTTGTCACCTGTTTGTCCCCATGCCCGGATCTCCAGGCTTCAGACATTGTGACTCTTGCCAGGAGGCTATGCCAGTCTCAGACAGTCATGCCTCCTGCATAAGGTGTCTCGGGGAGGCCCACTTTGACTCAAAAGTATGCATACTGCTGCATTCTTACAGCTAGAGCTTGATGTGACTCTGCCAACAGGCTGAAGACCTACCTATACGAAAAGTTGCTTCATCCATAGGCTCTTC
>JANRFK010006693.1:35276547-35289850 GCA_030068395.1 Apalone spinifera
TCATGGGAGGAAACTCTTAGGCTATGTCTACACTGGTGGCTTCTTGCACAAGAATATCTTGCGCAAGAAAATGTCCACACTGCCATGTGCGAGTTGTGCTTTTGTACAAGAGCATCCATGGCAGTGGGGACGCTCTCTTGTGCAAGAAAGCTCCAATAGCCATTTTAGCCATAGGGGTTTCTTGCGCAAGAAATCCCTGCCGAGCATCCACACTGCCCTCTTGCGCAAGAGAGCTTACAACTGTTAGAAAAGAGCGTAGGTCTTGCGCAAGACGCCCTCTCTTACCACGCCGTACTGTAAATTTCCTTGCGCAAGAGCAGGTGAGCAGTGTGGCTGCTCTGTGGGTTCTTGCGCAAGAACAGCTGTACTTGTGCAAGAAGCCGCGAGTGCAGACATATCCTTAGCGGGAACACTTCCCCCAGCCTCTCTGCCCCCAAGTTAATGTCACACACATTGGATTAATGCAATTGCGGGATAGTTGCATAAGGGGGGTTTGGTGGGGGCCAAACTAATCCCTGTTGGTAGGAGGATGGTGGGAAAAATCCTTCGAGGGGGTGATATGACATGTTTTACTTCTGGTCATATGTCCATCTTGACCCAAGCGTGTTACCTCCAGAGGCATGGTTAACGGGGGTCAGGAGGTATGGCTAATGGGGGTTGGGGCATGGTTAACAGGGGTCAGGGGGTGTGGCTAATGGAGCACCACCAAAAATTATACAAACCTGCCTTCCCTGACCCCACATGACTCCTCCCTGAGCCACTCCAGCACATGAGAGGAATGGGATAACCCCCTCCCCTCCCCCAGCCCAGTCCCTGTAACCCTCCATCTTTGCTTTGCCTTCTCTGTGCCTCTTCCCCCAAACCATGTCTCTTGAGTGCTGCAGCCTAGGGACAAGCAGGAATCTGTCACCAGTAGCAGAGGTTGCCCCCCCCTCCCCCCCCCACACACACATTCATTGGCAGCAGCAGGAGAAGTAGAACAATATGGCCCTAACTTGCTCGGCTCCCAATCACATTGCTCCATTTCCTGCCGGTGAGTGCTCTCCAGCGTATCACTCAGGAGGGACTGTCCCCGCTCTCACTGGCAGGACTCAGAGGAGTTGCGGTGAAGGGGCAGAGAGAGGACAGAGCAGGGATGGGCAGAGTTGGGGCCTGGGGTGGAGGGGGGTTGTTGCAGCCTTCACATGGGCTAGTAGTGGTGCAGGGAAGAGTTACGTGTGTGTGGTGGGGGGGGTGTCATGTGGAAACATGGCCCAAAATGGTAGGTTTTTTCATAATATTTTTAATTAGCCATATTAATTTAAACATTTTGTACGTTGATGTAAGTGATAGAGGATAGTCCTAGCAGTCTGGTGAATACACCATTTTGTTACTAATGTAGCAGTACAGAGAACATTTATAGCATCGTTGTCAGATATTCCTTTCCAACGTATTATAATGAATGTTTGTTTTCTTCTTGCAGGCTTCTGGCTGCGATGGTACTGAGATCCCAGATGAAGTGAAACTGATTGGGTTTGCTCAGTTAAGCGTCAGCTGATGCCGGTCCCTCAACACCCCTCCGAACCCCCAGCAGAATTGTGAGATTGTGAGGAGGCCAGCTTAGATGCAAAGAAAATTAAAGCACCCACACTGAATTCTGCTTCATTCTCTAGCAATTCACTAAGTCAGAGGAAGCAAAGCCCTCAGCTACACCGCTGCTGCTAACATTCAAAATGCTACTAAATGTTTCTAATCAATTTGGATTTCCCCTATGTGACAAGCATATGGAAATGCACTCAGGTGGCTGTATTTATTGGTTACAAAAGGAATTTTCTATCAAATTTATTTCAGCTTTCATAAAATTTCAGTGATCCTGTTTTAATTATCTACTTCTGATTGGCAATACCATCTCTGTTCTGTTGTACTTAGAAATGAACATAATTATTAAAGTTAAAATTCATTAGCCAAACTTGAATTCTAGTTTTAAAACTGACTGTGAATTTTATTTTTCATATATTTATGCATTACATAACCTAGCTATAAAGAAATGATTGATATGATTATGTGCTATTTGCAGTTAATCTCTTGTTTGGGGGGAAACGTTTCAGGTATATCTCGGAAGTATTTGTAACTTCTAGTTTTTGAAATGATGTAATTATGAGTTTAGGAAGTGCTTGTTGGTTTGTGTGTCTAAAAACTAATCCACAATCTAATTGTCAAGGGTGTGGGAGGTGCCTTGCAGACATGGATGTTTTCAGAATGTGCCTGAGGCTGCTTAAATCTAGAATAGTCTCAGTTCTAGAAGCACCGTATATATTTATCTGAGTTAGAATGGGGTATACTGTAACAAAGACTTTAGACAAGTTTGGCCTACACAGAGCTTTGTTGGGGAGTCTAAAAGCAAGAATTGCTATTAAAATATTGCCGTTAAGGTAGACTGCTTACTGTGCCCATCTCTGATTTGGCTTATCCTTAAGTGATATAAATTATTTTGTAAAATTGAGAAAACTTGAACAGAATCCAAGCGTTACTTGAAATTCTGCAAAATACCAATGTGGAGTGAAATAATAGAAAAAGGGGTTTGTGCAATGACTAAAAGGTAAAATTTTGTAACAAAAGAAACACTTCTGACCCAAGTAGTCTTTATGCTTACTTAATCTGTGACATAGCTATTATGGAGCTAGTAAATGTTAGAATGATTCTGAAATTTGGAGCATATGTTCAAGGAAGTATATTCCTTGGATATTACCATTTAAACTACTTCCTAGCTAAAACTAGATAAATGGCAGCTCTTTAATGTACTGAAAATGGCAAATATATATTATTAAGAAAAAGTTATTTATAATGCCTTGTCATAATTGTTGGGGTGTTCTAGAGCCAATTGCATAAAACTCAGTGTAATTTCATTCCATTTTATTGTTTACACAATTATTCAAAGATGACTGCAAAGGTAAAAGGAAAATAAAAGTGTTGCACAAATAAATTGTGTAATGGGTTTCCTTGATCTGTGTATTGTGCACATTACAGTTGTAATATAGCAAATAGCACTCTTTCTTAAAAATTAACTTGTGTTCTTTAGTAGGCTTCTAGAAAATGCCACCTGTAAAAGAAACCGGATTCATAAAGGTTAGAAGAAGAAATGGAACAAAATCTCATTATCTTCTCCTGTCCATCTGCCTGCAATGAGGGATTGCTCCCTGCTACTTGGTGTTCAGTGCTTTCTCTAATCTAGTATTGAAAGTCTCAAGTGTTGAGGCAGTAGTTGTGAATGAGGCAACAATGAGTGCAGAACTGAAACTGTGGAACTACCTTCTCAAGGTGTTTTGAATCCGAATAAGGAAAGTGCTTGGGGAGAGAGTGCAGTTTGACAGGAGATGTAATTAAGAAGTATCAGTGATGGAGGGAGGAGGGTTCTATTGAAATAGGAGTAAACTAAAAGGAGAAATTATAAACCCATCTGGCTCCTGATGAAGCACTTCTCATGCTTGTAATGCTGTGAACAGATCATTAGTTACTAAGCAAGAGCAAAAGTCTTCAGGTACATGAGCAGTGATTGCACTTAATAATTCTTGGCACATACAGCATCTTGGATTTTTAAAGTACTGAATAATTATTAACTAATTTTCCTGTGAAAATAGGTGGGTAACCTTCATTTTACACAAAAATGATGTTCAGGGAGGCTTGCTGCTTGTCCAAGGCTACACAAGAAATCAGGATTAGAAATTCCATGCTGCCCTAAAGAATCCAGGGAGCAAGCTCAGACACCACAATAATTGGGGTATGTAAGTGGCTAGATAGAAAAAATATAATATATTTTTGAAGTAGAGGACAATATCCTAGAAGGGCGAATCTGTTGTATTGCTGCTCCTTAGAGATATGTGGTAGAAGCACGAAAACTCTTTAAAAGTTTTCCTGGATACAAAGAAAAAGCTGGTCTTAACTACAGAAGACAGCTTCTTTGCTTTATTACAGTTGCATTAAAGTGCTTTTTGCAAGTACCAAAGTACTGTGTGTAAAGTAGCACCCACAACAACAAAATGCATGTAGAAGAAAAGTAACTCTAGGGGAAAAGAACAGCTTTACAGCTAGCTCAATGTATCTCAAACAGCCTGTGCCACCTTGTTTACCTAACGGCTCCTTAGCCACAGAGCCTTGTGGCTACCATTGGCTCCAGTTTGCTGTTTCTAGCCAAGAGGAGCTGGGAGAAGTGGCTTTCTGTGGCTTCCCTTGGCTGGAATCGGTGAACTGGAGCCAATGGGAGCCATGAGGCTCCATGGCTTCCTTTAGATAAATAAGGTGATGGGAGCCCACTAGCAATTTTCCAAAAGCAGGCCTGTGGCCCACTTTGAGAAACATTGATCTAGTCAATATTAATCTCATGAGGCAGATTACGGGGCCAAAACTGTTAGTTAACAATATCCATATAAACAAAGTTAGCAAGTTACTTGATGCTCCAAGTTAGCAAACAGGAAAAAAATGCTTAATGTGGAAAGCAGTGTGCACCTTCTGTGTAGGAATATAAACAGAAATCACAATGGAATTCCAGAGTGAAGGACCATTAAATACTGCATTCAGATACTTCCGTTGAATATAGAGAGGAAAAGAAAACTAGTGATTGTTACATGAGCAGTTTTGCATGAGAAATGACCAAGACATAGATGCAACTTTACACTGCAGTGATGTATGGCCCCAGAGTAGTCATGGGTACAATTTGCAGGAGTTTATCAGGCAGTAATTATATGTCTAGTAAGGGATGGAGAGAACCTGGTTACATTCAAAAGGAGAAATGTCTTGTTAATTAGATTAACTTGGAACTGGTGAGCTACTGTATAGCTATCTGTGAAACCAGGGAATGGGACTTATTGGAGAGATTACCAGTGTTTTGGCAGCAATGATTATATGCCACTGCTTACAGATTTGCACTTGTAAGAGTTATTTGTTAATTTAAATGTCTGTGGAACTTGCCATTTCAGTGCACTTTTATTTCCAGTGTTGAAAGCAGCTTTCATTTTGGGCAGGGATTGAAGCCAGTAGATGAAAAATAAATTGTGTCTGCCCACTGCTGTAAAAGGATGAACATATAACCCAGTTCATCACTAAACTGACCTGAACTCTGGTGAGCAGTTGTTAGCTGATATTCAGCTAAAAATATACTAGTGAGGTAAATAGGGGCAGGGTGGAATTTTCATTCTCTTAACAATCAGGATGTGAAATATTCAATATATTTAACCTTAGGCTTCCACCTCTTTTCTTTGTGCCTCTTCCCAGCAGCTACTAACCTTTGCTTCTACTATTTCCTTTTTCTGATGTTGAGTGAGACGGACTTTACCACTTACCCAAACTTTATAAGAGATTTTGCACAGCTTCCTGGTATATGACTCCAATATAGACTGTAGTTCTAGGTTTCAAACCTGCATTGGGCAGCTACTTTTCCCAGAAGCCCCAAGCTGCTTCCTGTAAGGGCATCCAGAAACAGGGGCCTAAAAGGGACAATAAAAGTAGAAGAGAGGGAGGCAAGTGCTACCAAAAGCCATAGTCCCTTTCTCCTGCTACCATATCTACTGGATCCGCCACTGTTTGTGTAACTGGCTAATCTTGATGGTATTTGACACAAGCATCCCAAAGGTTATACCTTGAACAGATCCTGCTTTTATTCCCCTAAGACTGGAAATGAAGAGGCTCCTGTGCAGTATGCTCTAAAACAACATTATCTTCCTAAGAAATTGATCAGTATGTGTAACTTGTAGATGGGACTCCCTCATTTCTCCCACTCTGACCCCACTAATCAGAGGCTTGTTTTCCTTTCCACCGGCTAGTCCCGCATACTGATGATGGATGTTAGATAAGTTTGTTCCTGAAATCAGTCATAATGATTGGTCTGACGCAGACCTACATAAAAAAAAAAATCTGCTAATTAAGTGTGGTGAAAATACAGATTCTGTTTAGCAGATAAGAGTTTTCTTTTTAGGGTCCTTCAAAGCTCAAAAAATGTGATACCTTGTTGGTAATTAAAAATATTCATCAGAATAAGCAATTCGGGGGGGAGGAGAGGAGATTAGGTCAGTTCCAATACAAGTTAGGTTGATTGTGGAGATTTTTCACAGCATCAGGTGGCCAGTTCACAGAGCACCTTGCAGTGTTTCCACACCCAAGTGCAAACACTACTATAGTGCTCGTTTTAAAGGGAGAAGTTGGCAGACAACTTTTGGGATGAACGTCTCTGATCTCCCTATGCTAATGAGCAACTAGAGTTCCTCAAACCAGCTAACTCCCCCCCTCTCCCCCCCCCCCCCAGCAAAAATCTCTTTACTTGAGTTTTATTACACAATGGTCCAGTTTGTTAAATATCCACACTTAATAGCTGAGTAGTGTGACATGTTAGTAATTCATTTTGTCACTGTGAATAAACCCAACACACTACAGTGTACATAAAAATGTGGTTTTATGGCTGCTTTATGATTGTTAGATGGCTGCTTGTCAAACTGTTTGCGCACACTGAAAATAATCTGAGGTGTTGAATCAAACCCAATAGCTGAGAAGTAAAGAATTTCATAATCTTCATAAGCAGTGCTGCATGAAGTAGATTAGATATTAAAGGGAGTTATTCATAAAGTTTTATGGCCGTAAGCAAGAAGATTTAGTTTTCACTGCATGGACCAAATGAGAGGTAATAATGTCCTTCTCAAGAAGGAAGTCCATGTAGTGCCTTGCCGTCTAATCTACAAACATGAATTTGAAAGGCTGTGTTAATCTGCTGTCTTGGTGGAATGAAGAAAGCCATTAGGACAGATGGATGCGTTTATGTGGGGAAACAGTGAAGGCTTTTTTACTCAACATCAATTCCTCATATTAATTCCTCCCCTCTATCCCTCTCTATCCCACAATATTTAAAGTGCAAATATTCTGAATGAAAGGTGTCTGCTTCCTTTCCATCTGACAAAGACCTGTAACTAGAAAGGGCTTCAAGGACTGAGTTATTTGATTCTTTCCTATTATCATAAGAGAAAAGCATAATTCGCTAGAGAGTGTCACTGCTCACATATGGAAAGCTTTAAAAATAAAGGTCCTCTCTATTTAATAGTTTAAATTACTGTGTGTTGGTAAATGGTTCCATTCTGCCTTCCCAGTTCACCTGCTCAGAACACTGTAGGTACTTACTAGAGCATGTAAGTTTCTCTCTACTTCCTAATTTTTTGGCAGATGAATGACATGCGGCCTCTCCAGAGTGAAAGGGATTTAAGGTAATCATGAGGTAATATCTAGTCTTGGCTCTCTGAAAAACACCTAACTTTGTTGTCATCTGAAATGAAAAGTTTTTACAAAAACCATAGGCACATGTGTGACTTAGTGGTTGTGGATGGGAAAGAGCTGTTTCTTAAACTGCTTTCAAATGAATAGGTACAGGGATCTTATATCCTGGTTACAAAACATTTTTTTTCAGTTTACACAAAATATCAGTGCTAGAACTGGAATATGATTCTAAGCAAGAGGTCTGCCTCTTTGTAATCTGAAAAGCTTGAGAGCTTATTTTGAGTCCATTTGGGAACACCTACACAGCAGGGCTAAAGTCAAATTAAGCTATACAACTTCAGCTATGTCAATTGTGTAGCTTAAGTCAAAATGACTTAATTCGGCTTTTGATGCTGTCTACATAGCAGGAAGTTGAAGGAAGAACACTCTTCCTTCGACTTCCCTTACTTGTGAAATGAGGGTTACCACGAGTCGGAGTAAGAAGTCCTCCATCTCAACATTATTTTGAAATAGTCTTGTAGTATAGATGCGCACTATGTTATTTCAAAATAACTAGCCAATTAACCCATCATAAGATGGGATTTTTCAGGTCTCTCCTTCACGTTGGTCTTCTCTCCTGAGCCTCCGGTCTCTCTCTCTCTCTCTCCTACTGCCTCTCTCTCTCTCTCTCTCTCTCTCAGCTCTCCTCCACCTACTGCCTCTCTCTTTGTCTCTCCCTTTCTTTTCCCCTCCCCCTCCTGCCTCTCTCTTTGTCTCTCCCTTTCTTTTCCCCTCCCCCTCCTGCCTCTCACTCTGGGGGCTGCGGAGCCCAAACGGCCATTTGGGCTCCGCGTTCCCTGTGCTGCATGGGGAGCACAGAGCCCAAATGGTCGCTTACACCACTTTCTCCCATGCGGTGGCCCGGCTGAGCAGCGCAGAAGTCAGCCGACTGCCAGAGCGGGAGGCAACAGCGCCGCCTAGAGGGAACAGCCAGCATTTCAGCGTTAGTCACAGACATTGGGCTACTATATATATAATGCTGCTGTGTAGACATACCCTTTGTGCAGGAATCTGGAAAAGTCCTATAAGTATTGTCTCCTGCATTCAGATCTGAAGTATTATGTATTTTGATATTAAATCTGATTTCTGTGCTATTACACAGAAAGATGAAGTTCTACAATTGGTAGTTTTATAAGATTAGCACGTGAAAAGCCTCTCTAGATCTATAAACCATTACCATTCACAAAACAATTAAAACATCTGTGACCAGAAAATACTGAACATTTATCTTTAACATGTTAGGAGTTATGTGATATAAGCTGCTGAATAGTTGTGACAAAGAAATGCATATTGTGTAAAACCCCTGTATTGTCAGTCAGTGGCATAGCACAAACTCTAGACTACAACAATAACTGTAATGTAAAACCGAGTGGCTATGAAATAGTGTGACACAGCTCTTACAGGAACAGAGGTGAGTTAGCTCTGATTCCCTTACAATTTCAGTTGGTGCATTTGGCCTCCTATCCCCTGAAATCCCTTTATTTCAGCACTGCTATAGAGATCCATGCCATGAGTGTGTGTCTCTATATATTCTTACAGGGAAAGTACCTTTATTAGACTGGCCAATGCTTTCATCTATTGTATTAAGACAGAAGGATAGATTTTTTTTATTTTTTTTTATACCTAGACTGGTAAATGGATATGACCACTTTTCAATTATGTCGTGTTTGTAAAGTTATTTGGGTCAACTGAAAACTGTCATCTTACCAATTATTGCAATGGCTTATAATCGATAGATGCATTTTATCTGTGAACCAAAAATATTCACAACCACTTTTTAACTTCAAAAAAGCATTCATGTAGCACTTTAAAGACTAACAAGATAGTTTATTAGGTGATGAGCTTTCATGGGGCAGACCCATCAGAAGAAGTGGGTCTGCCCCACGAAAGCTCATCACCTAATAAACTATCTTGTTAGTCTGATCTTGGTAAAATAAAAAAGGACCTTAAAGACTAACATGGCTACCTCTCTGACTTCAGTCATACATGATTTTATATATTTTAGTTCATTTTGAAATGAAGGCATAACTCTGGACACATGATTAGTGTTGTTACAGCTAGAAAAATTACTCATCTTAAAAATTCCTCCTTAGCTTCAGCAATCAAACTCCACATAAAGTGGAAAAGTTTAGTGTGAAGTGTTGGACCTGACTTAAATCCACAGACTTCAGCATGATTTTTTTTGTTTTGAGTAAAGAGACACTGTGAAAATCAATGATTGAGTTCCAATAGAACATTCATTATGAGTTAGGTAGCTACATAAACAATTTAAAAAACCATAAAAATAGTTGATGTAAAACCATTGATAAAATCCTGGCCCCATAGAAGTCAGTGAGAGTTTTGCTATTGATTTCAGTGTGGCCAGGTTTTCACCCTGTTTCTCTAGTAAGAATTCCCTACTATGCTTTTGGATGCTATAAAGTGAATAATAATGACCCCACTGCTGCTCAAATCTATTTTTGATTTGACTGAAAAGTGGTTTAAAAAAAAATCCCAAACATCTTCCACTTCGCTCTGTGCAGCAACCTTTTCCTTTTTTTTAATAGCAAAGCATATTCAGTCAAGCAGAGAATACCTGAGAGACAGCTCTCCTGTTGTTTATGGTTGATGTTAGTGCAAGCGCTGTAAGACTGTCCATCAGACACTGCACAGTTTTGTTATCCATAAACATGAAGCCCCTCAAAAGTATTAAAGAACCAAAGTGATAAAAGTTTGTACCCACGTTATATTGGATACATTCTTTTTTTCTACCTCACTCTTAAAATATATACGTATATTCAGATCTGTGGATGAAAGCTCTTTAAATGCAATTTAACACTGTAGTCTAAATTACTTTTTCAGACAGTCTTGTAGCTTGTTTGATAATGTTCTTTTGCTGGATTTACAAGACCAATAAGCATCTGAATCTGAGGTCTACTATATTTGTTAATATCATTCAGAGCATTACCCTATAGAATCTCAAATAGGTTTGTATTCATGCAGATGAGCTAAAAACCTTGTTCATTTTCCCCACTTCCCCCTCTGCCCCCCTTAATCCCAAAATTTTCAGTATTCAATATAATCATGGCTTTGATCTTCTGAGGGAGTCATGATTTTTATTGCAATTAAAATCATTCCAGGATATTCAACCACACACATTTCTTAACAATGCAAAATCTCACTATATTCAGATGATGATTTCTGGTCAGTCTGAACATATTTGGTCTAGTCTTGCTGGAGTTGGTTGAGATATTTGCATATCTGGCGATAGTATGATTTAGGCAATGTAAAAGTTGATGCAAACAGCAAATATATACTGGAGTTCTGCTGTGAGAAGTAAGATATATTTAGCCCATGGTAAAAAAAAAATTACTTTTATTAATTGTCATATGCATTTTATTGCATTTACGTATCGATCGTGTCATGAAGCTATTCCTTATGGCATAAAATGACATCTCTTGAATAATATTAATGAGAACTTGAAACCAAGCGGGGAAGTTTGGGATTAGTACTGCCAGTGTGTTTACATAAATCAAGTTATAAATCACTTGTTTCTTTCCTTCACCCCATTTCCCCACCATTCCCACTCCCAGACTGTTTATTCTCTCTGCATTTATTTCCACATGCTAGCATGTAATGAGGACACCCATAATCTGATTCTGTGTTTCACTGGAAAGAAAATTGTTTTCCTCACCAATCAGCAATATTTAGTGCAGTTCTACTCAGGAAAAAAGATTGCAAACTACTTACTGTACTAGGGGGTCAACACCTACTGTTCTTCAATAATTGTATCAAATTTACTTATCCTTCTACAAGTAAGAAGCCTTTTCCTGTCTTCTAATGTACAGCACCAAAACGTCAATCTGCGACTTGTGACTAAAACATCATTAATTCCTTTTTTGTACATCATCACCAGTAATAGAGGTTTTGAAAGCCAAGTTATGCCCTCAGTGATACCACTGTACAAGCCTTTTGCCTTCAATGGGCTTCTACAGATTAAATCCTTTGGACCCTCTGTTAAACTCTTAATTTGTTGTTGACATGCACAAATGAACAAAACCAAGTTCACTATCTCATTAGAACTCTGGTTATTTCACATCTGTTTTAATGGTAACTAAAATATAAGGGAAGATGCATTTGTACATATGGGCCACACTGTCTCTTTCTTCCAGCTTTCTTGAAACTTAGTAATAGTGATATAAAATTAGCTTTATTTACCTGCTTTACAAGAGTCTAAGTGGTATCTAGATGGGTTTATTTTTAACCTTTTTGAAATTGACACTGAAAAGTTTTCAGTGTATTTCACTAACAACCTGAAATTTGTGGTCTGGAGCTTTTGAATGAGCAGGAAAAAAAATTGCATCAGACCATTTTCGTCAAGAAACCTTGAGTTCTGGAATTAGACAATCACTTATATTGATTACTAAATTATTCCTTAAGGATTCTGAAACAAAATGAATGACTGAACTGAATATATCATCCCCACCCCAGTTTCCTGTTCACCCGTTTCTGAACCCTTAATATTTTGACTTTTATAAACGTATGCTGTTGTGCTCGTGTTCTTTAGCATAGCTGAAACCTGAGACATTGGAATATTTTATCAGGATGTATGTTACAAGAATGAACTATGGAAAAGAGATGGAAAGAAGATCATCCCAAGGGACACGTATGTATGAAATAGTATTTTGCAATAAGTTGGTTTGGCATTTTGAAAAGTATTGCTGTGTAAATCTGTAGATGATCGCCTATGATGCTACTTTCCATATAGCTAGACAGCCCACAAATGATGATGCTGAATGCATCATGAATTACTGCTCTGGTGCATGCACTGCAGGTCTCAACATAACATTAAATTAAAAATAAACTTATAAACCACACTCAGCGATGGTGCTGACAGATTTTTATGTTCTAAAATTTTCCTAATGTCCTTGTGGATTATTTTGTGCCATTTTTAAACACACAAATATTTTTGTTTCCGCTTTGTCTGAGTCATGCCTACTAGTATTTATGAAACCCTGTGGGGGTCCCAAAAATTATAGACACTTTTATTTCAGTGTATCATCAAGTGTATAGAGCGTGTCATATCCTTCAAAGCAGCAGCTTTATTTCCACAGCTTGGATTTTTGCCCATACTGAGAAACAGCATCATATCACTTAGCCATAGTTTTTTGTCCCTTTCAACCATCAGGACACCATTTCGTGCACATCAACCTGATCTCAGACTCATTTCTTCCTATTCTTCAATCAGCATGTTGCCCCTGCTCCTTAAATATTAAACATTTGTGCTGGCTCCCCTGTTCTCATTCCCCGTCAGTGGACCAATCTTCAGTTCTACTTCATGCCTGGAATAGCCTTCTCCGTCTGTCTGCACTGCAAAAGTTCTTTGGCTCTTTTTGTATCCCATACACAATCTGGCTGCCTGTCTTGGTCCTTACTTTAGTCTAAACCTTTCTCCAAAACACAGAAAATCCTGATCCCTGAGTTTTCCTACCGCAGGTTGGACCACCCGAAGCCGGCACCCTTGGGACCTGACTGATCCCGAAGGAGAGGATTTGTCAGACCAGGGAAAGTCTCTCCTCCTGTGCTAAACCACTGCCTGTTCTACACCCAAGTTTGGGATCCAGCCCGCCGGAGCTCCCTGTCCACCACTGGAAGGGAAGTGGGCAGAGCTGTGCAGCCACTGCTGGCCCTCTGCTACAGCCTGGCTGCCACCAGGGCCAGATTTCCCTACTGAGCAGCCTGCCCACACTCTCCCTCCCCCCCCGGGCCACACACACACACACGGCTCCCAGCTGAGTCGCTGCGTCCTCTCCACGTCCTTCTGCACTCCTGCCCCATGGCCAGACCTCCCTGTACCTGAACCCTGTGGTCAAAGAACATCTGTGGTCCTGCTGGACCACAGATGCTGCCGGACCAGAGTGTCCTGGTTGAGGGAGGTACAACCTGTACCCTTGGCACATTCTACTTAAAGCAGGAGTTTTTGCATTTGTTCAGCATCTCAGTAGATTGAGAGCTAAAGGAGCACCTCACCTTCCATTTCATAGACTGTACCACC
>JANRFK010006693.1:35325015-35338509 GCA_030068395.1 Apalone spinifera
ACTATATCTACTGGATCCCCCTTGTCTGCATGTTTGTTGACCCCTTCAAAGAACCCTAATAGATTAGTAAGACATGATTTCCTTTCACAGAAACCATGTTGACTTTTGCCCAACAAATTATGTTCTTCTATGTGTCTGACAATTTTATTCTTTACTATTGTTTCAACTAATTTGCCCGGTACTGACGTTAGACTTACCGGTCTGTAATTGCTGGGATCGCCTCTACAGCCCTTTTTAAATATTGGCATTACATTAGCTATCTTCCAGTCGTGGGGTACAGAAGCTGATTTAAAGGATAGGTTACAAACCATAGTTAATAATTCCGCAACTTCACATTTCAGTTTTTTCAGAACTCTTGGGTGAATGCCATCTGGTCCTGGTGACTTGTTCCTGTTAAGTTTATCAATTAATTCAAAAACCTCCTCTAATGACACTTCAATCTGTGACAAGTCCTCAGATTTGTTACCTACAAAGGATGGGTCAGGTTTGGGAATCTCCCTAACATCCTCAGCCGTGAAGACTGAAGCAAAGAATTAATTTAGTTGCTCTGTAATGACTTCGTCTTTAAGTACTCCTTTTATATCTCGATCGTCCAAGGGCCCCACTGATTGTTCCTGCTTCTGATGTACTTAAACAATTATTACATTTTGAGTTTTTGACTAGCTGTTCTTCAAACTCCTTTTTGGCTTTTCTTCTTACATTTTTATATTTAATTTGGTAGTGTTTATGCTCCTTTCTATTTACCTCACTGGGATTTGACTTCCACTTTTTAAAAGATGTCTTTTTATCTCTCACTGCTTCTTTTACATAGTTGTTAAGCCATGGTGGCTGTGTTTTAGTTCTTCTACTATGTTTTTTTAAAGTGGGGTATACATTTATGTTGGGCCTCTATTATGGTGTCTTTGGAAACTAGTTTCGCAACCTTAAAGGTAAAATTTATTACCAGAGCAACTACAAAATGTTTATGGGACTGTTTAAAACATTCTTGTATGAACTTAATTCTTTGAGAATCAGGATGTTTCCTGCCAATCCCTCTGAGCCAGTGGATATAATAGAATCTCACAAAAAAGACTCCTGGCCAGCCAGTCTGCCAGTATTATCAATGTTCTATATAGAATGTGCAATTGAAGGCACCTATGTGATGCATTATAGAAGCATAGTCACATAACGTAGTCATATCAGGGCCCAAATATTCTCAGTGCTTAATAAATACATGGATAGTAACTGTGGGTATATCTACTTGCACATGCAATCAGGGTATACAATCCAGATTGATTTGCATTTGTGGATTCAGATACTCAATAAATGGTCAAATACGTGGCTTTGTAAGACCAAATGGATAATTTTGGCCTCCCACTGACAGTCTGTTGAAAAACAAAAAGTTCATCAAATGTCCTAGGATAAGCCTCTGCTGAGTGGCTTCTCTTACAGTGATTGTCGTAATTCCAGTAGTGCAATATATTCATCAACTTACATTCTGTACTGCTCCAGCTGCACAGCCCATAGGGAGACTAGTCTAAGATCACGGTTTGTAGTCTCACATGACCAAAATAGACTCCTGCATCTTAGCTGAATTATAAAAATAATGGTAGAGAATCAGCATGGCAACACTGTCCATCTCTTCCCCCCAAATCTAGGATTTGTTTAATTTCTCTCACCAGTTTCTCACTCTCTGCTTTTCTGGATGCAAGGCTGTAAAGTTGTATGTCTTTTATTTAAGACAACTGACTTTCTACTGCTCAGTGGGAAGTTTACCTCAATCTTTGGGGTGGGGGGTGGGTAGATTGGGTATAGTTTTCTACTTTTTAGTCATTGTTCTAGGGCTAATTCAGGGATTAATTGGGTCCATCTGAAATTTTGGAGACAAATAGAATGAACATTCTCTGTTTCCCCACTAATGAAACTGAATAGCATCGCTGATAATCTCTAGAATATAATAAAGCTGCTGGCAAAAATGTGTTCTGGTAAACAGTGAAATCTGAGTTCTTTCTCCCTCTCATTTTTATTCACTGTATCATTAGAGCACTCCTCAAAATAGACTTTGTTTTCACTGGGGAGCATTAGTACAAAATACTGAAGAACAATGCAAGTGGTCAGGAGTGCTAGTCCAGATTTCTTATCTTGCTCTCTTTGATTGTGCCCAATTAGGAACACTGCTATAGCCGGTGACTAGAAAAATAACCAAATGAAGTCTTTTCCCTGGGGGTTTGTTTTGTTTTGTGGTCTCTCTCCTTATACCTAATGTGTAGAGAATGGTACTGTTTCTGTGTCCTTGTTAGGCTGCTAGCATATTTTACTCGCAGTCTTTTTTTTACACAGTAGCTACAGAAGCATGACCAATGCAATTATTCCTGCTCGGTATAACTGGAGATTACAGGTAGAGCAGCCCTACAATCTCATTGACCCTCATTGTCTTTACTGCAGGATTTGTCAAATGTGGGCAAAATAGTGTTCTCTAACTATAGATTAAAGTAGGTGCAGACAAGTACAGTATAAAGGTGGATAGAATAAAGCAACCTAATTTGACTTGCTTTTAACTTCTACCCTATTTCTGGGGCACATCTTTGCATTGAGTGACATGTGCCATCTGCTACCCTGCCTTGTCCTGTGCTTTTTTGTTAATCCCCAAAATACTACTTGAGTGAGCCACGCTATTAGCACAGGTGAAAAACAACATGGCTGCCTGCATTGGTTCAAAGGTAGGTCATGTAAACAAAATCCTTCTCTGTCCACCACCCTCTTTTTCTGGAAGGGGCTGTTACAGGCACAATAACCATTTAGGCCCATGTTAGAGGTAGTGCCATGCCGAAGCTGACTTCAGAGTTAGGGTCAGTGCCACACATTCAGCTATTGAATAAAATAAAAAAGAACTCTCTAAAGTGATAAACAGCAAGTGGCAAATATGGTCTGTTTCTGCACAAGGGGAATTAATATTGTGCCTTAGTTCATCCTTGGCTTATCCATATTCATGTGTTCAGAGTTAGTCCTTTAAACAGGTCGGGGTGGGGGGTAAAAAAAAATCCCATTTTCACTTCTGTTGTTAATGCTCTTCCTGTGCTGATCTCCAAGAGCTTCACAAACATGAGTTCACTGAGCATCTATATACCCTGTGATACGTTATGCAGTCATGACATCTGCCAAGCAGCACGTACCAGGGTCTAAATCTCAGGACAAGAATTAAGCAAAAGGGTTTCACAAAAAGCCATTCTTCTGGGAAATTCTCATTTAACCCCTTTCCCTGCACTTCTGATCATTTTTTAAATGCCAGCATGTGAGCAGAGGCAGCAGGAAATAGGTATAAATAACATGAGCCCAGACCTTCTCAGGAGCAAGGGGTTTGGCTCCTAGAGTGTGTGTGCAGTTCTCTCTCAATGTCCTATAGCCACCTCTCTCTTTGGAAGGTCTCCTTTCAGCATTACTGAAATCTGAGAGATCTCTTGAACAAAAGTGCTTTTAACCCTATCCCACCTATGCTGTAATCTGCAACTCTATTCCTTTTCCAGCTACTCTGATATCAAAAGCAGCCTGAGGGAGAAGCAACATAAAACTCAGCAAGCAACTGGCAAGTCACCTGGTGGGGTGGATCACAGATGCCAAAGAAAAAAACACAGCTTTTCTGTCTGTGTGACTGTGTGCTACATGGGGAATCCATACGACTTGACAATCAGCGTTCTACTTAGTGCTTCTCACACGCTGGGGAGGAGAATGTACTTCAATTTGCTCCCCTCCTATGAAAAACCATTAGGAAATATGAAGGTTGTTGCAAATATTGGCAGTTCTATTTGGGAGAATGGAGTTCAATTCCTGTGTCTCACTCATGGCAAGGTGGAGTGGTACTGAAACAGTGAATGCAGCTTGAGAGGGAGCAGAAAGAATTGCACTGCTCTGGTTGGACGAGTGGCGGCAGCGAATCCTGTTAAGGATGGAGTTCTAGCCCAGGTGAAGTCAATTGCAATATCCCCTTTTATTTCAGTGGAGCCAGATTCCTCCCAGAATGTCTGTAATAGGAGCAGGGGGTAGGAGAATAGCTGTCAATGTGCCCAACCATATGTTACTATTTAAAAGCCTGTCTCGATACCTATGGAATAAAAGGTAATGTTCTGATGGAGGAAAGCAGATGACTGTGGTGGGCTTTCTTGACTGCCTGGTAACAGCATATCTGGGAGCTATTCTAAACATCCCACTGTTTAAACAAACTGATGTTGTCCTCAATGAGCCCAATGCACATGTACTTTGGAAAAATGCTAAGATCTGCTAGTGGCTTTACTTCTAAGCTGTCATCTTGGAAAAACACTTTGCAGGGAAAAAGGCAGGAAGAGAAATGACTGGGTTAATTTTCACTTTTCTTTAACAGAGATGGGATCCATTCCAGAGCCTGACACAGAGTCTTGCTAATGTGCCAATTGCAAGTCATTTTTATATAAGTAGGATCCTACCAAATTTCAGTCATAGACTTTTAAAATTTGTACATTTCATGATTTAAGATATTTGTCTGAAACTAAATAGTGGTGAAACTGTAGGGATCCTGATTCAAATTGAAGGGAGGTTTGCAAAGTTATTGTAAAGGGTGGTGGGGTCACAGTATTACCACCCTTACTTCTATAGGGCCTTCAGAGCTGTCCGCTTGGCCAGCATCTGCTTCTCTTCAACCACCCAGCTCTGAAAGCAGTGCAGAAGCAAGGGTGGCAAAACTGTGACCCAACTATAACAGCCTTATGACACTCCTCCGCTTATAGCCCCTTTGAGTTGGTACCCCAAGTTTGAGCAGTGCTGTTCTCACCTTATACTACTCAGATTTCATGGGGGGAGTATGCAAAAGATGAGATTTCGTGCACTGTGATGTTTTTTTCATGGCTATCAATTAGTAGGGCGCTACATATAAGATATTAATTTACTTCCTGTAATAACAAGCACATGCTGAGGGAAGTAATTTCATAACCCTTCCAACTCCCATCCCCTCCTATTTTCTCCCCCTCCCCAATTAATTAATCCACTCAAAAGCAATCCCACTGGGAAGACTTCCATATAATTTCTTAGACCTCATTTTCCCCCTTCCCAAATGGAAAACAATGTCTTCTATCAACTACGCTCCAGAGAATCACATCTTTCAAGTGTGTAGAACATCTGCCTTTCTGCTTTGTGAAGTGACTGATGGTGATGGCTCTGAAGGCCATGTTTTGCTGTCTGTTACAAAGACCAGCCTTTTCTCTCTAGTTGCTGAGTGACGCCCACTTTCCTTTATTTAAAGACCTGCTATTTTACTTAATCCTCCACTTTCAGCTTTGGAAGACAAACTTCTTAGTAAATTATGATCTTAAACTTGGTTAATTAGTCTACAGTCATAATCCTGACTCTTTATGTTACTGTATCACCCATTTTCACTTTATTCCCATTGATTTCAAGTAAGGTATTACTCAATATGATGGAGCATAAGGAGTGCTTTGTGGTGTTCTTCAACAGGCTGTTCACTGAAGGTGGTATATTTGTATTGCATGCATGCCACCATTTACTAATATAACATACTCTACACCCTTTGTTGCAATTTTTTCAACAGCAGGTGGCAATGGAAAAGCACAACTTCAGTTTCCTGTGGTCCTCAGGAAATTGTACACACATGATTATAGCAGCACTTGCTTTCCCAGATTCCATAGAGTCTGTTAATAGTTTGACTATCTTACTATTTGAATGCAGAACAACATCATACCATGTGGTGGTGATGGTGCGGGGGGGAGGAGGAGGAGAGTGTAGTGGAGTTGCCCTCAGATCACCTAGCAAGTTGGGTTTCTACCATTCAGGGAAAAGGGCTCAAAAGAGAATGAGAGCAGGGTAATCACTGTCTTTGTGAATATTTTAATCCATATGGAGGTTTAAAGGAACCTAAGGAATTTCTGTAGGTGACCGTTAACAAATACTCCATTAGATCGCATTGAAAGTTCTAGATTTTTTTTTTTTGTAGCCTTGAGGAACAATGTCTCAGCTCAGTAAGTGTGTGATGTTGCAATCACGGTCCTGTTGAAGGTGATTTGATTTCCCCCATGTATCCCTTAACACAATCCTCATGCTTTTAAAAATGTAGGGGTAAGTTTACGTGATTACCAGAATATTCTGAAAATTGATTTGAAGTACTTGGAGATTTAAAAACACTTGAAAATGGTTTTCTGTTCTCCATATTTCAGTGTGCCTAATACATCCTTACATCTCCTGAAATCACTTTAGAACTTTAAAATCTGACCCCTAGGTAGTTTTTTAAAATTAATTTAGTTCTGGCAAGAAGCAATTTTCAAGGGCATAAATAGTGAAAAGTTTGAGGAAATTGGTCCTATTTAAAAACTAAGAATGACTTTCTGTTAAAGCAGCTGATTAAGGAGTAAAAAGCAATGGTGTCATGGACTGCATATTTGTCAACCTTGAACCTACGAGGGTGACTCTTCAAAAGTGAAAGGCACAGTCAGGCTGTGGAAGACTAGTATAGGAAGAATGAGCATGTGCCAATTGTCCAGATGGGGTAACTTAAGAATTGTGTTAGTAGCTTGCCAGAGGTTGCATGTGATAGAGCTGAGAACAGAACTCTAGACACTCACCATAGGTCTACACGGCATCTTGAAGTGTGCTTCCTCAGTGCAGGTAGCCAGACATGCACTAGCTCTGCTCCAGCTAGTATGCTAAAAATGGCTGTACAGACTGGCTGAGTAGCCTCCCATGCTACTTTCAGCTGCACTACTATTTTTAGCACACTGCCTTGAGCAGAGCTAGTGCATGTCTGTCCAACACTGAAAAGCCCTCTCCCAGCTGCAGTGTGGACATGACTGTTAGGTAGGAGACCGACAGCCTTCAAATTACGTGTCTTCTAGTTTGCATGTTGAAAGTCAGTACCTCTATTCCAGGGATCTGTAGACTTACTCAGTCTGAACCAGACAAATGTCATCTCCGGATCATCAATTCTCTGCCACTGGTGATGCTAAAAGGCAGTTTATTACTGGCTGTTTTCTACTAGACTAGGTAAGCGTAACTGAGAATAAGATTTTATCACAGAAGTCATGGATTCTGTGACTTTCACTCACATCCATGACACTTTCTGCTTCTGGTTCAGCTCTGTGACCCGAGGTGGCAAGGCTGTCAGTTGATTTGGGGGGAGGGGTGGAGGAGAGCAGGGGGTGCTCCAGCACACGGAACTGCTGGGTCTTCCATGAAATTGTTTTATTGCCTGTGACCTGTCCGTGACTCTTTTTATTAAAAATAACCACGAGAAAATCTTAACCTAAGGCATAACCATGGAGAGGGACAGAGCTGGGTATTCAATATCACATAGCAATTTCTATATATTCCCAACTGACAGTTTTTATGAAAAGTACATGTGCCAGGATTGTTAATGACACAGCCTGTCTTCATTGTATTCAGCAAGACCTGTCCGCCTTGTTCTCTCCAATGGCTTAGAAAAACTTGCTGAGCTATTTCTTCTGAAAAACCATGAAGAGTGAAATCTTATTAACATTCACCCAAACAGCCTCCCAATCTTCACGTTATTTTCTAATTATTTTTGCCCATTTAGATTTAATAATGATGGTGAAAGGATATAATGAGAGTCTGAGCCATATTACCTAGAAAAGAGCCGTCTAAATCAACCTTCCTAAACTTCTCCCAGCAGGGAGGGACTTGAAGCATGCTGAGCAGAGCTGAAATGCACTTTTGGTTGCAGTTGCAATGTGAGCTAGGAGTATTGTGCAAGTTTTCAGGAAAATATTTATTGCATGAAAGAAATATACAATCTCATTATTAACCACCAGGGATCAAATTCTGCTTTGTTAAAGCAGTGTACATCCAGGACATAACACTGGTTTCAATGGAATTACTCTTAGTTTTACACCTGAGTAACTAAAAGCAGAATTTGGCCTTGGGGGAAAATTAAGACCATTACTACATTCTGTGGCCAATTTAAAAAAATCTAGATTTCCCCTTGCTCTTCTCCTCCCCCCCCCCCCCCCCACCCCCAAAAGTGAGTAACTGGAGATAGACTCTGATAACAGCACTCAGGCATCCCAATGTGCCCCAAGGCAGAGACAGCAAGACTGGATTTTTCCAATCTCTGTAAGCCACAATCTGAAAGTGGAAGCTAAATCTTCCTCTATCATGAACCATGAAGGCATATAATCATTCTCCAAAAAAGAATTGATTTAAATAGAGTTGAAAAGTCATTTGAGAAGAATTTTATTAGTTCAGCATGGCTGTAAGAAGTATGGATGAGCTTTTTCAGCATCGAGGTACCAGAGGAGCAGCACTTTTCTTTCAGCGGGGAAACATTTCAATGATGCTTATTATGACCGACAAAAGATTTCTGTACCCCCAAACAACCCCAAATTATTATGGGCAGGAAGCAAACTTAAGTTACAGTCCTCTCCGGCAGGTACAAAAAAACTCATCAAAAGAAATGGTATATGAACTAATTCTATGGTTTCTTGATCAAATGAAAATGTAGATGTATCACCACTTAAATTGGAGTGAGAGGGAACCAACAACAAAACTGCAGGCATCTAATAAGTAGATGAATTGAAAGCTAGATAAATTATCAACCACACCAGGAGACCGCACAAACTATAGAAACAAAAACAAACACCTTTTAGCAGACAAGCTAAGATTATGGACTAAATTTCCTTCAGTTTCATTAGTGTAATTCTGGAATAATTCCACTACCTTCAGTGAGCTGAGGGGTGAGAGAGTACACCTGATGATACCTTAGCAAAAAATACAAAACAAAAAAAATGAATTATTTTCCCAGGCCCATACTCAAGAAGAGCTGAAGACCAGTTCCTCTTTATAAGACTGAACTTGTCTGGCTAAGTAATCCATGACGATGGGCTTGATTTTGCTATTTCTCACAATGTTTGACTCTTCCCTTCCTCTCCCCCACACTAATGACCCCTCTAATGTTAGTAGTGTTTACTCCAGCTTTTCAAGAATGTCGATGTCTTACAGTATCAAAACATAAGAAAGCATTCATTCCAGAGGAATAAAAGTCTGGTTCCAGATGATATACACAGTATCCACCTTAACCAAGGAAAGGAAATACCACAGTGTGAGAGATGGGGTGTGTATGTGGGGGAGGAATGGGAACCATACCTGGACCATTGGAACAGGTTGAACCTGGGTTCTTCAGCTCTAAAAATAGTTTAAATTATTAAATCCATTACATGGCAGATTATTGTTGTCTTTTGTGGAACAAAGCTCTATACTGTGGTGTGGATTACAAATACACTAAACATAACTATAGCTCACTTGCAATACATTTTTTCATTTTAATCGACCTTTTGTTTCTATTTTAGTGTACATTTGAGCATGTATTTATATTAA
This sequence comes from Apalone spinifera, assembly GCA_030068395.1. NCBI lineage: Eukaryota > Metazoa > Chordata > Testudines > Trionychidae > Apalone > Apalone spinifera. The sequence goes on from JANRFK010006693.1 coordinate 35,334,361, forward strand.
AGATGATTTGTCTTCAGTAATGATTAAGCAGCAGAGTTGGATTCCAGCATATAAATAGTTGAGCTCTGCTTTATAGCCTCAATTTTTGCCAAACAGGCCTGATTTGAAGCAGTGTAACTAATGAGCCTTGCATGCCTCACAGGGAGAATGTTGCACCAATACCCCGTAGTTGGCTCAGGTGAAATTTAAGATAATGAAAGGGAAATTGTGCCTGGGCTAAACGCAGAATGACACTGACAACTATGGCCTTTACTCCAAAGAAAGATTTCATCTCAGAGTAGGATCTTTTTAGGGTGGTTTTAGTATCTGATGCTCTTGGAATGGAATAGTCACTGCTTTCTTGACCAGCTTTTCCTAAAAGCTATTTCAATAGTGGGTCGTAAATAGCAAAGACTCCCTAGTTAGAAAAAAGATGCAATATAGGAGTACAGATCATTTCAATGAAAACATATAATTTCAACACAACACAAGAAAGGGCTAGATTAAATAAAAACAAACTTTAAAAATTATTGTATAGTCCACTTAAATAGCTTCAGATCAGGCTATGTAAAGTGTTTATTGTAGATCATGTCAAATAGTTGACATAACTATTTTAAGCAATTTGTTTGCACCTTTAAGAATAGAAGTGTTCAGTGCATCTCTTCTGAGGCTATCTACCAACTGAAGTGAAAATATTTAGAGGAAACTCATGTTTTTCAAAAAGGATTAGTGATTTTTTTTGAGGGCCTCAGTTTTTTAAAGCCCTATCTGAGACAATTTAAGGGGGCTTGATTTAGTCCAAGGATGGTCAGATGCTCAGAATTTTCTGAAATCAAGGTCTTTTAAACATCTATGATGTGTCTGAAAAGTAAAATCATCAGTTATTTTAGAAAATCTGGGCTACACCAAGCAGTTCAGCCTTAACACAACCTGCTGCATGCACAGCAGGCATGTAGTAGGCATTATTAAACTCCACACTCATGCATACCTTGGACTGGGCTGATTGTAGAATGGTATATGCCATCATATTTGGTAATAAAGGCTATAGCTAACTACAAATTGAAATAAAATGCTAAGAAACAAAACAAACCTTCAAAGTACTATACATTTGTATTTAAATGCAACTCTATCAAGAATCAATTGTGTGGTCCTTACAATGTTGTTGTTGTGAATAATTTTGTTCAGAATATTGTCTTTCATTGCTTCTGTGTGATAGCAATATTCTGTTAACTCACACTAGACATCTGGTATGTGTCACATTAAGGGGTGTATAACAGTCTTGGTAGGTGGCTGGAGGGGCAGAATAACAAACATTGCCAAAGGTAGCATCTGTGCACCTCTGTCTCATTATCATTCCTCCATGACAGAGTCTTGGGACCTCATTTCTGATACCAAGATGTCATTGGGTGGCGATTTGTATATGCTGACTAACATATCTACGTATCACATTGATGCTTTCTTTACCATATGTATATAAGCTAGCAGATTCATCCAGTATTGCTCAGGTCCTTAACTCAGTTAAGGGTTTTTTTTTTTTTAATCTACGTGCTTTATTGAAAATTATATTTTTAAAAAATGTTAACTTTTATTTCAGATTTCTTTTAAAAAGGGATTCTGTAAGGCTTACTAAGAATCAATCCTATTCCAGGTTCATCCTAGTTTTCCTGGTTCACCTTAGCTTTCAGTACAGAGCTGAAAGTACCTTACATTTTTTACAGATACTATCTTATTGCCACCCCTCCTCCCCCGTGTGTGTGTGTGTGTGTGTGTGTGTGTGTGTGTGTGTGTGTGTTGTGATAAACAGTACATATAAGAAATGTGGGGTGGAGTGCAGGGAGTTGGGGGGAGAGAGGGAAGCTCAGGGTTGAGGGAGATTGTGGGGTATGCAGGAGTGAGGATTGGAGGGGTTTGGGGCAAGGGGTTATGTGTGTGGGGTGGGGTACAGGAGTCTGGGTTGGGGGGGCAAGGAGAAGCTTGGGGTAGAAAGCTGACTGGTTAAATCTAGCATCCATGACATACACAGTCCATTTTACTTATAGAAAGTATTACAAAATGGTGTTCTGCCTTAACCTTAGCCTTAACCCTACCTGCACAAGTCAAATGTTACATTGCTACATAAGACAGCTGCCCAGAGACTAGCATGATATATAATCTTTTTACTGTACCATATTACTGACAATAAACCTGACTGACATTATTTGGTTCCTTGAACATATTTCATAATGGACCAGTATAGTCAAGTAATTGACTCTGCAAGTTATGAACAGTGTAGCTGCCTCTAGTTAGTTGCCTCCTCTCTGCTTTTTTTGTTTTTCCTTAGATGTTTGTGAGCCAAACCTTAAAATGGCCAGAGTATGGTACAGTGGCTGGGTCTAGTGAACTTAAGGGCAAAGGCCATTGCACTTAATGGAGAGGTTGGGTGCTCTATACTCTCTGGATCAGGTCCTATTTGCAGTATTATCAAATCTCCTATTATAGGCACTGGCAGACAGATGCCAGGATTACTGCTTGTGGGGATGGCAGTGAATCTTGTTTTATTTTCCCCAAGGCGCCCTTTGAAGCACGGCTATAAGCTCAGGATGTTGTTTTATAATACTTAGGGAAAAATGGTTGGCTGATGGATAGAATAGATTTTTTCCCTATAGTTTCAATGTATTTTGTCAGTGTTAAGCCATATCTCTTAACGCTACATTAAAAGATGTTCAATGTGTTAAGAAAATTCACTAAGGTGAATAAATGATTAAACAACCTTGGTCAGCAGATTATTTTAATCAAAAGCATAGTGGCATTTCAGAATCCATTTAAAAATATGGCCCTGATGTAACTTTTTGTAAATGTAAAAGCTCTCAGTACATCCAAAATTTCTCTTTAGGCTGCTAGCATTTCATGTAAAATGATGATAGGAAAGGATGCAGCTGAAAACATTCACAAATGTTATAAATAACTGTGTTCTACTCTTCTAAATACAGTGGATTCAAACATATCAATGCTAGTTTGAGGAGATAGAACACTTTGAAAACTTTCACAGTTTCAGTTTCTTAAACCTGATGCAGTTTATTCAAACACTTGTGCAAATTTCATTGGACAAAACACAAGGTAATTTCTTTATATGGTCACAATCACTTTAATTGGACATGAATGCCTTTTTATTGCATAATAAAATATGCTTTTTACTGGTCCCTTCTGTGTAATTGACCACTGCAGCTTGCATTTGCTTCACAGATTTTTTTTCCCCTGTTGTCGTCTTATAGTGAGGGTATCACAAAACTGTATAGTGGAGTGTGGGTGCCGAAGAAGGGTGAAACCAGTAATAATTTGAGTGAGCAAAGTAAAGGGTTATTGGCAATGAATGAATTGCTCGTGGGTGGTATAAATAAAGCAGAGCCAGCATGTATTACCAAGATGTGATATATTCTGAGACTGGCTCTAAACCAAGAAGCAATTCTTGCCATTTTATATTCCAGTCTTGTGCACCAGGCACTGGCTAAGAGTAATATCTGTTATCTTGAACATTGCTTTCAGTATCCAAACCAGAACCAAACTGTTGGGTTCTCCTAATAGGTCAACCATTAAATCTGCAGGGAGAATTCAAGATTCATCTCAGCCTTGATATTCAATTTACTAGAGACAAGGTGAGTGAGGCAGTATCAGATCAGTTTGTTAGTGAGAGGAAAAAAGCTCTTGAGAACTCTTTGTCAGCTCAAAAGCTTGTTTCTCTCTAACTGAAGTAGTTACTCCACACAACTTGTGTCTATCCTAGGATCAACATGGCTCCAAAGATACTGAACACACCAAATGTTCAATTTACTGTCAATTTTTTCTTAGCTGGCTTGGGCAAGACTCAAATCCAGTTGTTTTCAAGCTTCAGTCTGGCTTGGAATTAACAGCTCTTCCTACTGTAAGACTGGCTGCAGGTTGAATCTGACTTCATTAGGTGCAGGGCCAGATTAAGGAGGGCGGGCTAGCTGGGCAGCTGCCCGGGGCACCAACCTATGGGGGGCGCCTGATGGCAGCTGTAAGGGGTGCTGCGTGCCTGGCCACGTGGTGCCCTTTAAAGCTGCCATCAGGCACCACGTGCCTGGGGCTGGGGGCCACACGGTACCCCTTAGAGCTGCAATCAGGCACCACGCACCTGATTGCAGCTGTAAGGTGCTCAGTGCACCGGGGAGG
>JANRFK010006693.1:35338609-35352936 GCA_030068395.1 Apalone spinifera
GCCCTGATTAGGTGCTCAAAAGTTTCAGAGGATTAGCTGAGTTAGTCTGTATCAGGAAAACCTTAAACAACCAATAGTCTGGTAGCACTTTAAAGACTAACAAAACATGTAGATGGTATCATGAGCTTTTGTGGGCACAACCCACTCCTTCAGATGAGTAGACTTTGGGTGTGATGCTCAAATGAGACTTGCAATCTTAGCATAAATGTTATCTTAAATTATGCTTCCAAAGTAGCTAATGGTTTTTTGAGTGTTTCAACTGGGACACTCAAAAACACCTTGAAATGGCCTGATTTTTTTCAAAGGCTCTCAGCTTGTTTGGAAATTAGGGGGAGGTTTTAAGGTTTTAAGGTATCTCAGTTGGCCATTCAAAAAATGTAAACCCCCTAAATCATTAGTAATTCTCAAAATCCAGGCTTATTAACAAGAAATACTTTACATGGAAAAAACAGACTAATATGGCTGTAATATAGCCAGGCAGTATTCTCTCATTCACTCTCTACAATGACTTTTTCTGTAGCTGCACATTAACAAACAAACAACTCTATGGTCAGTGAAAAGTGAGACACAACAGGATATGGGGCAACTCAAAGCTTCCTGTCTAACTCTCTATAGCACAGCTGTCCCCACTGTACTTTTGAGCTATACCCTACTGGTTAATTGTAAGAAGCTCACTTCATAGGTAACTACATTTTCACCACTTATTGATACATTTATTTATACACTCTTAAGAAAAACATTCATAGACTTCAAGGCCAGATGGGACAGTTACAGTCACTTAGTCTGACCTTCTGTATCATACTGACCATAGAACTCCCCCTAAATAATTCCTAGAGCTTATATTTTAGAAACATATCCAATCTTTAAATATTGCTAGTGATGGTGAATCTACCATGGCCCTTGATAAATTGCTCCAATGATTAATTATCATCACTGTAAATAATTTATGCTGTTTTCCAGTCAGAATTTGTCTAGCTTCATCTTCCATTTACTAGGTCATGCTCTATCTTTCTGTGCTAGACAGCAGGGTCCCTCCTAAAATATTACTCTTGCAGGTACATACAGGCTGTAAATCAAGTCACTGCATAACCTTCTTTGTTTAATCTTTATTTAGTTTACCTCTATTAGGCATGTTTTCTAATCTTTTAATCATTTATGGCCTTTTTCTGAGCCCTCTCCAATTTGTCAACGTCCTTCTAGAATTGTGGACAGCAGAACTGGACACTATTCCTATAGTAGGGGAAAAGAACATTTCTGCTCCTATTGAAGATTCTCATTTACATCCCCAAAAATTACAGTCCTCCTTTTGGCCACAGCATCACACTAGGAGCTCATGTACAGCTGATTATCCACCAAGAACCCCTGCTGAAGCCCATGAAGTTTGCTGAGTTATTTGGACATCTAGATGCAATCACTGAATGCCATCAGGAGCAGTTATTGTGTGTGCATGGGGAGCAGGTGGAGGAAAGTCATCATGACTGCCCTGTCATGTATCAGTGGCATCAGCAGGATTTGTTGTTACAAATTGGACTTCTCTGGTCTGGCAGCCTTGGGACCTGACCAGTCCTAACAGGGTATTTGCTGGACCAGGAAAGGTCCCCTGCTACTGGCACCCAGCCACCCCCTGTTATGCTATCATACTGCTGCAGTCCTGGCAGCTCAGGCTGCTGTGTCCCTGGTGCCAGGTTTTGTCCTGATATTGGAGCTGCCATGGCCCCAGCTCCTGCCCCACTAGCTGGGCTGCTGAAGTCCCGGCTGCACAACTGGCGCTCCGGCCCCAGTCCCAACTCCACCAGCCCTCTTACCACTGGGGCTCTGAGACAGGACCACAGATGTTGTAGAACCAGAGAGTCTCAGTTTTGGGATGACCAACCTGTAGTAAAAGGCAAGAGTACATTTCCCTCATGCTCCTCAGAGCTTCCCTTGACGGTAGGGTCAGGCATCTGCCACTGGGAGGAAGGAAAGTCCTGCTCTTCTCTATCCCCTGTAATATGGCAGTACGGCAGTAACTCTCTACACAGTCTCCTGCTTCTAACTCCTCTCCATCTAGTGCTGTCTCACTGCTGCCTAGTGGTGATGAAGGCTTACATCATGTGCACATGCCATCCAGTAATTTGGGGTGGTTAGAAACTAAGACAGTGAGAAGATTTTCAAAGGAAACACAGGCAAGTCCCCCTGGGAAGAATGCTGGATTATATGAAATGGGTTTCCCACTTCCTTAGGGGATGCACAGACTCAGAAGCCCTGTCTTCACTGTCCCCTAATTACAGATGAAGCAACTGTAGGTTAATCAGCCACTAATGAAGTAACACCACTGTTCTGCCCCTTGTCAACACTGATGCTGTATCTGAATGTGATCCCAAGAGTCACAGCAACATAACTCATTGTGACTCTGTCCTGGCATTCACAGGGTGCTATGGGGCAATTAATTTGTCTGCTCTAAGGATTGTGGGAGGAAATGGAGAGACAGCTCAGCTATGTGCTGAGGAAGTGGGGGATGCTGGCGGAATGTGCCTCTGGCTACCTGAATGCAATATGGCACTGCTTATAGAATCCACATACACAACCACAAATAGCAATTTTTATCTCAAGTGCCATTTTCTTTGCCAATTCTCTTCCCCCACAAACTTCTTTTTCAAGCTGTATAAATGACTTTTCTCAGGTAAAGAAATGGTGAGTGGTGGGTTCTTGTTTTTTTTTTTAAATGTTCTAGCTCTCCCAAAATTGTTCAGTAAACAATAGTGGGCAAGGGACTGTGTAAGTCCTGGGAAACAAAGCAGCAATGGTGATTCTATTAAGCCCTTTTTAGGAGGCTGCAACTTTTCGAGATGTCCTGCTTTACAAGATTCTGTAATGAAAAAAGGGCCAATTATTCCAGGTCTCGGGAGAAGACAATCTGTGTACAGAAAAGAAAACTTCCTGTGCCTTGTGACAAGCTGGTAAATGACTGAACAGGAATTGCAAATTATAGCACTGACAGAGGAAGGCTTGCCATGCTAAGGAATCTCACAGACCACCTGGAATATTTACTAAGTGAAAATATGTTGTTCTCCAGGAATGGAGCAGATTGAGCTCAGCAATAAAGCAACTTCTTCACTTGTGAGTAGATGTGCCTATAAAAGGAATTACTTAACATGCAAGCGTGTTTGGATGGTACTGTTACAGCAAGTTACATTTTGCCTGAGGTAACTGTGGCCAAAATGTGTTTTCTCATTAATGCTTTTCCATTACAAAAATGTTACTGCATTGAGCTGACGCAGACACAGTCCGCCTGACATTTGGGCGGTGCTGTGGCTGTACTGCATGGGGCCCAACTGCCTTCACCACTGTTGGTACCACCCCACACGTGCCTAGAAACCCTGCAGCCTGCCCAGGTGGCTTTTTTTTTAAGAGGACCTGGGGCTCCGGGCTGCCACTGCTACTGAAGAAGTTGTAGTGGCAGTGGTAACTGGGAGCCCAGGCCCTTTAAAATCACCAGGGCCCCTGGGCAATTGCCCTCTTTGCCCCTTTCTCCCCACCCACCAGCATGCCTGAGCATGGCTGTCTGTGGGAGGGAACAGGGGAGGGGTGAGGCATCCAAACACAGTGGTGCTGATCCCACCTTCAGCTGTCTCATGTCTTTACAGATCAGGTCTGCCAACAGGGGAGAGGGGCAGCTGCCTTGTGGCTCAGCAATTCAAAAGGGCTGAGATTCCCAGCTGCTACCGTTGCTGCTATAGCAGTGGTGGCAGCAGCAGAAGCCCCTCGAGCTAAATTGCCACTGGAGCTCCTGGCAGTATGCACCAGGCAGCACTAAGGGCTGGCTGTGGGGTGCACAACGCAGTCCAGGCAGCTGTGAGGACTCTGCCTGAGGCTCCACCCCTTCCAGGAGCACAGAGTACCTACCCCCTGCTTCCCTAAACTGCCCAGGGTCTCAACAAGTCTGCCAGCCCCCCGTCACAGACACATGAGTTCTGAACATGCGCTCTTTTGGCTCTACAGATGAGCTCATGCTGTAGAGGAGCTCAGTGATGAATGCGTTGCTCAGAATATGGGGCAGTTCATTGTAAACTGTGAAGGGATGTATGAGACTGGCTGGCCTTCTGGTACCTCACCTGGAGCCTCTTCATTCTCTAATACTTTCTGGTCTGCTTGATTCCCTTGGGCCCAGTAGCTGCTGAGAGATCTCTTCAAAGAGTAATCTCCAGCTATACAGGAGTTACTCATGGGGTCTGTTTGCCTAAGCCAAAAAGCTGTGCCAAAATTCTGGGCTGATCCTCCAGCCATGGGGCTGCATCCTGATCCATGGGTGGCTTAATGGGCAGTGTTCCGTTGTGTGGAGCACTGGAGATGAGGAAAGGTCGAAATACTGCAGCAGGGTGGAACTGAGCTTGTTGAGCAGAGCATACAGAAGTAGCTGGATCTGAGGGCAGGTGGCTGGGAAGCTAATACACGGAATGGGAGCCCAAGGGGCTTAGAGACATGATGGTCCCACATTCCAGTGGACAGCCATCCCTGCACAGTTCACTGCAGGTATCTTGGGTTAGCAATATGCAGGACAGGCTAATTGGGGTTGCATTAGAGCATGTGGCATGCAGTGGCAGCCCATCAATACAGGCGACCTAGGTGGTAGCCTAGGGCACTAAGAAAAACGGCTGTTGGGGGGGCTTTGAAGGTGGGGGTGCCAATCGCGCCAGTTGCCGGCAGCTCGTCTAGGGCCGCTCCTGGTGGCGTGGATAGAGGGGTGTGTGTCCTCCTTACCGCACTCCATACTTACACAATGTAGTTGAGCCAGAGTTAAAGGCACAGTGAAGACAGTGTCTGAATGGAGTAGAGACCAGAACAAAGAAAAGTAGGAGACTCTGCAAGTGAAAGGGAATGACAATGGAGGAGGGGCAGAATCTGCTGTGATTTGTCACAGGATACTGGGGGTAAAGGCAGGGGTGTACAATACTATGGGGGAACCAGTGGAGTAGGGGGTGCAGGACAGAGACGAAGTCTCCAAGAGCAATCTGGGGGAAAGTGGTGCTGTGCAGGAGAGAAAGTGAAGGGGTGACTTAGGAGATCAACCACACAAATCTAAAGAGACCCCACATGCGATGAGAAAAGGAAGCAGAAACATGGATGTGGAGAAGGGGGGAATTTAGAGGTGGAATAATGGAAAGAAATGGGTAGAAATGACAATGGAAAAACTGAGGGAAGAAAGCCCATAGCAAAGAGAATGCTCAGCAAAGGTGCAACAATATAAAGAGTAAGAGATGTTTATATTTTTACAGGAGAATATATTACAGATAATGTATGTACTAGGAATGTGATTCTATGGGAAGGAAGGTTTGGTGAAGAGGGGGACCCCCCCCCTACCTCCGTGCAGAGGGGAAGTATAATATGTAGGGCTTTTAGATTAGGTGTCTGTCTCCTTGACTGAAATTGCTTCACAGCTGCAGTCTGCGCATGAGCCTGAGTCAGTGGCTAATGAGAATCTTCTATCTGCCAAGGTCAAAGCTGTCTTTCCTAGCTGAGAAATATAGCCAGACTATAACCCTTCTCGTATCCCGGCAACAATGGCTTTGTGTCTGTATTACAGAGCAGTACTGGATTATTGAAATGGCTTCCATAATGGGCTATCCATTGCTGGTAGGGATGGCAGCAGCAACAAGATCAACTGTTGTCAGATGAGTTTTCTTACCCACTGCTTTCCTCCCTCCTCTGAGAAGTGGATACAGTTTCAGGTCACAGCTTTGACATGTAAATCTGTAAATGGGCTGAGTCCCAAGTACCTTGCTGTGTTTCTGGCAGCTTCTGGACCAGCACGGCCTTCCCCTGTCAGAGGATAAGGTTTTTGATCTCAAGGGCTTGTATGATTCACATCACTGCATCTGGAATATTCTGAGAGGTTCTCAGCCTCTTTCTAAGGGGCCTCCCAGGTGCTTTTGAAATGGCCCTGTAAGATGTTCCCGAAAGGTGTTTTACCGTTTTGTTTTTAACTATTTAATGTGTATGTATTTTTGATGGTTTAGAAAGTTTGGCAAATCAAACCCTAAGAAATATATTTATTTTATTTTACTATCATCATGTTGCCTCATGGAAGGCTGACTAACTGCTGAACATCTGAGGTAGGACAGGGAAAAAGTCTTCTGATCTGCAGCACTTATAAAAGCTATAGAATCCATATGTGAGGGAAATCTAGTGCATCTTCTATATGGCTATGACCTTAATGAAGGCATTTAAAAACCCTCCTGATGCATGGTGTTCCACCATGGAGGGCTATGACTGGCTGGAGCAGTGCATGCCTGTGCTATTTCTGTGTAGAATATTTTACTGTTTTCTAAAGGTTACACTGCTTAATAGATTAATTGTTCACTGCTAATAGACTAGATTCAGCAGCAGCAGCGCCTGAGGTTTCAGTAGGTGGGACATGTTGACTTTAATCTCTAGGTTTTCCTATTTAAACATTGTTCCTTTATAGTCTATTAAGCTTCTGGGATTTTAAATTACCGGTTGGAGATTGTACACCCCCTAGATTTGTGCAATATTTCCAATGGATATTGGAAGAAGGAGTGGCCAGGCTGGAGTAGATCTGCATTCTTCGATTTATAATTTATTCTCTTCCACTGCTGCTTTTTGCACTGATTTTCTTTAAATCATCCCTGACCTCTTCACCACTCTGAGCCCAGACATGACACCAACAGGTCTAGTTATCGACCTCCACGGCACTCCCTGAAGTAAAGAGATCCATCATCTTTGTTTAAAAAGGTATATGGCAAATGTAGGAGTCGAATCTCACAGCCAGTGATGGGTTGGGCTGCATCCACTCCACTATTATCGTATTTGAATTGCAGTGTGTTCTCATGCAAATTCCTTCATTTTCTTTTTTAAACTTAAGACTGGACAGTCTTTACTCCTTTAAACAAAACAGAGCATATAATTGCAACCCTCTGCCTCCATGTGAAGATTTTCTATACCCTACCCTGGTTTTGGAGTCTGTCACACTTTGCTTTTAGAATGTCTATGTGCTAAGAGACAATCAAACCTAGCATAACAGACAGAATCATTGTAGATTTCTTCTGACCTGCTTTATTGCCAAAAAGCTAGCCTGTCAGTGATGACTGTGCTAACTCAATTCAAATGTTAAAATATATCCCAGAGAAGCACTTTAGATGAGGCGTAAATCATACTGAGGTGAAATGACTCATAACGGAATGGAAAAAAGTAGCAAGGGAAAAGCTGGTACATTATCTCTGGCATAAACATAAGGGTTACGTTGTAACCTGGTAAAAGAGATGAATGGTAGTTTCTAGAAAATTTTACCCTGAGATTCACATCTGTTAGCCACAAATCAGTGTCTCCTTTGATGATGATTCTTAATGGGGGCGGGGGAGGGAGGGAGAGAGAGAAGGGGTTGAGGAAGAGAAATTGACTGGAACTTAGATACAAAGGGGATCCTGGGTGCCATATAACTTGACACGACAATTGTGTAAATGAGAAAATGACATTGACCAGAGACACTTATTGCTATCTGAGTTTAACTTAATGTCTGCAACTCTATAAATGAGCATGTTGAGTATACTATTACTTTCTTAAGATGTATAATGAGAGAGGCTCTGCATTGGAGAAAGCTTTGATTTAAGAGTGTTTCTGCATAGAACTCCCTCCCCCCCCTTTTGGGGGGGGCGGGGATATCTGAAACAAGCCCTTTAATATTCAGTCATACTTTGTTTAGAAGGGTGAGAGCAACAGAGCTGAAAAATATGTACTTGAAAATTAGAGATAGTAAATTTAATAATCCCCACTAAAAGAAAGCTAACAACAAATACCATATTGTAGAAATGCAAGACACTGGTATAGGGATTTAAAAGGTTCTGGAAAAGTACAAAAAAATCCCTTTTTATAGTGTCTTCATATTCATCTTTTTTCATTCTCATGCAGTCCTGGAAACCATTCTTTCTAAATGAAGACAGTTCATCCAGGTTTTCTTTATTCTCAGCACTGTGCCTGTGCATTTGACTTCATCCAAATCTTTGCCCTCTCCCCTTCTAGGGAAAAATAAAACCATTCAAATGAAACAAGTTGTCCTGCCTGCCCTTAAGAATTGATCTCCCTTTTAAAACACGTCTATTTAAGGCTTTCAAATACTTATATAAATGTGTATTTGACTGGAAATCAGAATTAATCAAAAATGTAAGTGCTGGAAATAGCCTATTCACCTGAGATGTGCAAGCCAGTGTTGCAGATGTAAGAGATTAAGCTACTAAGCTCCCATCTTTTAAATATTTACCTTTGAACCTTCTATATTAGGAAGCAAGGTTTTAAAATGCCAGTTCCCACTGTGTGGTTAGCATTACATTCCATATGTAATGAATAGTCATGTATGAGAACTGTTGGACACTAATCCCCTCTCCGCCCTTGATGAACCTTTTTCATAGTCATTAATTTTTTATATTATAGTTAAGCTATTAAAATATATAAAAAATCAAACTGTTTCCTGTCATCTAAAATATCAATTTAAATGGACAGTGCAAAAATGGGAATAGAGATGTGGGTATATTAATTCTCATCCCACTTACTTTCTGATATACATTTATCAACCTTTTTGCCCAAATATCCTAATGAAATAAAGGGGGGAAATAATTTCAGTTATAAAAATGTATATTAAGTCTGGCTGAACAAAACTTTCCACTACAATAGAAATGCCTCATAATTTCATTTTAGGGACAAATGCATTGGACTTAAAGAAATTATAAATACTCTGCAAACAATAGACTGCTCCAGGTTTTAAATGTAGGATAGAGGTTAAACAGTCATTGCTCCTGTAAAGTTTTTGTATATTTGCTCAGAGCCAATGTTCAGATCAATGCTACATTAACTCACAAATTTTATAAGACAAGTTACATATTGTACTTGCTTTAAAATAAACTTAACAGTGGCTGTGGGGTGGAGAACATGATATTGTCTATTCCAATTTATGTAAAATCCCATCTTCTCTTAACACTGTACATTTGTAAGGAAGACCAACTAGAGATGCAAGTAGTTTTATGGGTTTTTTTTGTTTTTTTTGTTTTGTTTTGTGTTTTTTTTGTTGTTTTTTTTTAAGTCTAAATAGCCAGTGGTGGGGTGTGGGTTTTTTCTTTCTTTTTTGTATGTATGTAAGTGTTGCTAATATCAGAGGCGAGGCAAGACAATTATTGGGGCTGGCTAGAAACCAAGAATTCAGTTTGAAAAACTAAGGTTTCAACACTTGGGTTTTATTCCAATGGAGAACAAACACTAGATATTTAAAAAATGCAGAAAAATAAGAGTTGTAACACAAAACAGTGAATGCCAAATTCCAATAAGGGACTTAAATTGCATCTTCCATAGCCTAACTTAGGTCCCTTGCTAGTGGCTATTCTGGGGTGGGGGTTTCTTTCTTTGGGTTTAGACCAGAAATTCAATTTCATTTTAACAGATGTTCATTGTGCTGAAAAATTTCTGACCAGATCTAGTGAGAATGCAAATCCAAAATGGCATTGTGCATTGCTTAGCTGCTTATTCACCTTGGATTCATGAAAAATGCACTATGCTATTTTGCTTTCATTATTTGAGATCATGGAAAGAGAAACTTATCAAATAACAATCCAGTCATCATCTACAGGTTGTACCTCTAAAGTTCAGGATTCTCTGCTCTGGCAATATCTGTGGTCTAGCATCACCACAGATGTTCCAGGATCAATGTGTCCTGGAGCATTGCAGGAGGGTGGGTACCTAGAAGCCAGCTTGTGGCTGATGGGTTGTGGGGGGAGGGGCTAGGAGCTAGTGTGTAGCTCAGCTGAGCTGTAGATAGGGAGGGTACCAGGAGCACCATGTGGCTCAGCTGGGCTGTGGGGGAGCCAGGAAACCAAGTGTAGGAGAGGGGGCCTGAAATGACCTCCCCTGGGCCAGAAAAATCCCTCATCCTGGACCAGGGAGGTCCAACCTATATTGCACAATATTGAACTCTGTATATTAAACAGTGGTACCATATGGCCCTTAAAGCAGTTGTCAATCCAGTGCTGGTGGGGTTCTTTTAGGCTTGTTTGTTTTTAACATAAAGGCCTGGACATCTCAGAACAGGCATGTGCAGCTACACACACATTTATGAGTAAGTGCACATACTAGTTGGGTATTTGCACACACCCTATGGGCAGGTTTCTGCTTGTGAGGCTTGTAAAACTATGGACCCTGTAGTCACACCACCATGCCTGACTCCAGTCTATTGGGAGCTAATATATATAGTCTGATGTGTGCTTGAGATGTAAAGTCCCCCTTCTGCCATGTAGCAGCAGCAGCAGCAGCCAGGGCTGGGTTCTATATCCATGGGTTCCTCCATCCATCCATCCATCACAGAACTGGCTCGAGTCCCCACCCAGTAACCTGGAAAATTCACATCATATCCCTGAGTGCCTCTGGGAGGCAATTCTTTCTCACTCGCAAGGACAGAGTCTGAGTGTGGGGGAAAAAACTCTTATTAAAAGGGGAGAGAAAAGCAAAGTGGCATTGATTTGGGGAAAACACCAGAAACAGAGTTCATAGCCAAATGAATGTCATAGATTGAGAGCTTGAGGAAAAGGACATTGCCCAACCTACTTAAGTCCAGAAATGTAAATGCCCCCCCTTCACATGTCCAACCCGTCTCTGCATCCCACTCAGGGCATTCCAGAGATGACCTGCAAAGTTTACCTCCCATCCTGAGTACGGGCAGGGGGAGGGTAGGAGGCATCTCACCCACTCCACTGGTCACTTGCCAGCTGCCTGCTCACTGGCACCTTCTCATGCCTCTCTGTCACCACCCTGCTGGCTGCTCATTGCATTTTCCACTGATTTGTAGTAGATTTGGCTCTGAACCTGACCTAGTGATTTCAGCTCCTAGCCCAAAGCACATTCCAGCACCCACTGGAGTAAATTTACATACAAAAGAGACTCATTATGGAGCCTTTCTTTATTCTATCATTGAAACAGAGAGGAGAAACAGGTTGAACCAGTCTTATAGCTCACATCTGGAGAACATGCAGTCTGCTGACTCACCTCCCTCCCCAGCTTAATCTATAGGGCTCTGAAAGTTGAGCCACTGTCCGTCCAAGTGTATTTACAGTAACTGAGGCTCTCCTTTAAGCAGAGTTAAATGCAGTCTTTCTGCATTCCCCTAATAACTGCAGGCATTGGTGGTCATATCTTACAATTCTTGCATTTAGTATTAAGGCAGTTTGTGACCCCACAACAGCCAGATTCGTTACCTGGGCAAAACACCTTCTAACAGTTGAATATCTGGCAGGCCTAAGCAAACTGAGTGAACTGTATTTACATAACCACACCCAGGATTTCCTTCCCATTCTAGCTGGCTATAATGGAAGCATTGATTCAGACCTTGCTCACACTTGTTTTGTAGGGTTTTTTCCCCTTCCAGCCATTGATGTGGGATCTTCTACAGTCCTTCCACTTCTGGGTGTATGACACCTGCAGGGTAACATTACCTTCTTAATCTAGGAAGTCATTGTTTTCTGCTTTAATGTGTTGTTAATGGGTGACTTTACAATATGGGGCTGTATATTTGCTAATTATAGCCTATATGCATAGGTTATTTTAGTCCACTCTAATAATTCTCCTAAAATGAAGCCAGGAAAGCACAAATTTCTGTGACTGTTGCTATGTTCCACCATAATTAATATGCAGCGATGTTAAGTGCAGTGCAGGGCTTCTTGCCATTCTTCATTGCTTGAGAGTTCCTTTGATACACTGGCAGCATTCTCAAGCAATGAAGATCAAGGTCAGTGAGATGAAAATTAAAATACCCATGTTACTATGCCTGTTGTCTTTAAAGGGAGTTAAATGACAGAGCCATTTGCTTCACTATTTTTTTCAGGTGACAGTAATTAAACTTGGATATGTGAATGCAGCTTTCTGAAATGATTTTAAAATGCTAGGCTGGCCTAATCCCTAGCATAACACTGATTTATAAACTCATTAATTTTTGTTCTTATTTGGGAAGGGTCTTATTCTGCACTGCATAAAATATGCAGAACACATGTTTTGTAATTTAGCAAATGCACATTCAGGGTTGGCGTGCTAATATAGATGGGAAAACAATAGCCCATTTTGCTCTTGAAAGGACTTCTGACAAGATAATCTAGACGCTGTATTGCTTCTTATGCAAAGAAATATCAACTTTCATATTCTTTGTGTAGGCGAAACTCCCTTTGGCATCAATGGGAATCTTGCACATGCAAGTAATATGAGATTGAATTAGACAGACACCAAGATGTCCGCTAGATAGAATTGTCATAAAAAATGCAGCACTTCTTGTAAATGTCTGTCAACATTTCCCTTCTCACAACAGAGGCACTGCCTACTTTGCCTTGTGTTCTAAAAATATATACATCCCTACTGAAAGAATAAAAATAGCAGAGAAGCTACAAATCAATAGAAATGTATGTTTGTATCAAAAGACACTTTCCCTGAAAAACTGCAATAAAATAGAAGTATCCTGAAATATAGTGATCATGATATCTGAATTGTCAGATTAAAGAATATGCACTAAGTCTATTATCTAACAATGCTATCCATAGCAATGTAATGAATTTAAGTTCATTTACTTGGTGTAAAGAATCAAGTGTATTAGCTAAAAGCTATGTACTTAAAATGAATAAATTAACTTTTACTGGATTATAAGCTTTTTCAGAACAATTGGACCAGGAATGACTCTGCAAATAAGTATGTAAATACCTAATGAAGAATGTGAATAAGTCATCTAAACTTTATTTAGAGGGGGAATTTTTTTTTCCCAGGAGTGAAATTTCTAGATAAACTGATCTGTTTTCTCATTTGTTAGGCCCTTGCACATTGAGTCAGTGAAGTTGAGCAACTAACATTACATTGCTGCTAAAGGATCAAATAGAACTACATTACCAGCTAAAGGTCAAGCAGATCATTTAAAGTTGCTACCAGCTAATAATCTGAGCCTGGATATGAGGAAAGTAACAGAGAACATGAGCCCAACTGTTCTAACGTCCTACTGTCAGATGCCCTTATTATGTCTGAACAGAATGCCAACATGTCCTTGCAAATTTTAAAGCTTCAGAGGATGGCTGAGTTACTCTGTAAATAGAAAAACTTTAAAAAACAATGAATAGTTTTGCAGCACCTTAGAGACTAACAAAACATGTAGATGGTGTCATGAGCTTTCATGGGCAAAACCCACTTCATCTGAAGAAGTGGGTTGTGCCCATGAAAGCTCATGATACCATCAACATGTTTTATTAGTTTTTAAGATCCTGCAAGACTTCATTGTTTAAGTTTTTATTGCACATTTTAGTTAGTTTTGAAACAACTAACTAAAGAAGCTATTTTGAGAGCTATGAAGATCATTTTAAAAAGTCACTACCCTTGAACAGAACATTAATAATAGAGTATATTTTCCACAAAGAGAAACTTGAAATTCAAGCACCTTGAAAACAAGGACATTGTAATAAAAGTGAAATTGTCCTTCTCAAAGCAGAATATCTATTCACACAACATACATGCAAATCAGTCTTTTTAGAACACTCTAACTTTATGAAATGCTATAAATGCTTTACACTGTCTTGAAGTACAAGCTACAGTACACTTGTTATAGAAATGACTCTATTAAGGACAGCTGTGTAAATGAGAAATCTGCATATAGATCGCTAAATATGTTTGTACTTGAGTGCTTTTTAAACGTGATTTTATTTAAAGAAAATCTCTAAATACATTTTGCATGCAGTTGGCCTGGATGATCAGTAGGTCTTTCCCACCTCTATTCTTTTAACAAGATTGTGCTATATTACAAATTTCAGTGCTTAAGGGTGATACCGTGGTATGACGCTTTGGACAGGATTGTGCACAAGGTGGTGTGCCTCAGAGTGACCCTGTGTCTGGTAGATCACTGATCATTTTTTGGATGGTAGAGCTTGCTCATCTCTTGGTGGCTAACCAAGCTGGGGAGAAGGGGCAGGACCACATTGCAACTTGCTAACAACTCCTTTGGAGTTGCTAGGATTCAAGAAGCAGTCTTTATATTAAAGAGACCAGTGTTCTCAGTAAGCTGTGCAATTGTGTAACTACTCAGGAGAGATTCAAATGTCACCCAGATGATTACCAGGGTGTCCTCAGCTAGGTTTTTGTTTTTACTGGTTGTGCACATCCCTCTGTGCACCAAGTATTCCACACATAGATAGGAAAAATTAGAGGGAACACTGGAAGAGAGAACTATCGAAATGCGTCCGAGTGGGGAAGACTGTCATCTCCATATTCCTAGGACTGTAAGTAGGCATGATATGGGGGAGGGGAAGGTAGGGTGGGGGGGGGGGGGGGGGGGG
>JANRFK010006693.1:35363176-35373245 GCA_030068395.1 Apalone spinifera
GGGAAGGTGGGTAAGAGAAGGAAACTATAATCTAACCTGGTTGGGTTTATTTTTCATGGAGCAAAGCAGGGTTTTGACACGAGCTCCTAGTTGAACTCTCAGTTCCTTCTGTCTGGTTTGAGTTTAGCTTCTCTCTAAGACCTGATGGGAAGAGGAAAGAGGGGTGAAGGAGAAGTAAGCACTTAAGGATGTGTTTTAATATGCCATTATTGCTGCACACTTACAAAGAAAGTGAATGTCATTTGTGCCTGATTCAACAAAATATCTAAGCATGGGCTTCTGTGTTTTGTGGAATAGGGATCTCTTGCGTATATTGGTTTGGGTGGCTTGTCTGTGCCCATTTATCTTCTACAGACAGGAGCCTTGGTATCGGAGGGAAGAGTGATTACTGTGCTTGCAAATTTCAATTCTTATATGGAGCAAGAGACGGGCTGCAATAAGTGTAATTTCATCCTGTAAAAAGTGGGTTGCAGCTGGCACTAGCAGATCAGAGGGTATGTCTACACTGCATTCCTCTTTAGAGAGAGGAATGCAAATGCAGCTGAGCAAAATGGCAAATGAAGTGTGGATTTGAATTTCCTGTGCTTAATTTGCATAATCATATCCAGGCACTATTTCAAAATACCCTATTTTTAAAAAAGAAACGCTCTCTAGATGCGGTTATTTCGAAAAAACCCTTATAAAATGAGGTTTAAGGGTAATTTCGAAAGAAGGGTTTTCAATCCGTGCTTCATTTGCAATTTTGCTCAGCTGCACTTGCATTCCTTTCTCAACAGAGGAATGCAGTGTAGACATACCCAGACTCTTGTGTGAGATAAGGAAAGGCTACAGTGCTTTCTTTATGGAAAAAAAGAAGAGATGTGTCTTCCTTGAAATCCTTCAATGCATTCCCAGGTGCAACTGTCCAAGGGGTGCTGGAGCAGTTTTTATAGTTGTGGTATCTCAGTACTACACTGAATCAATGTGTAAACCCCATATATAATGGAAACCACAACAAGCCAGATGGTGTAGCAGCATCCCCCACTCTCCACATGCCAGCACCAATGCAGCTATTGTATGGTCAGGAAGATGTTTATAGGTGGTGCCACTTAATGACAGAATGGTATAATACAGTTTAGGCTGGAACGGTATTAAGTTTTACATTCCTATCTCTTACAAACTGTACATGATCATGCTGTCTTAAGTTCAGTACATTTAGACTAGTCTAAGAATCTCTGAATTGTACTTCTTAATTTTTTTTTAAAGACCAAAACATGTAACAACTTGGTCATCTGTCTTAGTTGCAACGTCCATTTCTGGTTGGATTGAAATCTATGGGTTGTCGTTGTCTTGTTTGCATCAGCCATCTGTAGAGCTTGCTCTTTCTGGGAAGCAAATGAAAGATGTCAGCAGTTTGCACTGAACTTGATAGCTGTCAGTTTTGATCATATATGATCTGAGGAATGAATTTTTTCCCTAGTGGCTGCAGTTGTCTATCTTTCTCCATACAGACTGGTATTAACAGTCCTCAATCAGATTGTAAATCCAGCGTCTCCATTTGCTTATAGTTAATATGCCCTGCTAAAACTAGGCTCAAACAATATTTTATTTGCAGTCTCAAATTCTGCTGTAGTCTGTTGTTCATTACTAGTTGTTCAGGAACAACAAAATGACCAAAAATGCCCTTCCATTTCAATACAATGCTGTAACTTTAATGGCCACTAAAATTTTGTGTGTGAGTTTCTAACGTTAGATGAATTTTTTTGTTTTTACTACAAATACTTCTCAGCAAAGGCAGGAGTCCCTAAGCCCCTCTTAACCCCTCAAAACAGGGGTAAAACTCTTTTCCCTTTGATCTGTTTAACCTACTTCTGCTCTGTATGAAGTGAAGAGCTGAGTGCTGGCTGGTGGCATTTATTTGCTCTAAAGCTTTGTAAATGAAAATAACTTCTCTGTGTGAAATCCCATCACGGAGGTGTAATAGATTGAGCGAGGTAAAGTTCAAGTCCTCATTAGTTATATTTATTTCACCAGGTTGGTAACTGGGTAGTTACTTGTCAGCCAGAAAGGATGGGACTGAAAAATGCAGGGAATAACACAACAGACCTCTAAACTTGTATAAATCATTGTCAGAGGAGAGACACCACAGCCAGACAGGTGTCCATGGAAAGAAGCACTAAAACACCCTATGGTGGGGGTAGTGATGGGGCTGGAATTCCAGCGCAGGCTCCCTTGGGGGACTGATCCAAGCAAGCTGGGGGCTGCATTTATCTCCTGGGCCTGAGGTTCCCCACCCATACTCTAAAGATTGCTGGAAGCCTCAGGAAGAGTTAGGTTGAACAGAAAAGTGATTTGATACCAGAGTGGGGGAGGAAAAGCAGGTTTGAGCATATTCCAAAAGGACAGGCTGATATTTAAATAGCACAATGTACGGTTTTATTTCTATTTAAGGAAACTCACAAACAAAAAATTTTAGTTATTCCATCAATGAAGTAAATCATAAAAATACTGCAATGAAAAAATTCTTTAATTTGGTATTAAGTACTCTCCAGTGAAGAAATGTTAGCATGAACACTGCTTATACAACCTTAATGTGGCCCCACTGTGTTGTGACAGTCAGACCAGACAGCCGTGAGAGGCAGGAGGTGGGCATATCAGCTGTAGAAGGGTGAAGGCATATTTCTGAACTGAAAAGCTGTTAATTTGGCATAATTAGACGCAGCCAACTTCAGTTAAGGGATTCCTCAACCCCCATCTGGTGAGGGAGAGGGAGGGGAGACAGTGTAGCAAGGAGCAAATGCATCTCCTGGTTGGAAGGCTCCTCTCCTCCTTAGGGGAAGAAATGATGCTAACTGCTGCTTCTGGAAGATAGCATTTCAAGGTGACATCCTGGAGAGGGGGCCAGGAAAGAAATTGCCTTTTTTAGTGTTGAGTTTATTTTGGTAGCCTAAAGAACACACTTTCAGCTTGTCATGAAGTCCACTTTGTAAATATCCACACACAAAAAATCAAAGTGAGGAATAAAATCCCCTTGGTAATAGGAATGACTTACTCCACATACAGCCCTTCCAAGGGAGAGATGTAGAGGCCAATAAAGGGGAAGAGGTGCCCTGACAGTATGTGTGATGATAGTATGTTTGTTTTTAAACAGGAGCCCTGCCTCATTCAGTGCCCCACAGAGATCTCTTTGGGGGCTGAATTGGTGCTGTGTGTTGAAGGACTCGGTAGGATCTCTACCTTGTTGCAGAAGCTGGAAGGTTTGTAGGAGTGAAGTAAATTGTAGGAAGCGGAAGGTTGGCTGTATGGTTATGAAGCTTGATGTCATTCTAGAAACATGCTATGTCTACACTGGCAGCTTCTTGCGCAAGAAGTGTTTTGTGGAAGAGTTCTTGTGCAAAAAGTCTTCCACAAGAGCGCGTCTACACTGGCATGTGCTTTCGCGCAAGAGATGTGCTTTTGCGCAAGAGCGTCTATGGCAGCGTGGACGTTCTCTTGCGCAAGAAAGCTCTGATGGCCATTTTAGCCATAGCGGTTTCTTGCGCAACAAATTCATGTTGCCTGTCTACACTGCCCTCTTGCGCAAGAGGGCTTATTCCTCGTGGGGAGAGGAATAACTCTTCCAAAAGAAGCCCTGTTTTCCGATGCTAGACTGTAAATTTACTTGCGCAAGAACGTGCGTGCAGTGTAGACACCCGGCAAGTTTTTGCGCAAGAACAGCTGTTCTTATACAAGAAGCCACCAGTGTAGACATAGCCTTAGAGTCTATCCCCTACCTCTGTCTCAAACTTCTTGTGAGATGCTGGGTAAGACACTTGTACCAGTTTTCACAGGTAGTTGGTTCTGTTTGTAACTAAAGAGTATCATAATGCATAGACACAATGGTGCCAAATTAAGGTTTTATGGGCAACATCCATTCTAGTAGAATGCTTAAATCCTTTTTAATCCTTAATTTTGTATGTGCTAATTTTTTAATCATGTAGTGTATTGATGAGCAACTCCTGATTAAATTAATTTCTGCATGAATATTAAATCACTGCTTAGTTTATAAACAGCAACGGTCAGTACACATTCTGGTAGGGAATAGCACCAAATATAACCTCTCAGTGTTGGCAATATTAACTAAGGGCCTCACTAATTGACTTTCTAGGGCTCTGACCTGGCAAACTTTTATGTATGCCGTCAAGTAACTTTATGCACTTGAACCCTCCAGGCACCCTTGATGGAGCGAGGGGAAAGTGAATTGCTTTTTTTTGCTGCGTTTCTCACTCTGGCTGGGGAGTGTAGGAGGCAGACTAACCTGAACCTACTCTCTTCCCTAGCTATGCCCACTGGAGTTGCAGTGACTATGGAAAGGTGCTTCTCACCTGGCCCAGCCTGCTTTGGTGAGAGGGTAGGGGTAGTCCTCTCTCCTTGGGGCAGCCTGCATACTGAGCTCCTCATTCCCAGCCATAATTACCATTTTATTTTCCAAAAAATAAAAATTGAATTAAGGACCTGATCAATGCTGGGTAAACCTTCTAGTATTAATACGCCATGGAATATTAGCCTTTTTTTGCAAGTGTATTACATTGACTCTAATGCAAATTGAAATCCATTCTAACCCCGCATTCCTTTTCAGCAGTATCACCATCTACTCATTACCTTCCATTTTATAGCTATGCATTTGATTTTTTTTTTTATCCTAAGTGTAGTATTTGCACGTATCTTTGAATGTCATCTTACTGATTTCAGATCTCTACAAAATTTGTGTTCTCCAATGTGCTACCAATACCTGTCAACTTGGTGTTATCCTCTTGTTTTATAAGTACATTCTCATATATGAAACTATTAAACAGGACAGATCCTGTTTGGAATCTCCTAGATATGTCCTCCCAGTTTAACAGCAAACCATTGATAACTGCTAGACCACAATTCCTTAGTTGCTTTATAAGATAAAATATGCATGAAGTTATTCACATGCTGAAATACATTCAGGAGGGAGGGTCAAGTTTAGTAAGGAAAATGCAAAGTTAGAAGTTCTTTCGACTATTTAAATGATTTTTTTAGCCAAAGAAATGATTGGCCTATCAAACTAATATTCTGGTTGAGGGGACTGACAAAATGTAAGATAGTGGTTGCCAACTAGACATCAAGCCATTGCTCACTACTCATTGAACCTAACAATCTAGACAGCTTTTTGTCCACCTTTACAGTCCATTCATCCAAGTCATATTACTTTAACTTGCTGGCCAGAATCCTGTTGGAGACCATACCAAAAGATTTGCTAGAGTCAAGGTATATCACATCCAACCATTTTCCCCTATATCCACAGAGCCAGTTACCCTAAAGGCAACCAGTTGTTCAGGCATGACTTGCTCTTAGTGAATCCTGATCACCTTCCTCTCCTCAAAGTGCTCCAAAATGGATGCCTTGAGGACCTGCTCCATGATTTTTCTGGGGACTATGACCAATCTGTAGTTTTGCTGATTCTCCTTATTCCCTTTTTTTAAAAGCTGGGCATTACTGTTGCCTTTTCTAGGTGTCTGGGACTTCCCCCAGTCACCACAAGTTTTCAAAGATAATGGCCAGTGGCTCTGCAATCACGTCAGCCAACTCCCTCCCAGCACCCTCGGATGCATTTCATCCAGCACTATGGACTTGTGCATGTCCAGCTTTTCTAAATCTTTAACCTGTTCTTTCTTCACTGAAGGCTGCTCATCTCCTCCACATACTGCACTGGCAAGTACAGCTGTCTGAGAACTGACCTTGTCTGGGAAGACCAAGACAAGAAAAGCATTGAGCACTTCAGCTTTTTCCACATCATCTGTCACAGGTTGCCTCCCCTGTTCAGTAGCATTATGGCTAAGATGGATTTCAATGGGCTGCTCACATGCTAAAGTGTGCACTTGTTTTGCAGGATTATAGTTTAAATTGTCAAAGAAATGGCTGTTAGCTTGAGGAGTAGAAGAACATCCTAAATCATATGCAGACTATTTCTGGAGAAGAGTTATTGGAGTCAGCAGCTGTGCTGAGTCCCATGTTCAGAAAAGAGTGGTTAAATTAAATTCCTTTGTGATTGTCTGCTTTACAGCAGGCAACAGGACATTGGACCCATTGGATAGTTTAACAGCCCTACTCCCCTTCCCCTGACCTATTAGTTTATTGAGAAGTTAATATAGTTGTTGTGGCCTGAGTCTTTAAATCCATTTTTGTGGGTGTGCCTTCGTGCTACCGGTGATCAATATGTGTGTGCTAGTTTAAACAAACATTCCCAATCCAAAAGTGAATTGCTTCACATGCATTCCCATTGCTGTATTTATTCAACTCAGGGTATGTCTACACTACCACCTAGATCGATCTAGGGAGGCTGATGAGGGCGACCGGAATTGCAAATCAAACCTGGCATTTAAATATCCCACGGTTGATTTGCATGTTCCCGGCCGGTC
Organism: Apalone spinifera; assembly: GCA_030068395.1. Classification (NCBI taxonomy): domain Eukaryota; kingdom Metazoa; phylum Chordata; order Testudines; family Trionychidae; genus Apalone; species Apalone spinifera. The sequence goes on from JANRFK010006693.1 coordinate 35,369,581, forward strand.
GCCATTTTAGAAATTGACTAGCCCAAAGAAACTGCCCACGTCTACACGCGGCAGTGAAACGGGATTCCGATTTACCAGCTAATTCAAATTAGGGGCTTTGAATCGGAATCCTGTTTCACTGCGGCGTGTAGACGTGGGCAGTTTCTTCGGGCTAGTCAATTTCTAAAATGGCGACCGGCCAGGAACATGCAAATCAACCGTGGGATATTTAAATCCCGAGCTTGATTTGCAATTCCGGTCGCCCACATTAGCCTCCCTAGATCGATCTGGGGGCTAGTGTAGAGTACCCTCAGATTTCACAGCTAAAACAGTTCAATGTTGGAGATTCTCAAACACCTTGATTATTATAGTCGTTTTTATTGCAAGTCAACATGTCCACACAATTACTAAAGTAGAGGTTTTTTGTTTCCTGTTTTCTTAGAAACCCCTTTGGAACTGTTGGCTGACTTCTTAATGGTGACAATTGTATCTGTAATATTTCAGGAGGTATGAAGAATAGCTTTGACAAATTAGCATATACCACACTAATTTGCTAGGTGCTTGGGAAATAATTAATAATGAATTTGATAAACCTAGTCTCTCTGCCTATGCAATATCAGTAATTAAATCCCAATGTAGCAACATTGTTTACATTTGACAATATTTAAGTTTTAACTACATGAATATTTAAAAAATGATCTCTTGCATAGTTAAAACTAGTCACAGAAGCAATGTGGTATTTCAGTTTGTAAAATGTCACTGATTGTTCAATGGAGGAAGTACAAACAAGCTGTGGATGTGACCAAAAGAAACTATTTATAAATTCAAACAATAGGAGACTTCTTGTGAAATAAGTCAATAAATAGAGAACTGAAAGTACAGTAACTATGTTTTTTAAAAAATAATTATTCCAAAAAACTTAACCAAAACACTGGGTGCACAAGAGTGAGCAATATTTTACATTTTCTATTAAACATCATAGACTAACTACCTAAAACCTACTGAGGAGGATAGGTCAGTGTGAATGTCAATAACTTCACCTGCTTTATCTGGGACAGTCCTGACCCTTCCTCACTGTTTCAAGTGAATTTGATTGGCTACTGCATTGATGCAAAGACTTGACACAATTAAACTTGGAAACAAAGGCAGCTGTTTCTTGCTCAATGAAACATGGCATTGAAGGCTGTTGTCCACATGTGAGAATCCAATTAGCAATTTGATTTATGCCGATGGTATTAAAATAAAATCCCGCTATTCATGATCTAGACTAGCACAGCATGGTCTTCATTCTTGTAAATTAAAGGATAATTTATCACCGATCCATTAAAATGCAGATCTGGACTAACACATGATGTGTTAAATTCCATTCTGTACAATGAAGAAATTGGATGAGTGGCTAGAACACATGAACAGGTAGAATAAGTGATACTGTGCCCATGTTTTCCTTTTGCTCTGAACTGTACACATCAAAGTCTAACATGGCATGAGGGAGAGTGAAGGATACTATGGCTTTGGTCTTTATTACTTTCATAGTATCGAACCTAAACCATCCCTGCAGCAATGTAAGTCCTTTGCTCCCTGTCCTATCCCCAGAGGTTAACAACATTTTCCCCTCCCTCCTTGTAACAGCCTTTTAGGTACTTCAGAATTGATACAATGTTTCCTCTGTCTTCCCTTGTTCAGACTAAACACACACAATTTCTAAAATCTTGCCTCATAGATTATATTTTCTAGATGTGTAATTATTTTCTCTGGACTTTCTCCAGTTTAACCATATTTTTTCTAAAAAGCAGTGCTCAGAGCTAGACACATTACTCCAGTTAAAGCCTAATCAGCACAGTGTAGAGTGGAAGAATTGCTTCCCACATCTTGCTTACAGCACTCCTACTGATACATCCCAGAATGATAAGTTGTTTCCCCTCCCCCAACAGCATTATACTGTTAGACTCATAGGCTTGGAAGAGACCTCAGGAAGTTGAGTCCAATCCCCTGCTCAAAGCAGAACCAATCCCAACTAAATCATCCCAGCCAGGGCTTTGTCAAGCTGGGACTTAAAAACCTCTAGGGAAGGAGATTCCACCATATCCCTAGGTAACCCATTCTAATGCTTCACCATCCTCCTAGTAAAACAGTTTTTCCAAATACCCAATCTAGACTTCCCACTGCAATTTTAGACCATTGCCCCTCATTCTGCCGTCTGCCACTGAGAACAGTCTCTCGCCATTCTCTTTAGAAAAACTTGTCAGGTACTTAGACTGCTATCAAATCCCTCCCCCTCCCCACTCTTCTCTTCTTGTAGACTAAAGAAGCCCAAATCCCTCAGGCTCTCCTCGTAAGTCATGTGCTCCAGCTCCCTAATCATTTTTGTTGCCCTCCGCTGGACCCTCTCCGATGTGTCCACATCTTTTCTCTAATGGGGGGCCCAGAAGTGGATGCAATACTTCAGACATGGCCTCGACAGTGGAGAGTAAAGAGGAAATCTCTTCTCTAGATTTATTGGCACCCTAATATGCCATTTGCCGCCTTGGCTACAAGGGCACACCGTTGATTTATATGTAGCTTGTGATCCACTTTGACTCCCAGATTACTTTCTGCAGTACTGCTCCCCAGGCAATCATTTCCTATTTTGTATGTGTACGGTTGTTCCTTCCTAAGTGGAGTACTCTGGATTTGTCCTTTATTAGTTTTCTCTCCACGATCCTGAGGTCAGCCAGGAGCTGTTTTATCCCCAGTATAATCCAGAGCAGCCTCAGGGCTGCTGGGTCTTGCGTTTGGCTTCAATAGCACACATGGAACTGCTCAAGAAGAGATTAGCCACAGTGTATCATTGCTCTGGCTGTTCCCCTGACAGATCTCTTTTTGTCTGGACAGGGTTCTGGGGAGATAAAAGCAAAGTGTGCTATTTCTACTGTACTGGGGAAACTGCCAGGTAGCTGGTTTAGTTAATTTTAAGGTTGATTTGCAAAACAGACTGAATTGGGAGCTAGGGTCTGACTCCAAACCTGAAAACTGTGGGAGAGGGTTGTTTTTTTAAAGTCGGGGGACTTCGCGTAATGGTTTAGGCAGAACTTTATTTCATGCCTCATTTACTTGGATGATTGGAACTTGAAAAAAGGAGTGGGAGGAGAGGTGTTAGTCTGTTTAAAGGACATTATGAGTGTGGCGTTGTCCTCACTTCTCAGAATAGTGCACCTTCCTGTTCCCCTCTTTCTGACTCTTCAGAGTGCTCATAACTCCTTCTGGCCAAGCCTATGCTTTAAATTGAGTGTCCAGAGTAGCATTCAATACACCATATTATTTGTTAGAAAGGGAAGAGGAAGCCTGAACACTCAGATATGAGAGGGAGGCACTTTCCACTGAATATGTGCACACTGCAGTTATACACCCCTGGCTGGCCTGTGCAGGCTGACTTGGACTCACAAGGCTCCAGCTGGGGGGCTGTTTAATAGTGGTAAAGGTATTCAGGCTTGGGCCAAGGGGCCATTGCCCTTCCACTTTTCACCGTGGGCCTTGCCCATTGGCTAACCAGCTGCTGGAGAAGGGGTTGGGGAGCCCGGGCAGCTGTGGGGGAGACATGGACCCCCTCATCTGTCTGCGGGTGGGAGGGAATGAGAGCAGTCACTAGCCTGTACCCCCCCCCCATATCCTAGGACCCTCTTGGCCAGGGTAGATGGAAAGTCTGTAGC
>JANRFK010006693.1:35377147-35392022 GCA_030068395.1 Apalone spinifera
CCACTGTAGACGTAGCCGATGAGTCTGTTAGACTATCATGAGACTGTATGCAGAAAATGGCCTCTTCCACATTGGTCCCCAAAGAAACATTATTTAAAAATGTTATGTGACTTTCTGACTCGTGTATTTCTCTATCTTATGGGTATGTTGCTAATAAATATCTTCAACAGGGTGAAAATCTGTGATAGTATTCAGCTGGCTCTTAAGAGACACAAAGAGATGGAAATGTGAAGTCTATGTGAACTCAACATGGGGAAGAGGGGCACAGTATAGTCCGCTATTATGAAAAACAACACTAAGGCTTATTCGTTAATCATATAGTCAACTACACGTAGACATCCCTACTCAAAACAGCAGAAAAAGTTAGGATCCCTGTAAAACTATAGAAAACATGCAACTGTACATGTTCTTGCAGGATCTTAAAATAAATTAATTTACCAAATTACAGTAACAGTTTGTGTGGGAATGAAGAGAGGAGGGCCTGGCATCGCAGGGGTTAAAGAACGCCTTTGGGCTCAGCTAGCCATGCCCCATTTTACCTGTAGGCAAGGTGTGGAGGGAGGATAAAATAAAGGAACCTGGCTGAGTTAGGGGCTGATCTGTAAGGAGACAGGAGTGTGGTTCTGCAGTTTGCAGGACCTGAACCAAAGCCCTTCCTTTTGGCCAGCCACAGGAGCAAGTAAGCCTCCAACCCCACCCTTTAGGACCTACTAGAAACCCTCACTGGGAGGGGGGGGGGTGGAATTTGGACTCTTGGGGGCCATGTGTGAAATTTAAGGACTGTACTAATATAGTGAGCTGAAGTTCCTAGGCCTGGAGAACCAGCAGCAGAGGTCTGCACCCCTTTTCCACCAGCTAATTCTGGGATGTAACCACTAGGCCATCAGACTGCCAGGGAGGCCCAGCCATACTGCTTGATAAGAAATAAACATTTTACTAAATTAAGATAAAAGGCTGAAATCTACCAGTTCTGCCTGTTTTGGTTGCACTCCTAACTAGAGATGTAAGCGAGTAGTTGACTACTCAGCAAGCATAAACTTATTGGGTAGTTGAGTGGAAACTACTTGTTCTCTCTTCCCCCTCTCCCCCACTTGCTCCCTCTATATGAGAGGCAACAAGTTGGAGAGAATAGGAACAGGTGTTGGGGAAGGGGGGGGGGATAGCTGGCTTAAAAACTGGTTCCCCACCCCCCCAGCATCATCTCCATGGTGCCGCCTCCCCCTGCTCCCACTGTTGAAGCAGCAGGGGGAGGGGGATAGAGGAGGCTGCTGCGAAGCAACCTGTGCCTGCAGCTGGCCAAGGCTTCCCATGGCCTGAGGCTGCTGCTGCCAAGCAACCCCTGTTTGCGGTGGCTGGGGCTGGTCACAGATAGGGGCTGCTCCAGTAGCAGCCCCAACCTGGGCTGCTGGGAATGGGCTACTGGACTTGGCATGAGCCGGGATCAAGCAGTCCCAGCTCACGCTGGTCAAGGAACACTGTGCCTCTGCATTTTAAATGTTCTAAGAGCCACCCAGAAGCTACCCCTGCTGTGGCTCTGCAGAGCAGCCCCTTTATTGGCTAATTGTGTAGTCGATACAATTTGTATTGACTGTGTGATTAGCCGAATAACCGCTTTTTAACAGCCTTACTCCTAACCCAGACTAATAAACTCTTAGGACCGGAGTAAGCTCTTAAAGCTAAAACAGGCTCCGTAGTAAACACAACTTTTAGGCGGAGTTAAGTTTTTGAGCTATATTAAACCCTAAGCTGCAATGAACTCCTCAGGAATGGAACAGACTTCTAGCTAAACTGAACTGGACTAAGAATTAAAGACCAACTCATATGCCCTCAGCCAGGGCTGGTCTTTGGGGTGAGCTGTCATGGTCCCTACTGGCCTGTGGGGTGGGCCGTCATGGCCTTCACTCAGTGGCCTGCCAAAGCGGGTGCCATGAGCAGGATTTGGATTCCCATCTGACATGCGGAGAGCAGCATGGCTAACAGAGACACCAGGCATGCAGCAGTGCCAGGGAGGGGGAGACCTGACCAACAGGAAGAGTTGGATGACCAGTCATCTGAGCCAGGTAACTCCTTTGGAGCAGGGGGACCTCTGCGCCCCATGTGCAGCTGCTGCCATTTCTGTCCCCACCCCCACTTCCTCGCTAGGGTCTCCCTGACTCTAATTTGATCACATGTTAGATCAAGTTAGACCGCTCTGAACTGGAACCATCCTGGCTGCTGATGATGCTGGGGTCATTCCCTCCCCAACTTTCTGAACTGTGCTCACACTCTCCCCCCCCCATCCCCAAGCACATACCACCAGGTCTCCCTACATTCAGGTATCGTCCCCGCTGGCAGCAGTTCAGTGTGGGAGCTGCCAGCAATGCCAACAGCTTGTGCATCAGGGAGGGAGGGGTAGGGGCAGGATGTAGCAGTAAAAGGAGTGCAGTATAGGAGTTAGTGGAAGAGGAGGGAGGTGCATGAGTTGGGAAAAGGGAGGGAGGAAAGCCTAGGGAGTACATGGGAAACCAAGGGCAATGCCACAGACCAAGGGACACCAAAATGCAAATTCACCCAGGGTGCCATTTTCCCAATGCCCTACCCTTAGCCTTGCATCTACTATACCAAGGGGTCTCAAACTCCTGGCCTATGGGCCATCCCCGCCTGGGAGCAATTTGTGCAATCTGGCCTGGGACTCCTGGTGGGCTGAGAAGGGCTGTTGGTTACTGGCTCCCAGACCTCCCCCTTTCCCACCATCACCCCGCCCTCTTCCCCCACCCATGGCATCCTGTCCCTAAGGACTTGGCTTCAGGGACCACCAGAGGGCCTGTTGTCACTTGGCAACAGCGGTTTCCTCTGTCATAAACCTGCGCGTGCACAAACACCCCTCCCCCCATGCTCCTCCTGGTGGCAAGAGCCACAGGGAAGTGTAGTACACTGGGTGCATCCTCAGAGACGAGGTGCCATGGGGGAGGGGAGAGAGCGGACAGTGGCAGGAAGGGCCAGGGCTTGGGGGGGCTGTAACATACAGCCCCCCTTCTTGCCCTCCAGGAGTGCCCAGCTGGCTTGTGCAGTTGCTTCAGCTAGGATGGCCCATGGACCAGGAGTTGAAACCCCTGTGCTAGATGTTCTTTCTGACCAAGCAACCCCTTTCACCCGCCCTAAAATGTAATCTTACAGCTAGCAGCAAACCAGCTCCAGTGAGATTACCTCCAATTCTTTACACTAAGGTGAAAGTACCTCAATATGTTCTTTCTAATTGCCCTTAGCATCGAAGAGGAGGAGGAGAAACTAATCCTGCAGTTTGGATCTACTTGCTTATGCAGCTTTGCACTCCAATTTGTACTCCAAATAAGTTCTCATTTAACCCTTTCACAAATTTGCTTGATTGGCTTCAACTAAACTACGTTCAGCACAGAAGATATTCTCACAACAAAGTCTTATTTTGTAATATGATTTTTTTTAAGGTTTCAGCTAGGAAACCTCTCTCTTAATATAAATGCAGTAGGCTTTTAAAGAATACACACACATACATAGATCTGTTGATGGAATATTTTGCAAGTCTATTACAATGCAGTCCTTTAATCATGGTAATGAGAGCCACTGTTCCATATCTCACCAATGTCTATCAGCAGCAAGGTTAATGTGCATTATTTGGAATAGGAGAAAGTCAGTGTACTAATAAACTGTCTTTTTGGTGAAGTATTGTCTAGCGGTTAAAACATGAGTGTAGGTGTTAGGAATGGAGCAGAATTCTCTAGGATCTCATTGATTTGTCTTTGGTCAGAGCAATTTAACTTCTGCCTTTACCATCTGCAAAATGTGGATACAGTAATTACTCGTTTAACATGTCCCTGCTTAAAACGTTTTTGCAATAGCATGATTTTTTTAGGGAACGTTTTTCAAATAACATGACTGTTCCTGAAATAACACGAAAATAATCAAACGGAAGACTACTTTGTGCAGCGGTATAAGTTGGTGAAAACAGTGGTAATACTCATGAGTGGATGAATACATGTGGTCACAGCACTAATCCCCTCACTCACATGTTTATCTTTGTGTTTTAACAAACCATGGCAACTTGTGTTGCTAGACATCTAATGTTGACGTTAATGACCCAGCACCAACAAAAAATTGACTTTGCCACCACCACCTGAAACACAACCCTCACCTTTTCCATTATTTTTAATGGGAAAATTGACCCCGCATAGCACATTTTTGCTTAGCACAAACATTTTCAGAACCACATCTATAGTGTTAAATGAGGAATTACTGTTCTTCTACCTTTCCCAGGAGGAGTCGCAAGGCTTAGTTCATTGATACTTTCAAAGCACTCTGAGATGCTCAGATAGAATATTGCATAGACAGTGGGAGATGATTATCCTGTGATAACATTGTATTCTAGGGACAGTATCTTTTTCAACCTGTTAGGGATGAAATTTCACCCTTAAATAGTTGATAAACAAATATCTCAACCCACTTTAAATCAACAAATATATGTATGTTGATAAAATCAACTCACATTGCTCTGATGTCGTGGCGAAAGGCCTGGTTTGAGAGGAGTGCCTGTGTGAACAGATGTAAATAATACATAATCATGTGCTTTACAGCACTACATCACTATTTTTGTTCATGGATGTTTGTCACAATGTGCATGTCATCTCTGTTAATAGTTTCTTGTACCTGAGATGAGTCTCTTATTCTGGCAACTTCCCAGAATGGCAATTGTTCATGCTAGACTGCTGGATATATACAGCTGAAATGGATTGGCCATGGGGCTGTGGTTGTGTAATTTTTGTTCCCCTAAACTTACTTTAGAAAGTCTCTTTCCCTCTTTATATACTATAGACCATATTCCAAATCCACTTAACTGTAAACTCTTGATGTCACCATTCTGAGAGATGGTATAAAATGTGCTGAAGGATATATGGAAAAGTGAAAAATGGATTCCTATGTTATGTTTCCTCAACCTTTGCCATCTTGCCTGAGATTTTAGGTACCTAAAGTAGAATTGTGCTTTTGTCGTCAGAGATGCAACCTTTGGATATTCACAATGACATTGAGACATGGATTAAATATTTTGTTTATTTTTAGGATAAGCATTATTAAATGGTGGGACTACATATGTGGTAAATCTTTTAATAGGAATGCATAATTATCTCAACAGATGGGCACAGAGATCTATTTTCCAGTGATTTGATTGTACTCAGATAATAACCAGTTATCTGAGTGACAGTATAAATAGAGGTATATGTGTATAAATGGCTGCTAAGAAGTGAGATTTCCTGGTATTTTTATTGAGATCTTTAACGATATCTTGTCTAAAAGATAAATGCATTGTGAAAAATGCAACTGAATTTTGGGAAGGATCGGTTAATTTTTTTTTTTTTTTAAAGCTCATATACATAATTGCTCATGGGGTCAAATCCTGTAATCCTCCCACGGGCAACCCTCCTCCCCAGTTCAATTTTATAAATACTTTGCTTACATAAAGGGGGAATAGTTATGAAGTATGTAAAAAGCCTGGAGTCACACATCAGTATGACCTCTCTCTGGAGCTAAGCAGTGTCAGCTGTTTAAGGACGAACATTATATTTGGCTATCACAAACTTAAAAACAGCTGGGTCCCTGTGTCACTGAGAGAGAATACAGCTGCTTCAGATTTACTGGCTTCTTTACTGATCATGACTTGTCATGGTCCCAAAAGGCAACTGCATGTGCATATAAATGTGAGGTCTTAGCTGATAATGTTGTGGCTAAATCCATGTCTGGCTCGCTTACTTCTGAGTCAGAACTATGGACACTAGGGTTTGGGGCGCTGTGGTATATTTGCCCATCGCACATACATGCCATTTCAAATGTGTGCTGAGTATGTGTTGAATCTCTGGCATAGTATTCCGGAAAATGAATCTCTGGCAAGTTTTTCCGGAAAATGAGCCGCTTTTCCGGGAAAAACTTGCCAGCCAACTACACTGGCCGCTTGAATTTCCGCAAGAACACTGACGATCTCATGTAAGATTGTCAGTGTTCTTGCGGAAATACTATGCTGCTCCTGTTCGGGCAAAAGTCCTTTTGCGCAAAGCTTTTGCGCAAAAGGGCCAGTGTAGACAGCTCAGATTTGCTTTGCGCAAAAAAGCCCTGATCGCGAAAATGGGGCTTTTTTTGCGCAAAAGCGCGTTTAGATTGGCCCGGACGCTTTTCCACAAAAAGTGCTTTTGCAGAAAAGCGTCCATGCCAATCTAGACGCTCTTTTCCGCAAATGCTTTTAACGGAAAACATTTCCATTAAAAGCATTTGCGGAAAATCATGCCAGTCTAGACGTAGCCTCTGGGTCTCTGTTATGTTATGCTATGCCCCACAATTCACTACAATTAGTTTTGGAGGTGGTGGGGTTTTTTTTGTTTTTTTGGGTTTTTTTGCCATAACTCCCAGGAAGTAAACTGCTTTCTGAATGGTATCCTTCTTGCCTTACCAATCTATCCACAGACTATGATCTTTATCTACTCAGGTTTTGCACCCTTTCTCCTGATACCTTATGTATAGAGGTAGGGGAGTAGGCGACAGAGCATCTTTCTCTCCCCCCCCCCCTTTCCCTTCTCCTATTTATTTCGAGTTTTCTTATCACCTACTCATAACTCCGGTCATCTGAAGAAGTGGGCTGTGCCCACGAAAGCTCATGATACCATCTATGTGTTTTGTTAGTCTATAAAGTGCTACCAGACCATTTGCTTGCTTTTGTTTAAACATGTAGGCCCATGACTGACACTTCCAATCAGGTTTAGTCTACATAAGCACTGTCTCTTCAAAATTTGCATTATACATGGCTCATGTAATTCAGAGATAGAAAAGACTTACTGTGTTAGTCAGTCTGTGCTGCTGCCAGTATGTGATAGGAAACAATGGTATATTTTTGAGTGTTTTTTAAATACCTAGGACTGATTTCATATTGCTAGGATAGGTTGCCAGTGGGATTTGTGGTGTTCTGAAATGTATTTTATACCAGGGAAGGGAGATGTATTTGTGCACCCTCCCATTGGTGTCTGGTTCCTATCTTTAAGACTAGATTTAGCCTTGGAGTACAATTGTCACAGACCAAAACCTAGATGTTTACTTGAACCTTTGGGCAACTGTTAAACTGGAACTAATCCAGTCTCTCAGAGCTTTCTATTTACCTGAAGAATTCGGAGTCCTTTTTAAACTACAACAAAATTGGACGGTTTGATTAAACAAGCAATGTCCAGAAAGCTTAGTATTTATCAATGTCAGAATACACATTGAAACATAATAAAACCGTATCTTGACTCTCACTATTTTTCCTGATATAAGGTGTGCGAGGCTCCCAAAGAAATAAGAAAACATAGCTTTAAAGAAAACATTTTATGCTCTGACGGTCATTTAAAACATCCTGAACACTTATCTCATGGTTATGAAGAATAAATTAAAATATACCACGTGTTAGGGTCTGGGAAACTTCTGGCTATATATAGAACTATATATTTGCTTCCCCCCCCACACACACACACCTTGCCCCACATAATAAAGGATTGTGTTTCTAATAAAGGTAATTACGTCACTTGAGAGCTGGGCTCTTGAGGGTGGTATCATAAAAGAGTTTCTGTGTCTATTGCCCATTCTGAACATGTCTTTAAACAGGAGACACGTGTGGTGGATTGAATCACAGAACCCCCTCTTGGATTGTCCCCTAATATGCTGATCATGCCACTGTCCCTCCACCCCGTCTTCAACCCTTCTGGGGCTCCCCGCCACCCTGTTCTGCTAGGTCAGAAGCTCTGGTCTCCTCCAAGCAAAGCAAAGCGTTAGGGATACCACCCCTCTGCAGAGAAACAGTGACTGAATCAGTTCAGCTCCTGGAGGGCTCAGCTACAAGGGCTAAACACCTAGGAACCAACCCCCAAGAGGGGCCAAACCCACCTAACAAATTCATCTTACCCTGTGTAAAAAGTTGTATACCGTGAAAGTTCATAAGGACCGTCCACTTGATCAATGAAAGTGAGAGATGCACAGTCATTGCTTCCCTTCCTCTACCAGGTAACAATAATTTACACTAGGCTTGATAATAACATACAGTGTGTTTCATTAAATATAAAATGTAGGATTTAAGTGGTTGCAAGTAAAAACAGGCAGATCAAAGTAAGTTATTAGATTAAAAAAAATACACTAGCTAGTTCTGTTCCACTGTTACCTGATCTAAGATTACTTATGAATTTCTAGTATCAGAGGGGTAGCCGTGTTAGTCTGAATCTGCAAGAACAACTAGAAGTCCTGTGGCACTTTATAGACTAACAGATTTATTGGAGCATAAGCTTTCATGGGCAAAGACCTACTTCGTCAGATACATCTGATGAAGTGGGTCTTTGCCCACAAAAGCTTATGCCCCAATAAATCTGTAAGTCTCTAAGGTGCCATAGGACTTCTCATTGTTTATGAATTTCTAGTTACTGCCTCTAGGGTTGACAGGTCCTTTGTCCCAGGATCAGGCCCAGTATTTCATTATTCTATGATTGGGATCCCTGATGTAAATATACAAGAGCTCCTATAGTAAGTGTTGCAACTGTGTACAAGTTTAGTTTATTAACACATTTAGCAGTCACAAACTCCCCAACTTCATAATATAGGGAATGTACATCTACATTTCCATACCATGTATTCGCACCATTCCTTCTAGAACAACTTGAGGTGCTAGTCATGATCTTCCTCATAACCTTTGCCATTCCCATCATCACCAGTGGCCGTCATTCTGGCACCTCCCAAGGACAACTTAACCATCTCCTAGCGCCGCTAGGCTGGAATGCCAATTTATAAGTTATGTTGGCACACTGGCATTGCTATGTTTGATGCATATTAGGTAGAGGGTGCTTCCTTTTCTCCTATTTGTATTTCTTCACCTTACTCGTGACACTTTTTCCTATAGGTCAATTTATCATCCCTCCCCCAGGTAACTATATTATTATTATATATATCAACTTGTAACCATTGGTCTTTTGTGGTCATCTATCATATTAGTTATTTCTGTTCTACCCAGTTATTGTCTGGTCTTAACTGGTTATTTTAGGTTTTTCTAAGGAAAGATGTACCTGCTAAGTTTGAAGATATTCTTGGAAGCTCCTATGCCATTGATGGTTGCTTTACCTTGGTAAAAGGTCCCAAATGTATGCATACTTTGCTGTCTGGGTGAGAGGTCGCAGGCATGTGCATACTAGCTTTGCCTTAACTCAATATACAGTGCACAACATGTAAGTCCCATGCATTACTGCCAACATAAGCCTACTGTAACTTCTTATAAACATAATAAAAACCATTATAAAACCTATATATTTATAGGCAGGCAAGCAAGCACCTGTGCCCTATACGCTACAACTAAGAAACCTGGTATATGTAAATTCTTACCCTACACAATTGTTCTTATCTCAGGTAAAAAGCTTTGTTACAGAGCAACTAAGAAAAGAGCAGATTAAAACAGAGGAAAAAATGATATCTCTGGGCACAGTTTGGGGTATAGTGAATGTGGGGAGGGAGACGCATGGGTTTCACACAGAAGTTTTACCAAACAGCAAAACAGTCGTGATCAGGTTATTTTTCTTTAAATATATGTTTTCCCTCTACTTGTGATTTATACTGATCTGTACCTTAAAGCCCAGTCCATTCCCATACCAATATTTCTTGTAGGCATCGTAATTCTGGTTGATTATTTCATCTTGTCCCTCCAGCTGCTAACTTACACATAGAAAACAGGGCAGCAAGATTTAAATTTCAGCACTGTATCCCAATGGTTCTTCTGGTCCCCTGCCAACACCCTAAGCTACCTGAGTTTGACCCTTTAGTCACCAAGTGCTGGCCAGCACTCTTCCTATCCATCACAATGTCCATATGGTATGTATAATATCACCTAGTTTAAAAATGTATTAATCTCTTGACCTTCATGCTCCCTTAGGTGTCTTTCTCCTCTTCCCTTGCTGCTTCATATACCTAGCACATTTCAGATTCTCTTCTCATTTCCATGTCGCTTGACAGTTTAATTTCAAAATCATTTTTTTGGTTCCCAAGAGTGTGTGCTAAGACATTTATGATTAAACTTTTCTGACATCATTTCTTAGGGCTTTTTGCTGATGTTACTTTCATATATCATGCCTGTGGATAATGTCAGTGGGGACCAAATCACAGGCACTCTGAATCTAAAAACCTGAACCTCTGCTGCTTGAGCTAAAGGACTCATAGGTCCATTAGGAGACTTTTATAAAACTCTTAATATGTTCAGGCATAAATGCCATATTCTGAGTTACTGTGGATTAAACATACCTCCAGCACTAGAGGGGAGCAAAGATACGCCATCACTAGTGTGTTTAATCTTAATCTTTAATTAGGGGAGAATGTGTCCTGAAATCCAATTGATACCAATGCATATCCTTGTATAGGCCACCGATTGTAATTCTACCCTTGGTTAAATAATCTGCTAGAGTTGCAACTGGGACTTCTTGAGCCACAGGCCTCTACTGCTTGAAACAAATGACCAAGTTCATTAAGCTGACACACAATGCTACTCTTACTGGTCAAGTGTACATTTGTCCCTCTCTAGTGGCTGGATCACACAGGTTTGAATCCACTATTGTGACCCAGTTAATGAACCTACTCCAGAAGTCCTGGGTTTGGTCCCTGCACATGACCTGTTTAGGCATGCCAACTAACAGAGGCAGAGGTATGGGGGGCAGAGAGAGCAACTGCCCTGGGACCTGGAAATTCAAAGGGCCTGGGGCTCCTGGCTGCCACCACCACTTCTGAAGCAGCAGCTAGAGCCTCAGGCCCTTTAAATCACCTCTAAGGCCCGCAACTCCAGGCACACTCTAGAGCTCTGGGCAGCACTAGGGGGCAGGGGAGGGCAGAGGCTAACCCCAGCTCCACCCCTTCTGGGAGCTCAGAGCTGGGCCCACCTCCTTCCTGGCCAGAGGCCAAGCAAATCTGTCAGCTCCCCTGTGTTCTAACAGTTACATATTGAACAGTTACAAGCATTTCAATATTTGTGTTGCTATAAGCCTACTGCAGCTTTTTAACATCCGTACCTTCCAGTAACATTTATTAACCTATATGTGGTTGGCAGTACAACTCTGAGCAGTGTGTGGGGCAGGGAGGGGCGGTTCTTTTTGCCAGAGTAATTGGACCATATACAACATGGTTCCTTTAACTATGAATTAATAACTGATGTCAGAAGTAAGTGGTGAATTGAAACTACTCACACAAAAACTGCATAAAAATGCAGCCATATACAGTAGTAGGAAATGCTTTTTTAATACAAATTATAACTGAAAATGCCAGAAAAAATGATCTATATGCTGGGGGTTTCTGCAAGGAAACCTAGACCAAGGCAGGGTGGATAAAAGAAAACAGCAGAGCGAAAGAAGAGGAGAATCCCAGACAACATTGTGTGTGAGTCAAAGATTGATGAATGCTGGGGAGCGAGCTTAAAGGTCTGAAGGAGAAAAACTAATTCAGAATTGACAATGAAGATAATGTAGGATAAAACTTAAATCACCCACAGTGATGTTCAAATACCCATGTCTGCAGCCCTATGCTGTAAATGGTCCTTTTTCTTTTTCCCCCTATCGTTAGAAACCAAAAGTGTACTGATTGATAGTGCTTTTTCTCCTCTATACATGTACTAGAGGATTTGCCCAGGGTTGCTCAGGTCCCTAACTCAAATGTTTTTTCTTCATTTAAATTATTCCTGTAGGGTGGGACTGGAGATGAGGGGTTCAGTATGCAGCCTGCCCTGGAGAGAGAGGACAGCTCCGGTCGACTCTCACTACAGCAGCTTGGGGCCAGTTGAGAAGTGCCTGTCCATGGCCGCTGCAGTGGGCACAGCTGGGGGAAGGGTGCACAGACAAGCAGACTCAAATTCCATGAAAAATATAGATAGCTGTCCCTTTCTCTACCTCTCTCCCCTGCTGTCCCAATGAGGTTATAGCTGTCCCAGTCCCCATCTCTGGCCCCTTGCTGCTTCTCTGTGGTTATTCTACAGGATACTGTAATCACGTGTCTGAATGTAAAATGTTACTTGCTTCAACCAACCCCAAAAGAGTATATACCAGAGGGAAACTTGCCTCTCTGAAGCAAGACTAATAAATTTGGGTTAGCTCCAATGGGCTCATGTAGTTTTGAATCAATACCTTTTTATTTTGAGTTACAATTCTCCCTCCGCTCTGGATATAACCCTTCCCAAGCCTTCCCAAGTGCACAAATTAGAAGCTGCTCATACTGTGCTAGAACATTAGTTACCCAGAGCCAGGTTGGACAAGTGACTGCTTAAAGGCTCAGATATCTTTCCATAATTATTAGCTCGGTGGTAAAGAGCAATACCCAGGCTGATGATAGAAACATTACTATGGAACTACCTCTTAAGTGACAAGGAAAAAAAAAGTAAGAATGCATAATAGTTCCAGGCAGGCAATTAAGTCTGCTTTGGCTAACATTTTATTGATGTAATTTATTAAAATTTCTGTATCCTAGGAGTTCCATTTCCTCTCGTATCTTTGAAGAAAAGCTAAGATATGCTCAGCCTCGCTACTCATTGGGCCAGATTATTAAGCACTGGCCTAGACTGGAGAGATGCAGAACTGTATTGCCAAAGGGGGGAACTAACCAGCATTGTGACACAAGAACTCTGACTTTATCTGGGCACAAGAGAACAGCAAGATCTCTTACAGCATTCTGGGATGCACTACATGATGCTCCTTTTGCTGCCTCCCATTTCCATGAGCTGGTGCAGAGAGAAAAACATAGGGGCACCTCAGGGGCCTAAGCAGGGAGCACGCACTGCATGATCAGCCGCTGAAGCTTATGCAGAAGAGAGATGAGGCTTCTTGTATTCTGCCTTCTCTCTCTTCCCTTCCTTGCCTATTCTTGTTGACAAAATTTGGGTTTGTTCCTACTTAAAAAATGTGATTTGGTTAATTATATAAGATAGTAAATCCAATCCAAGCTTCTCCAAAATTCAGAGGTACTCAAGGTCTGGGAACTGTTGATGAAGTCCAGCTCTATTTTTATTGCAGCCGCTTACAGCCCCATGTGGTGTTTGTCAAGGGAGCATCATGTCTGACTGCTTTTTTCACACTTGCCTAGATCTGGCTGTTTATATACATTGGATAACTATTAAAGTGTCACAATAGATTGGATGGCCTCAGAAGTTCAGAGGGACAGGTAGAGAATGAATGCTAAACATCAAAGTTAGCCTTTCAACTTAGGCAAGATATGTCCCGGCATTAGTGCTAAGAGCATAAAATTTGCTACAACCAATCAAGCCTTTTGTTCATCATATCCTGAATTCTGCTTCTGGCAGCAGCCAATAGCTGGGTGCTACTCAGCAAGTAAGAGTTTGGTGGAGCTGACGTAAAAGTTGCTCCCATGATTAATGGGATGCTGCTGGACTGGTAGGTGTTGGGGGCATGTCACTTCTTTGTTATACATTCAGCCTTGGAACTTGAGAATTAGAATTATCATACCTGGTAGGTAATTCGATAATAATAGAACTTATCCTATGTTTCTATTAAATCATGATAGCTTTATGAAATAGAGAATGTTTTGACATTTCTTTTCATGGTATTGTAATTCAGTCAATGATCTCCTATACAGCTGGTCCTAATACTGGTATTTGCAGTGAACAATATATTTTAAAAAGTAAGTCCCTTTTCTCTTTAAAGTTTGAGTTCACATGGACTATATTTTCAATACTTTATTTGCCACTGACAATTATTTATACACTCCTTTCAAACAATTATCTGCTTCAAGATAATTAATTTGGTCTTTCCTGGGGTCTTTGTTATATGCCATTTGCAACTTAAGTTGCTTTATGGGGAGCCAAAGTCACTTTCTCACACTGTATATCTTGCATGAACATGCTTATTCACTGGAGAACAAAAGCATTTGCATGTGAACAAGCATATTTGCACAAGTATAAGCTTCCTTGCTGACTTCTATATGAACAAAACTGTATCCACTTGGTCAAGAACAGTAAATAAAAGGAGGTTGTACTGTTGAATAATATATTCAAAAGTACTGTCCACAGAATTCTCCCAGATGTATTCTTGTTAATTATGTACAGTAACAATATAAGTGTCTAGTCTCATCTGCTGTTGTAAATGAAAAGTATACTATAGCAAATGCTTTAACTGTTTCTCGTGATAGAAGATTGGCTGTGAAGAACAAATAGAGTATTATATAAGAAAAAGCACACCTTACTTATGAGTAAATGAAACTTTCATTTAATAAAGCAGGTTTTTTCAACTTGCTACTGAGAAAAATATGTTTAAAAAAAAAAATCTGATACTTGTTTACACCATAAAAGAACAATGCTGCATCACTGTGTGTTTTTATTGGGATATTTGCACCCTACTTTTTAAGTAATTCTAAACTCTCAAGAATCTTGGATAAGCAGTAATTGGTCATCTTCCTTTCTATTATTCATGTCCTCTGAAAAATTAGGTACATCCTACAAAACAGGTGAGCAGGCCAGAATAATTAAGTAACCTTTTAAGTTTTCAGGACGTTTGACAGATTTTAATAATGTATAAACCACAAAAGGGTAAATATTTAAAAAAGTCAATTAGACATTAAAGTGGGTTTCTTATGTCTCGTGTTTAAAGAACAGTTTCTGAATTGATTAAAACATTTAGACTTGAAACTTAGACTTTGAGTATGTATAATAGGTGCTTTTCACAATGTTTTGTTTATATAATGATTAGAGTGGTTCCCAACCTGTGGTCCACGGACCCCCCCAGGCACTGCAGGAGGTCCATGGAAAGTTTTTAAAAGTAAGGATCAGGCCTGATCCTTACTCTTCTTTTCCTTTGTTCTCCCACCCCCCCTCCCCTCCTGGAGCATGGGGGGGGGG
>JANRFK010006693.1:35392032-35408729 GCA_030068395.1 Apalone spinifera
GGGGGGGGGGAGAGGGACAGCAGCTGTGTGCACTGGGACGCAGCTTGCTTTTGGTCCTATTTGCAGGAAGCTAAGGGAGCCTGGGGAAAGTGCTTGCATGCCCCTGTCTCTCATCTGGCTGGTGTATGAGAGGAATGCACAGGATGCAAGCACTTTCCCCTTACTTGCTTAGTGACCGGGAAACGGGATCAAAAGCAGACCACTACCTGGATTGAACGGCTGCTCTGCCCACATATCTACACCAGCAACACAATCACAGGACCTAACCACATCAGCCACACCATCACGGGCTCATTCACCTGCACATCTACCAATGTGTAATCATGTGCCAGCAATGCCCCTCTGCCATATATATCAGCCAAACTGGACAGTCCCTATGTAAAAGAATAAACAGGGACATATCCGATATCAGAAATGGCAATACACAAAAACCTGTAGGAGAACACTTCAATCCCCCTGGACACACAGTAGCAGATTTAAAAGTAGCCATCCTGCAACAAAAAAACTTTAAAAACAGACTTCATCTGGTTAACAAAAATGAGGCATACCTGGTCTTATTCCTTGATTTGCACCTCTGTTATTTCAACTGGTTTTAAAGTAACCAAAAGTATTTTTCATGTAATGTTTTTTCTGTGGCCTGTGTGAAACAAGCTGATTTTTCTCTTGTTTAATTCCTCCTGGACTGTTTGCAAAGGAGCCCAGAGCTGAGAGAGATCAGTTTTCATGGCTTTTGTGATGCAGAGAAACTGAGAAGGTTGCAGTTTTCATGTCCCTTTAATCTCAGACAATGGAGAACTAAGAACACACCTGCAGATTAATGTGGCAGTGTCTGCCATTGCACTGGTATTTCAGGGGTGGAGGGGGGAAGTGAAGGGTTTATGCAATCCTGAATGTATATTGCCATGGGTGGCTAAGCCCTTCCTAGACTCACCCTGCTGGGGAGGAGGGAGTAGTGGATTACCACATGGGTTCACATGGCCCTTGCTCAGGGTCCACAGTCAATTTGAGGCCTCCTGAAAAATCCTTCGTGCTATGGCTCGCTCCCTCCCCACTGTGGATCTTCTCTGGTCTGAGAGCTGCACCAGAAGGGGAGGGAAGGAGCAGAAGGTATGCCCTTGGGGAAGGGGAAGAGATTTAATGAGGTGGAGGAAGGGAAAGGTGGCAAAACAGGGTTGAGGCTGTGGGCTGACCAAGGGGGAGGGGGAGCTCTGCTCCTAACCTTCCCCATCATGGCTGGGGTCACAGAGGGCTAAGAACAGTGAGTGAGGACATGGCCTTTGGGGCAGGGAAGTTGCCCACGTTCATTGCTGTTTAGAAACTAGCATGTAAGCCACTACAAGCTGTGCAGGTATTTTCAGAGAAGTGCTGATCATGCATCTCTTTTAATATGCAGAATATTGAATTGTATTGTGTGACATCTTTTCTAGCTATATAAATGTGACTATTTTTACAATATAAAGCAGTGTTCTCCAACCTTTTTATACTCAAGATAACATTTTAAATGTCATGGCAAGCCAGGACCTACCCCCAACCTTTTCCTGAGACCTCAACCCTTTCTTGAGACTCCGCCCTCTCCGAACCTTTCCAAGGACTATCTATTACTAATGGAAATTCACTGTTAATTATGTAATTACACCCGAGCCATTTTGCTATGGCTGCAGCTGGGAAGAATGGTTTAATTTAAATTATTAAAAGGATTAAGCATTTTAACTTATCAAACATCATTTTAAATAAAGTAAGACATTATGTCCAACACAAAAGGTTTATGGCAGGTGTGCGGAACATTTTTTGGGTTGGGGGCCACTGACCCACAGAAAAATGAGTTGGGGACCACCCAAGTGAGAACCAAAAAAACTCCTCCCATAACCCCCAATCCTCACTGATGTGGCCCCCAACTGAGACACCTCACTCCTCCTGCACTCCAGCCCCATAGGGTGAGGGGAAGGGAAAGGGAGGACTGAGGTTCAGGGCTTCCCATAGGCCAGATTTACTTTTCTGGGGTTCAGAGTTAGTGGATTTTGTGGCCCCCTTAGGCTCTGGGGTGGGAACAAAAATGAGGGGCTAAGTGTGCGGAACAGGACTGCCATAGAGTGGGGTAGGGTGCTGGGTGGGAGGTGGGGTCCAGGATTGGGTGAGTAAGGTAGGGTCTAGAAGGGAGTTTGGCTGCAGGAGAGAGGTGGGGGTAAGAGAGGGAGTTTGTGAGCAGAAGAAGGTTGGGGGGAGTAATGCAGAAAGGTTGAGAGTGCTTGCCCCCCCCCACTAGCTGTTTGGCTGCAAAGAAGTGGGGAGTCAAGGAAAGTGTAGCTTCTGCAATGTACATGCCCCCCTCACATCTTCCCTCTGTTCCAGCCTCACTCCCCTAAGCCCCACGATCCCTTGCATTGCCCCATGCCTCTCAATGCAACACCTGCCCCTTCCATCCTCTCCCATCCTTCTTCACCGCTCTATTGCTCCCCCATCTCTGTGCCCCCAGTGCATTCACCGGCAAGGCAGCAGTGCAGGGACTTGCACTGGGGTGAGGAGAGTGGGGGGCAGGGACAGAGTCTCTTTCCTGCCTGGCCAAGCCCTTTGCCTGTAAGTGGTGGCTCTGGGGCTGGAGCTGGCAGAGCCCAGGGCTGGCTCCAGCTGGCCAGGCACAGTGGGACGCTGGGGAAGGGGCTCTCTGACCCTGCACACAGCCTGTGGGGAACAGAGCAGCATAGCCCAGTCCCCGGCATGCCGCCTGTGCCAGCTGCCCAGCCCCAGCTCTGCAGAGCAGTTCTAGCCTCGCCCCCTCCCGGAGCAGTAGAGAAGAGCCAGGGATGGTGTGTGTGCACTTGCTTCTTCCCCCCCCCCCCCCCCCGAGGGCAAGTTAACAAAGAGGGACAGTTGCCCCTCTTTGACCTAGCCCAGCTAGAGCACGGTGCAGTCTCAGTGGGTTGAATGCCACGGCCGGCTGGCGGGGTGGCTGCACCTCTTTGTTCCAGCCCAGCTGGCTGCAGCATTCAACACACTGAGGGTGCATTGTGCGCCAGATGGGCTGGGTCAAAGAGGGGCAGTCACCCCGCCAGCTGACCATGGCGAGAGACTCCTAGGGGCACTGTAATTGACCACTTGATCACGATGGACCGGTTGGTGACCACTGATATAAAGGAAACAATCATCAGCCTTGGCAAGTTATGAATAAGATAAAATTGCTGGGCCCCTTGGGTGGGGAGGAGGGGTAGCTCTGTGTTCCTTGGAAGGAGTGGGGTGTTTTCCAAAATAATCCATAGTATGTACAAGAAAGTTCTTTCATATAAATTAGTTTTCAGCATGCCTATGTGAGTCTAGAGTTGTGTTCCTTGTTTATTTTCAGTAAATGGGTCTGTGCGTGGGGGGTGCTCTAGCAAAGCAGTGAAAATGGCTTGTATTCTAACTCTGTTTTAGTCCCTCTCCCTAAGTGGTTTGGCATTTCTATTTAGGTAAACTGTCTAGGATAAAATAATTTGCATATAATTACACCTCAAAAGTGTATGAACAGAAATTGTAGAATAACATGTAGGCAAATCATTGTTAGCCAAAACAGAAGAGGTTATTCAGAATCCCATGCGTATTATTGAAGCCACGGCAGGTTTCTTAGTTCACGTGCCATGGATGCTTTTCTTCTCTAAGTTCCACAGAGAGTTTCCTGTAAGGTCAACAACATCAGCTTTTACAATATAAGGACCAAATTAAGTGCTGGTGTAAGCAGATACATTTTCAGTAAAGTCAATTGTTGTGTGCTAGGGATGAATTTGACTCCAATGGGATTCGTTTTGTCTTTGTACTTGAAATGTTAGTTTAGACATTAGTCATTTGCCTTTAGACTTAGGAAGAAAGTCTAAAGAGCTAAAAGTAGGTGTGTGCGGGGGGCGGGAGGCAGGGGAGGGAAGGAGGAAGGGGTTAGAATTGCAGTTGTGAGGTATTTTTGTAAATATTTATAGATCTCTTTGCCTTCAGCCAAAGCATGACAAACAAGGTAATTTAAAATCTCTGGTGTGTTGATTTTTTTTTTAAACTGATGTTGAAACTTGACTTCTCTGGGATGAATATTGGGTCTCATCTACAGAGACACTATATCAAGACCAACAATCAGGGAAAAATGAAGTTTACACTATATAAGTTTCTAATCTTATACACCATCTGGGAAGAAATTTATAGCAACTATTTTAAAATAACAAGACTCCAGACTACTTTGTTTTGTACTCAAAGAAAGCTTTAATAAAAAAGATTTGTTTCCATTGAAGAAAAGAACTGTGCCTTGGGATCCTATCAGTTCAGCCACTATTTCATTCTTAATTTAGCAAAATGAAACCTATTTCTAAATCCCTCATTCAAAAAGTCCAAAATGGAGGCTATAAACATGGCTCAAATCTCTCATGTTCTTTTTAGTTTATTCCTTTTTCAAGAAAATAACTTTCCTAATCCTGCTCTTCCAATGTTAAAACCTGTCAGCTGAATCAAGACTCTGGTAATCTATAGTGCTAGAGAATTTGAATCCTGAGTCAGTCATTGCTATTTTATTACTTTGAGTGAAAGTGTTTTGTAATTTTGCTTCCAATATTTGGCTGCTTTCCTTGGGAGAGAAAAAGAAAAGTTGTTGTAGGGCCTCATTTTTCACAGCAGAGGTAGCAAACTTACTAGATTCACCAGTATGAAAACTTCACAGTTTGGAATAATACCTTTTTATTAGGTAACTCCTATGTTGATTGACAGCAATGTTTACTTTTTATTTGCCCTCCAGCTCTGAAAATTTGACATAAACATCTCGCTGCTTCTATGATGTGAGAGCTGGAGTTACTCCAAATATATATTGATCTGTGATGGTCTATGTAGGCTTGTTGGAATTCCATTGACTTTAGTGGGGCTCCGAACAAAAGTGTCTGAGCTTTGTATTACTAGCGCCAACTAAGGCCAAGAATAATATTAGGATTAGTTGGTTTATTTGATTAGCTAGCTAATAAAAGCCTTCTTTCTTCTTCAGGTGTGACAAATATGGCTGCAATCTCTCACTTCCCAGATCTGATTGGCCTTTATAATCACGGTTTTTTGGCAGACTTTTCCTGACATGAAAAGGTAGGAATCCAGTAAATCTTGATGATACATGTTGGATTCTATCTGATACATTCTAGTCATTGTTTTATGGAGATAATGCTTAAATGTGTTTAAGAGCTAGTCTTTGGTCTTCTAGAGAGAAGACTAAATAATTCAATTTCAGAGCCAAATCCTATTGCAGCCTACACTTTTGTTTGGGTTAAAGTCAATGATCTATTGTTACACAACTGAAGCTTTCTTATTTCTGAAGTCTGCTGAAGCATTTGGAATGTTGTAACACAGATTGGTCATTTAACAGGCTCTTTCTTCAGTCTTTCTAAACAGGAATACATTTATTAGTTAAGTGACTCTATTCTAGTCCTATTAAAGTCAGTGAACAAAACTCTGATTCTATTCAGAGCAGTAGTAGGCCTTACATGTGAAAGAAATATAGCCTTTCAAGGTCTCCATTGCAAATTGCTTCTCGCTAAAATGTTTGACTTAATATTCAGAACTGAGAAGTGAATTATATTGTGAGTGTAAATTTAGACCAAACTTGGCAACGCATGTCTTAGTAAGAGGTTAACAAGTCAGATGATGACATGTGGACTAAAGATTTTTTTGAATAGATTTTAAAGGATTTGCAAACACATGAACAAGGTGGAATTTGGAACTCCCTGGTAAGCTTAGGTAAGACCACAACCACATTCCATGACAACCTATGGTGTGCCCTAACATCTCTGAGGGTGAACATGTTGAAAGGATATCCACTTGATGCATGACTGCATATATTCACTGACTGTAAAGCTTTATCCTTGCATGTGGGATGTGCAGGTCTTGGGGCTCCCAATACCAGTCAAGGTGGTAGAAAACAGGTACCAAGGAGTTGTGGATCTGCTGTATAAGTATGTTCTCTATAGACTGTGGCTAGATTTCTCACTTCAGTCTTAACTGTGATGAGGGGCAAATATCACTTCTAATGAATAAATGTGAATATCCATGAGATTAAATTATACCTTTGGTTTTGTGGGATTGGTGCTCAAAATGTAGTTTGACTTGTTTCTTAAGATGCATATTCTGTAGGGTATCTTGATGACAAGACTCCATGATCTAATAAAGTTCAGAGTTGTATTATCTATCATCAATCAGTTTGGCTGCGATACCTCTGAGGTTGTTTTGAGGGGTTTTTAGCAGTCTCTGTTGTAAAACCATTTCTCATTCCTAGCTTTTTTTCCCCCCCCAAGTATATTTTCATTTAGTAGGTTGAATTCCCTTTTGTGAATCATATTTTTTTTCTCCCGAAGGCACAATAAATTGATGGCAGGAGAAGACAACTGCCCTCTCTCTTTCTTTCTAACACATGGTCTCACTTTTTCTTTTCAGCCTAGCTTTTCTATTAAACAATTCTCTGTAAAAACAGGTCATAATCTCTCTATCACCCAGATTACTTTGATGTATTTTCTATTTCTTACTCATATTGGTTTAAGAAAAAAAATATTTCATTGAAATGGCTGCTAAGTTTTATCCACTTTACTAATCACACACACAAATTATTGAATATTTCTGTACTTAATTTTTAATGTAAAAAAGTGCTTAGTTAAATAAATCTTTGCTTATATCTCCAATGTACTTATAACACAGTCTTTCAAGCTATCCAGGTTGAATTTCAGTTAGGACATTTCTAAACTAGTATTTTCATATATATTTTTATAGCACACTTTTACCCAAACAGTTTTGATAAATTTCTCTTGATGTTGGGAAGAAGTTTGAACAGCAAATTAATAGGGCTATATGAATGCAATTGATTTTCACAGATTTAGACACTGTTAAAATCTTTGCATGTATCAAGTCTCATCTTGAAATCTATGGGAATTTTGCATGAGTCGTGACTACGGGACTTGGCCTCTTGCCATATTGAAATATATAGAATAATAGGTTTTTATTAGGTTTTAAGATTGTGTGCAACTGTAATCCACATACCTGCTGGGTGTGGTTCACTGTCCCATGTAGTGATACTTATTTCTCTCTCTTTCTGTAAGTGGTCTATTGAGTCTGCTCTACAGCCTTAGCTGAGAGCTAGCTGGCTTTTATTCGAACTGTAGAGGCTCATGCACTAAGTTCCAAAGGTCTCAGGCTTAGTTCCACCTGTTAGTGTTACACATGGGTGAGTGAGGGGGAGAATTTGGGTACAACTTCAGATATGAATTAAAACCTTGCAGTCTTATAATAAGACAACCCACTGTGTAATTCTGGCATGAGTGACTTTTTTTTTAAATTGTGTCTTTAGGAGTTCAAGCTAAACAAAAATAGAGAGAGAGCCCTGCTTCTGCTTCAGTCATCATCTTGACAATCTGAATACAAAAATGAGCGACAATAGTTATGCAGGTTATAGAATTATTAAATAATCTCTTAAAATAGAGGCAAATTGAAAATAGTATGGAAGATTAATAGATTTTAAGGCCTGAAGGGATCATTATGATGATTTAGTAAGAGAGACTGTGATCAGAAAAGGTTTACATTGTAAACCTTTTCTCCTATTACACTGTATTAGTTACATGGTTGTGAAATCCTGACTATTGTTTAAAAAATTGATGCTTATCTGGTTTTCCCTCTTGTAAATAACACAAGGAAAAACAAATAGATGCATAGAGACAACATGGAGACATGCTGCTATTTTAGTTTCTCTTCAAAATAAATGCGTGAGCAACCCAAAGGAAGGATAAAGTGGGCAGGTACAGAATAAAGAGAGAGAAATACAAAACCGGTATCTGTTTTAGTGCAACATCCTGAGAGAATAAAGTTTGCAGTTGGCTGTGAACTCCTCAGCAGCCACTCTGCTTGGTGCTTTTTTGTAACCGTTTTGAGGGCTTATTTTTACTAATGACTCTTTTCCCCCCCCATTTCTTTCTTTCTCATATCGCCCATCCTCCACACACTTTCTATAATTACATTTGTTCTGCTTTGTGGTGTGACTGAATAGGGCACCCTTTGCTCAACAAATGTGACTGAATAGGGCACCTTTTGCTCAACAAATTTGCTGCCTGTGCCCATTCAGAGTCACATCTGCTGAATGACCTTTTTTTTTTTTTTTTTTTTTTTTAATACTATTTTCCCCTCCGTATAGTTCTGCAGAGCCATTGCAGCTATAAGAGAGTGAGATGGATTCTAATCTGGCTGGTGCATCATCAATCAATGATTGCTCTCTGTTCCTGAAAGCAGCACAGAGAGCCAAAGCACTAGTGTCAGCACATCATGTTTACGGAACATCTATACAGAGCCAAGTAGGGGGGAAGAGAGAATATGAGGCAAAGGTGTGATCTACATGGAGGTGTTTCAGTGCAATCCAGTGAGGGCAAATAATGGGCCACATCCCAAGGAAATGTAAAGCAGGGTATCTTCTTTGAAGTTCAGGGCACTATACTAATTTACATCAATGAAGATTGCGCCCATGTGTGATTTCCTCCTCACCCTCCTTACTTGTATTGTTATGCTAAAGTAGTAGCTTTATTTCACAGGGTTCTCATCTTTTTACCAGAGCTCTATTTCCTTCTTCCTCTTCCTCCCCCCCTCCCTGCCCAGCTTACGTTACTCTTTAGCAAACTGAACCTAAATTCTGAAGTAAGGAACCTTGACTGTGTAGCAGACTGGCAATTTACAGCAACTTGCATTTAAACTAAGAAGTTGGGGTCTGACTGAATTAAATATGAAAAACAAAACAGTGCAATAGACAATGTTAAATTCCAAATTAAATTCAATTTATTTTTCAGTGTCCGCATTATAAGTTATCAATATGGTGCAGATTTTTTCATTAATAATGGGTACCTGAATCATAGAAAGGGTACCGGGGAGGGGGAGGAGGAGGTGAGGAATGATATTCTGACCAATTATCTTGGGAAGCTAAGTCTTCCAGTTTGATTGCTCATGAAGAAGATGTCATTGTCCTAATTTTCAGGTGGTGTGTAGTCTCATTCTTTCCAGTAGATGAAAATGAAATAGTTTCTGCTGTAACTGTTAAAGGCATTTCTCTGTTTTGCTTACAATTATTGTGCCAGAATTCTTTTTTATAAGGTCTGACTCACCTAGATAGTCTTATGTGATTAGTTTTATCCTCATCTTATGGTAAATTAAAACACCACTCCCCCTATCAGTCTGAGACTCAGTCAAAACTAAATGTCTGTAATTTCTTTATTTTGAATTCAAGAAAAAAATGAATTCCTAAATATTATGGGCAATGTCTGTCTAGTTTGAAATAAGGATCTGAATAGCACTAGTCTAGTCCTCCATTTCAGCTACTGTTACTGACTACTCACTATAACTGCATTCACAAATGTTCTGACCATTCAAGCAATAGGGAATAACCTAACAGGGCTAAAAAGCATGTTCATTTGGGCTGTGTATCAGATCCTGGACTATACTTCAGTGCCTAAAAGTGTGTGTCAGCTAGTTTTAGTTATTTTCATAAGGAAAACCTCCATTCCTACCCCTGCACGGCTACATAACAAAACAAATAAAAAAATCTGAGAGGACTGGGACCGAGGGCAAGGGGGGGTGCTAAGGGGACATGCCACGCTCCGGCTATTCTGACTTTCTTCTACCTGAGGCCCCGCCCCTTCCAGGAGTGCAAAGGGCTCCCCGCCTTTCCGCAGTCTGTCGGCTCCCCTGCTGGGGAGGGCTTTGTTAAAAGCTCTTCCACTTCTTTTTGCTGTTTTCTGGTATTTAGAGGCAACTACTGACTAAAAAAGGAAGGGCCCCTCATGCAATACCTGAGCAAAGTGACCTAACAGATTGTCAGTTTGTTTACTGACATAATTGGCCACTATCATGAGGCCACCATGTGGACTCAAAGCATTAAAACCATATGAATGGTAGATAGGTGCAGTAGAATCATAGATCTGGAAGAGACCTCAGGAGGTCATCAAATCCAGCCCCCCGCCCAAGGCAAGATCAATCCCAAATAAATCAATCCAGCCAGGGCTTTGTCAAGCTGAGACACAAACACCTCTAGGAATGGAGATTCTACTACCTCCTGAGTAGAATCTGAGGTAACCCATTCCAGTGCTTCACCTCCCTCCTAGTGAAATAGTTTTTTTAATATCCAACCTAGACCATTGCTCCTTGTTCTGCCATCCGTCACTACTGTGAACAGCCTTTCTCCAGCCTCTTAGCAGCCTTCAACGTCTTGAAGGGAGGTTCCAATAAAATTCCCCCTCACTCTTCTCTTCTGCAGACTAAACAAATCCCTTAGTCTCTCCTCATAGGTCATGTACTCCAGCCTCCTAATAATTTTGGTCGTCCTCCGCTGGACCCTCTCCAATGTGTCCACATCCTTTCTATAGTGGGGGAGGGGGAACGACCCAGAACTGGACACAATACTCCAAATGTGGCCTCACCAGAGCTGAATAAAGGGGAATAATCACTTCTCAGGATTTGCTGCAATGCTCCTCCTAATGCACCCTAATATCCCATTAACCTTCTTGGCTACAAGGACACACTGTTGACTCATATCCAGCTTCTCATCCACTGTAATCCCCAAGTCCTTTTCTGCTGAACTGCTACTTAGCCATTCAGTCCCCAGCCTGTAACAATGCTTGGGATTCTTCTGTCCCAAGTGCAGGACTTTGCACTTGTCCTTGTTGAACCTCATCAGATTTCTTTTGGCCCAATCCTCTAATCTGTCCAGGTCACTCTGGACCCTATTCCTGCCCTCCAGTGTATCTACCTCTCCCCCAAGCTTAGTGTCATCTGCAAACTTGCTGAGGATGCAATCCATCCCCTCATCCATCCCCTCATCCATTAATAAAGATGTTGAACAAAATTGGTCCAAGAACTGATCTTTGGGGCACTCCGCTAGAAATCGACCACCAGCCTGACATCGAGCCATTGATCACTACCTGTTGGGCCCGACAGTCTAGCCAGCTTTTTATCCATCTTACAGTCCAATTATCCAATCCATACTCCCTTGACTTTCTGGCAAGAATATTGTGGGAGACCATATCAAAAGCTTTACTAAAGTCAAGGTATATCACATTCACTGACTTTCCCGTATCCACAGAGCCAGTTACCTCATCATAGAAGCTAATCAGACTGGTCAGGCATGACTTGCCCTTTGTGAATCCATGTTGACTATTCCTGATCACTTTCCCCTCTTCCAAGTGCTTCAAAATGGGTACCTTGAGGATCCCCTCCATGATTTTTCCGGGGACTGAGGTAAGGCTGACTGGTCTGTAGTTCCCTGGATTGTCCTCCCCTTTTTTAAAGATGGGCACTACATTTGCCTTTTTCCAATCATCTGGGATCTCTCCCGATCTCTACGAGTTTTCAAAGATAATGGCCAAAGGCTCCACAATGACATTTGCCAACTCCTTCAGTACCCTCGTATGCATTAAATCCGGGCCCATGGATTTGTGTATGTTTAGCTTTTCTAAATAGTTCCTAACTTGTTCTTTCCCCACCAAGGGCTGCCCACCTCCTTCCCATACTACTTGCCTAGTGTATTTGTCTGGGAGCTGACCTCGTCCGTGAAGACAGAGGCAAAGAAAGCATTGAGTACTTCAGCTTTTCCCACATCATTTGTCACTAGGTTACCTGCGTCTTCCAGTAAGGGCCCCACACCCTCTCTGATCACCCTCTTATTGCTAACATGCCTGTAGAAACTTTTGTTACCCTACACATCCCTTGCCAGCTGCAATTCCAATTGCGCTTTCACCTTCCTGATAACTCCCCTGCATTCTCGATCAATATATTTATAGTCCTCCAAAGTAATCAGTCCAAGTTTCCACTTCTTGTAAGTTTCCTTTTTGTGTTTAAGCTCACCATGGATGTCCCCGGTAAGCCAGTCTAGTCGCCTACCATATGTGCTTTTCTTGCTGCACATCAGGATGGTTTCTCCCTGTGCCTTTAATAAGGCTTCTTTAATTTACTGCCAGTTCTCCTGGACTCCTTTCCCCTTCATGTAAGCATCCCAGGGGATCCTGCCCATCAATTCTCTGAGGGAGTCAAAGTCTGCTCTTCTGAAGTCCAGGGTGTGTATTTTGCTACTCTCCTTTCTTCCTTTGATCAGGATCGTGAACTCTACCATCTCATGATCACTGCTTCCCAGGTTTTCACCCACCTCTACTTCCCCCACTAGTTCCTCCCTGTTTGTGAACAGCAGGTCAAACTGCGCATGGCCTCTGGTCGGTTCCTCCAAGAAGTTATTCCCAACATTCTCCAAAAACTTCCTGGATTGTCTGTGTACTGCTGTCTTGGTCTCCCAACAGATGTCAGGGTGATTAAAGTCGCCCATGAGAACTAGGGCCTGCGATCTGGAAGCTTCTTTCAATTGTTCAAAGAAAGCTTCATCTACCTCATCCACCTAATCCGGCGGTCTATAGGAGACACCAACCACAACATCATCCCTGTTGCTTCCACCTCTAAATTTAACCCATAGACTCTCAACAGTCTTTTCTCCCTCTAAGTACTGGAGCTCCGAGCAATCATACTGCTCTCTTACATACAATGAAACTCCTCCTCCTTTTCTCCCAGCCTATTCCTGAACAGTTTATACCCTTCCATGTCAGTGCTCTAGTCATGCGAGTCATCCCACCAAGTCTCCATTATTCCAATCAAATCATAGTTCTTTAACTGGGCCAGGGTTTCTAATTCTTCCTGTTTGTTTCCCAGGCTTCTCACATTGGTGTACAAACACCTTCGATAACCAGTTGATTGCCCTGCCTTCTCCATCCGAATCAGGGGTCCTCCTTTGTTGCTCGTTCCTCCTTGTGACTTTTCCCGGTGTCCAACTTCCTCACTTACCTCGGAGCTTTGGTCACCGTCCCCCACTGAACCTAGTTTAAAGCCCTCCTCACTAGGTTTGCAAGCCTGCCTGCGAAGATGCTCTTTCCTCTCTTGGTTAGGTGGATCCCATCTCTTTCTAACAATCCTGTGCCCAGAACAGAGTCCCATGGTCGAAGAACCCAAAGGCCTCTCTGTGACACCACCTGTGTAACCACACATTTACTTCCTCAATTCGACAATCCCTACCCAGACTTTTTCCGTCAACCGGAATGATGGATGGGAACATCATTTGCGCTTCAAATTCCTTGATTCTTCTTCCCAGCACTACATAATCTGCTGTGACCTGCTCAAGGTCATTTTTGGCCATATCGTTAGTTCCTACATGGAGAAGCAGGATGGGGTAGAGAGCCGAAGGTTTAATCATTGTCAGCAGACTCTCAGCCACATCCTGAATGCAAGCTCCCGGTAAGCAGCTCCTCTTGAGATTGCAGGTCTGAACGCCAGATGGATGACTCTTAGGAGGGAGTCCCCGACCACCACCTCCCATCTTCTTTTGGGGCTGGTGGTTGTGGAACCCCTATCCCTAGGATTGCACATCACATGCCTTCTAGTAGATGGTGTTCCCTTCTGATTTCTTCCCTGAGAGGTCTCTGTCAAAGCATTCTCCACCACAGTGCCTGTAGAGAGAGCCTGAAAGCGCTTCTACAGGAATGGGGGATACCTGAGCTGGCTGCCTTCTCCTTCTAGAGGTTACATGCTGCCAGTTTCCTTCCTTGTCCTGTACTGCCCTGACTGGCTCTTCAGCCTGCTGTGGTTGCAGGATTAAATGCTGCCTTCTATCGCGGAAGTTTTCATCCTCTCTGATAGACTGTAGGGTCGATACTTGGGACTCCAGTCCTCTATTTTTTTTTCCAAAATGGTCAAGTGAGCCCAAGAATCCAAAGACCCAGAAATGTTTAACCATTCATATCATCATTCCTGGGGATAAGTGTTCAGAAATAAGGACCAGGATTGTTTTTAACTGTGGAGAGTTCCAGCATACCATTTTCTAACTCAGCTCTGTTGCTGTGTCCAGACCCTTATCCTTGCCTTTCTCCTGAGCCAGTTGAGTTCTCTTCACTTTTTCTCCATGTCAGTGTCTTTGACCCCCTCCCCCTCCCAGTGACTGGCCGCTCAATGCTCCTGTCTGAATATCACTCAGACCAACCCTAGCCTATCTATTACCTTGTGCAGAGGACATGAAAGCTAAATACCTTACTTATCCAGAGGGCAACTCTATTTGTCCTCCTTCACAGGTCAGGCTGAGTAAAATCCTGTTAAGTGATCAGCTGGTAGTGGACAGTTGAGGAGGATTGGGACCTGGGGAGCATGGTATGTGGGAATAGGGGTGCTGCACCTCTGGCTTGAGGTGGGTTTCCATTATACACAGGGATTACAGTTACATCAACAGCTCTCGACACCCTTACTGTAAACAATTCAAAAAGTACACAAAGTACTTCTGAGGGTTGGTCACCTGAGAGCCAGAGTTCAAATAGATGACCAGAGAGACAAGAACAGGCATTGTGGGAAGGATGCTGGAGGTCAGTCAGGATGCAGTACTACACCATGGTGTCCACACTGGCACCCCAGTAGACTACCCAAAGTGCAGCATACTAGAGAGAACCCTCTCTATTTAAAACATTCCCCCCCCCTCCCCAAAGACTGCCTTTTTGTTGGTTTTGAACTCTCTTTACAGTGGAAATTAATTGTGAACAGGGAAAAACAACTAAAATGGCAAAACATGTTTTTTTACTCAAAGAATTGCTTCCCTGTCTAAATGCTATATGATATGCTATATGGAAAAGTTACACAAGTGGTGTTTAAAGCTTTTATGAATTGGTCTCTTAATTGCTGTAAAAACGATATGCTTTAAATATCTCTTGTATGATTAATACCAGCCATTTTCCACTTTCATTTAAGTATGTTAAAATCTTGTCATAAAATGAGAAAATGGCTTGTGTATTAAGTGTAGTGATTTTTCTAGCCTTTATACATATACTAATTTTTAAAGACGTCTACATCACAATTACTGATTTTTTTTTTTACATGAAACTTCTACTTTGTTTCTATTACTGGTCTTCCTTTCCATATTTCATTTTGGGAAATGTTTTACTTTCCCAGTTAAATTCTTAGTGCCTACTTTAGCACTTACTTACTTTTAACAACATAAAAGCTTCTTTATTTGTTAAAGGGGTAGACAATGTATAACTTTTAATTGCCAAGAATCACACAGGAGGCTGCATTGCTGAGTAATTTGTATTAAACTATCTTGTACTGGAAGAAATAGGATTTTTCTAACGTAACTTTTCACCTCTGTGTGATATCGCCCTAGCAGCAAAGTTAAATATCTTAAGGATATATGCTTTTAAATAAATACTTTGTAATTTCAGTTATGATTCTGTTTCATATCAGTTAAAAGTCCTACTTCAGACAGAAACTAAAGATGTTGCTCTGATCGCATTAGTGAAGCATTAACATATAAAACAAAACATTATCAAGGTTGAATAAATTCTATATGTTATGTTAATAGAAAAGAGACTGACACAGAGATTATGGGGACTGTTGTATTTTTTGTCTCCCTCTTTTTAGAGTGAATTAAACAAAACTTCAAAGCATTTAAAATAATAAAACTAGCTCATTTTTTATATTCCTGAGAATTTTATTTGCCACATTGCATAAAACTATGAGTTAATAATAAAAATATCTGTTACTGACAACTGTAAAATATCTTGTCATTCATTTAAAAAAAGAGCTGGTTCCCTCGGGGAACTATAACACCATGCAAACTGCCCCAAAGAACTATGTTTACAGTTCACTATGTTGATCTCGGTGGATCACAAATCATTTGTCATGCAGAGAAGCTATTAAACCAAATCAAAGAATGAAAACAATTCTCCTGTCTTTGTAGTTAAAGGTTTGTCATTGATTAAGTGTAGAGTTACAAATCTGACATGCTGTTATATAAACTTTAAAGACTTGAAAACAGTTTAAGGCATTATATGGTACTTACCAAATAAAAAGCAGCAATGAGTGGAATCTCTATTAGGTCCCCAAATTATCGTCAATGACTGATTAAAATGATGATCCTTTATGGTATTATTCTGAAGCACATAATCTGAAATTAGAGGCCATTTATTGACAGTTACAAAATTCATTCTGTTGAAAGAAAGATTTCTCTCAGATATTAACCACATAATCAATGTTTGTTGCTTCCTACAGAATGCAAGAACAATGATTTATTTTTCAGAAGTATTTTCAGTTGGGTAACTTATACCGGGCTACATTAAGAGCTTAGACGCCATGTCATGAAACAAGATTCCAGCACACAGAGTGGAAGAAACAGATGGGAGTAAGAGGACAGATGGGTAACTAAAAACAAAACAAAACACACACAACTCCTCCCCTCCCCCCCAACCCTACAATAACCATTTCCAATACTTGTGTGTTAACTGGCATAAACCAATATACTTTCAGTTTATTGAAAATGTCAGCAATGTTGGCAAATATCTGAAACCATGGTATGTTAGTGTATATTAGAGAACTTTCAATATACTTTCAGCAGAAGGGTCCCCATGGACAGTTAGTGTTGCACTGTAGATGTACACGTCAGGTTGCTGCTCAGTAAATGTTTGTGTAGACCTGTTCTTAGTAGGGTCCACAGGACTGTCTAAATTATAGTGGAGGGCATCCTGAAGCAGCCCAAGGATAAGAAGATGTAAAGATTACTCTGAGACATAGTTCAGAATCTCACCATATATGTCTACAGCCCATATACTCTGCATGGCATAAACAGCAAGGCTACGTCTACACAGGCACCCTTTTCCGGAAAAGGGATGCACATGAAGAAA
>JANRFK010006693.1:35408829-35422628 GCA_030068395.1 Apalone spinifera
TTTCCGGAAAAGGGTGCCTGTGTAGACGTAGCCCAATAGTTTATTGACCATGCTGCTCCATCAACATGCTTAAGCCTGAGTTATTTAAAGCAGATACATCCCTATGATTCAAAGGGCCATTTCAGATTCCAACCTCTCTGTCTTTGGCCTCTCTGATAACTGCTAGCCTATTGTTTTTATGTGAACTACAGTCCCTTAGAAATTGGACTGGGAGTATCAATTCAATTTCACTGCTAGATGGTTTCAGTACATGTAAAAATTACATGAATTGTTGCTGATTACAGGTTGTAAATAGCAAAAAAATTCTTAATGTTTAAAACCATTTGTGCAATGAGGCAAAAACATAGCTCAGCATACAATATATAACAGAAGAATCAATTTGCTTACATGTCTCATGCCATCATAAGTTGAACACATCATAGGAGAAAAGTTGTCTGTCTAAAAAGGTTTGGTATGCAACTTGTAGAACTGCTTCTGTGATGTTTTATGTCATGTAGGGTTTATCCTTACATGATTTCCCTTTTATAGTTTTCCTATAAGCATTTTGAAACACAGTTTGGCTTTTTTTTCTTAATCTTTCAAAATAATAATGAGCAAGTTTTTAACAACCTACTTAGTAAGATTTTGGCTACACTCACAAAACCATGGAAATCCAAGGACACTTTAGCTCAACCATATTTACATTGAGAGGCCACTTCTGTGCAAATGGTGTAATTCCCGTACACTGTTTGGAGAGCATCTGTCTTAACGGCTCATATGTGCTGTACAAGTAGGCACAGTAGGAGCTAATATAAACTGGCATGTCATGCAAAAACCTACCTTGAGGAAAATATTTTTAATTGACACCTTTAATAGGCAACTTTCGTATTTAAAGATGCCTCATTATGGAATTTTGGTTTTATACTGGCGTTACTATACCAAAATTCTATGAAATCTTCTCTTTCAGAATTGCCTACCAATATATGTGTGTGTGTGGGTGCGCGCATGTGGAATGATTGATGTCTTTTATATACAGTTATCTATAGTAACTCTAAATGATGCACATCTTTGTTTAGATATTTGACCTAGATCCATAATTAATTC
This sequence comes from Apalone spinifera, assembly GCA_030068395.1. Lineage (NCBI taxonomy): Eukaryota > Metazoa > Chordata > Testudines > Trionychidae > Apalone > Apalone spinifera. Next base: position 35,409,913 of record JANRFK010006693.1, read on the forward strand.
CACAAATCCCAACTGAGACTCAATAAATCAATTTAATTCCTATACTCCCATGACAGTGTTCAGCAAAATGGATTTTTTTAAAGTGACTTGGCCTTTGATGTACATAGAGAGAGAATATTGTACAAATGATAACTCTTTACTGTAAAAGCCGAATTGTTAACCCCATCCCATTATAAATGGAAAATGGTTAGCTCAAGTACCTACTCTTGACCGAAGCATCTTAATACAAGAAAAAGAAATATCTACTGTGGTCAACATTCAGCCATGTTACACTTACTGTGCTTTTGTAAGGAACTGGAAACAAGTGTAGATTAGAGAATGTAGGTTGTACTTGCTTCCCTCAGGAGCATCACTAAGAATGTGGCTCTTATATTTTTCACTTGATGAAGTTCTCCAGATCTGTTGCTACAGGGAGTACATTACTGTAATCTCAGAGAATCTTAAAATGGCATGGATAAAAGACTAAACCTTCAAAAAAATCACCATCTCCTGGTCAAGTAGTGTACCTGGCTTCTGCTGTTCTCTGAGTAGCCACAAAAAGTTGTGGATACAACAAGAAAACCTTGTTGAAAATTTTATTAGCAAAGGATGGACAAACTACTTTAGCCAAGAAGTTGATAGTGCCTGATATCGACTGAGGAAAAAAAGGAGAGAAATATCTCCTGGGATTAGTGGAAGAAGGACATATTTTAGAGATCAGTGAAGAGTATATTCATAGTGCCATCCTTTCATTATAAAAGAAACACAAATTGGAGGACAGAGAGGGCTCACAATTCTAACACCCTGTACACAGGTAGTGTGACAACTAGAACAATGAATGTAATTATCAGGACATATGTGACGCTTCTGAAAGATGATTGAAAATATATTCATGAGTGCATTTAATATTTGGAAAGATTCCATAGAGTTACCCTGTGAATAGGAAGTCGTCTGAGGGTGTAGCTTTCAGGACATTTTTTGCGTATGAGCTGCCAAAATTGAGCATATAATCAGTGCTTTAAGTTCTGAGTGTGTTTGTTAATTGCTCCTAGAATTCTTACAAGCAGGGCTATCTCTGTGGCTACAGTACAATGTTGATTTTGTTCTAGATCTCTTGATGTGCACCATGAATCATTTTTTCTGCATCTTATATACTAAAAATTGGTGAAAAACATTCTGGATTTCAGTATCATTCAAAACATATCACTTATATTTTATTATTATTAAATGTCATTCAGCCTTAGTACACTTAGTGAATAAGTAGGCAGCTAGGTTCAGAGATACTGGTAGTGACGGAACAGATGGCCCTGTGAAAGAAGATATGGAGTAGATCATAATGTTCATGGAGCAGTCACTGTTATCATTGAGGCCTAAAAACCGAGGGCATCTGGGCCATTGGAGTGTGATCAGAAAAAAATGTAGCTTCTTGTCCATCTCTGTTAGATGGTGTAGGTCACCAGGGCAAAATAGGAAACACATATATCTGAGCACTTGGCCACACCTGGGAGAAGGTACTGATTGTTTTGGCTCAATGCACAGTTTTTCTTGGCACTGGAACAGGATGCATAAAGATCCCAAATTGATTTCCCAAAGGTCTGTGCTATGGGTCGTGATTTTTAGCAAAGCCGATTATAGAACATATTTTTGTCAGTTATCCTAAATGTTCTCTAAGTGAAATATATATTTTTCTTTCCTTTTTTAAATGTTAAATCAAAAACATCCTTTCATTCTATTCGTGAATGAGAAATACTAAGCACATGCAGATAGGTCCCTGTTTTGGGGGGATTATGACAATCCCTTTTAAAGAGGTTAATTCAGTACCCTTTTCCACGTACAGATGTATAATATTCTAAATGCCCAGCAAATTTTAACACAATACTTAGATATGTGTTTGGGGGGAAAATCCAACCCAGTTTCACATCTATATTTGTGGTGCTATTAGCCAAGAGAAACCTGTCACAGTAGGTATATTGTGGGTGTCTTAAGTTTCATTCTTAACAACCACCTTGCAAGTGAGCAGGCAAAGAGGCAACTGACTGAAAGGTTCTCATATTAAAAGTAACATTGGAATATGAGGTCTGATCTACACTGGGAATTTAGGTTGAACTTAGCCACCTTAGATTGATTTTTCTAAACAAAGAGTTCATACTACCAAGCCTGTACTGTTGACTTTAAGGGCCATTGAATAGATCTCGGCACTCCAGCTTTTCATGAGGTGCAACGGTAAATTTTACCTTGCATGGCTGACTTTGGGGCAGTGCAGATGCAGCACTATGAATGCTTGGCTTGCAGGAGGTGTCCCACAGTGCTGTGACTGCTCTTGCCAGGATTCTCAACTCTTCTGCTTGCCAGGTGCACAGGAAAAGCCCCAGGAAAATCTACATTTCATTTTCTGTGTGGCTAATGTGGTGAGCAGATCTCAGAGCAGGCAGCACACCTCAGCAGGACATCTGACCATGAATGCCTGGGGTCACAAATGAGAGCCAGCAAGGAGCATGCAAGGGATCCTGGACTGCATTGTTGTGTGGGGAGAGGAATCTGTTCTCACACAACTACGAAGCAGCAAAAGAAACACTGATATATATGCCAAGATTGCAAAGAGCATGGAGGAGAGAGGATACATCAGGGACACCCAGCAGTGCTGCATGGGGGCGGGAGGAGGGAAAGGAGTTGAAGTAGGCGTACCAGGAGACAGAGGGAAGATTTTTCTGGGGAGGCCTGCTTTATTCTACTCTTCATGGTAGGACACCTTTCCATGCTAATCCATTAAATGGTCTGGTATCCCTGCAGCACAAAGCATTACAGCATAATGTGGCCAGAAACCTGGACCTTCAGTCAGCATCTGCTTCCTATCGCTCTGTGTGATTTGGGGAAGACTATCATGCATGGCAACCTGAATGAAGCAGGGGAAGCTGTTAGCTGATGCTACTGCAGTAAACTTCTATTTGCTTATCCCCAATGAAGCATGGCTTGAGCCCCTGCCAGGCCTGGCCCCCCTGCTACATGGACACTCCTCAGGGTCTGCATGAGTCTCTGCCCTTCTGCTACAACCATACCCTCTCCCAACCACATGCTCCTGCAGGAAGGGAAAGTGGCACTCTCAGGGCAAACAGCAGTCACAGAAATCAAACACATGGTCACAGCATGAGCCCCTGTCTTGCTGCCACCCCTGACCCCTTTCCCACCCAGGCTTGAGTCCTGGCCTGCCCATTACCATGCTTGGCAGCAAAACAAATCCAGCTGCTCTCCTAAGATCTGTGGTGTACCTGCTGCAGGCTCTTACAAGCATAACACCTCCTGATTGTCTTTCAACAGATTTTCCTTTATGCTAAGAGGTTTTATGCTTGACAATCTCCAATGAAGTCTGCTATTCACTTTTCGTTACAGTGGGTGCAGCAGTGAGCATGGTGCACTCCCCATCTCTGCCAGCGGTCCATCTAGCACAAATCTGAAGGCAAAACAATATACCATGGATGGCATGTTTCAGGAGCAAATGCAATTCACCCTCTTGGACAGGGAGCAATTAAATGAGAGGAGGAAAATGCTGCAGCAAGAGATGCAAGCAAAGCATGAGGACAGGAGAACATGCAGGGAACTCGAAGTGAAGAACCAGGATAGAGTCCTGATGGTCATGACATGCAGAACAGCCACATGCATGGGTACCTCCTACAGCCCTTGAGGACCCATGTTTCCTCACTATAGAGTTCCATAGCTTCTACTCCCTGGCGCCCTAGAATGCAGGGAGATGAGGAGAGAGTCAAGGATGGCCTCAGATTCAATCTCCAGGAATTACTGCACGGGGGATTATAATATGCTGCTTTCCCTTCTTCTCTTCTGTTCTCTCCCCTGTTCCCCCCGCCTCCAAGCCAGAGCTCCTGCCCTCAACTCCTTTTATGTCCCTGGCTCCCTATGTTTTCTTAAAGCTCATGAATTCTCAACAGTTTCTTTATTGTTTGTGTTGGAGAGAAGGAGAGTTACAGGGTTTACAAGCAAGAATGCTTAATGAAAAGAGCACCGCGCTATGAGCAACGTGCATGACTGTCCTATCGCTGCATGGCCATTCATCAAGGTATATTTCAAAGCCTCTCTGATTGCCAGTGCCCCTCGCTGTGCTCTCCTTATTGCCCTGGTGTCTAGCTGCTCCAAATTACTGGCTAGGCGCTGTGCCATACAATTTCCCCCTTGCTTTCACAGATATTAGCGCACACAGTAGGCTGTCACAACAATGGGAATGTTGATTTCACTGAGATCTAATCTAGTCAATAAAACCTTCCTTCCCTTTACAAGCATATTCTACCACAATGCTGCACTTGTTCAGCCTGTAGTTGAACTGCTCCTTACTGCAGTCCAGGCCACGAGAGCAAGGGGTAGTCTAGGTCTCCAAGGATCACTATTGGCATTTCAATGCCTCCAAAGTAAATTTTCTGGTCTCGGAAGGAAGTTCCAGCTTGCAGCTTTCTGAAGAGGCAGGAATTCCCAGAGATGTGCCCTTTCTAACCATCCCACGCTGATGTCAGTGAAATAGTTCTTGTGATCCACCAGCAACTACAGCATCTTTGAGAAGTGCCACCTAGAGATTTATGTACTCTTTGGCAAAGTTGTTGGGTGCCAAGTTAGTGATGTGTATTGACCCACCATAGCAAGGGAACCCCATCACACTAGGAAATGTGGAAGACGTAGATGGCATTAGAGTCATTACTGTTTGTAGCAGAAGGGAATCGATACTACTTGGGTCACAACAGCCCCACTGCAGATTTCACCATCCAAATTGATTCCCAACTTGACTGGTAGCTATTGGATATTGCAAGCTTCCACAAGGCTATTGCAACTCACTTTTCAACTGTCAGAGCAGGTCTCCTTCTGGTATTGCTATGCTTCGGGGCAGGGGTAAGCAATTTGCAAAATTCCATGGAAAGGTCTTACACATGCAAAAGCTTTGAAGCGACTGCAGATCATCTCATAGCTGCATAACTATGCAGTCCTGCCAGTCTCTGCTTATCTTAATACACCAGAACCAGTGCTCCATTGTGCCAAGAGGATCCAATGTTGGTGATATTTCCCAGTCACTCAACTCAAATGCTTCAAGGATGAGTATGTTCATGGCCTCCCAAGATTTTTCATTGTCCTTGGATATACTCCAACATAAGGCTCATGATGGTTAATGTGATTATCATAGTACTTTGCTGCCAAACGGGTTCTATGCCCACCTGCTATGGCATCTGCATGGATAATCAGGGGAAAAAGGTTCGAACAGACTGTTTGACACTGCTTTCAAGCAGTGGGGGAGGGATAAGATGTGTGCAGTATGGGCTGTTGATGACATGTACCTAGAGCCGGCCACTGCACAGTTTTGCTCCCAGCATGCACTGGGAGAAAACCTTAATAAATTCAACTTATCTTGTAGTGTAGATAAGGCTTGAGATAATGTACTTGGGTAAGGGAATATACTCCCTCTTATGTACTTTCTATCACCGTGCCACTGCATGCTCCTTCAGTAATATGTTTACTTTCCCTTTCATTAACATTCTTGTGTGTGTAAATGTTTTCTACTAGATTGTTTTGAATTTGTTTCTGCTTAACTTCAGAGCTGGCGTTAATGGCTACATTGAGACTCTGCCTTGAAAATACATGGGCCTATATAATATGCAAGACAGAACACTGTTTAATTGGGGGCTCTTGATGCCATTGTTCCTGGTCTCTAGAAACATGCCCACCTACTGTTCTAGGTTACTTTTAAATGCTATTTAAGAAATCTTAAATAAATGGAAATAATGGCTCTGGTTAGTTGGCACTGATTGTTCTTATTGAAATTATATCCCTTTTCCCTTGGAAGGAAGTGAATAGGCTCCAGGCAGGATTTAGCATTTTAAAGCTATGTCTAAAAGCAGTTTAGATCAGTTGGCAAAGGCTATGGGAAAGCAGGAGAAAGGCTGGAAGTGGGGGTTGGGATGAAGAGTGAACAAACTAGAGCATGAAAAATATTAGCAAGGAGAGTAGTTGAAAAGAGAGACTGTTGAGGGCTGGCAGAGAAAGCTGAGAGGGAATCAATGACCAACGTAATTTAGGAAGAAGCACAAGGAGGGGAGGCAGAATAAGTGAAGAAGGGGCAGAGCAGAAAAGAGAAGAAAGAAAAGCAAAAGGGGGAGAAGTTAGGAGGGTAATTAGACAAAAGGTGCCAGATGGAGGTGATGTAAGGGGAAGTAAGATCTGTTTTTTGTTAAGTCTCATTTTTCTTTTAAGCCTGTCTGAGCAGCATGTGATATAAAACAATACATCATTCACAGGGAAATGTGACAAGCTTTTAGAGAGGCATGAATCTCCTCTCCTATAGCGAGCATAGAATGTCTGTGTAGGCCAGAAAAAAAAGTGAGACTTCTTTACTATCATACTGAAAAAAGTCATCATTTACCCAGAGTAATTTAACTTTTCTTTCCTGACCACCAAACAAGCCATGTGCTTCAGGTCGTTTTCTGACAGGAATTGCATGAAAATGAGGTCCTACTCATGATCAGGGAATGCTTAGTGTGAAGTGTGTATACAAGGTATTTGTACAGGTATTTTTTAGCAGCAAGTCTTGAACTTGTGCCTCTAAATTCCTTCCTTTTTTTAAAAGACTGCTTTATCTAATAAGACGTTCAGAACATTGCAGAAGGAGAAAGCTGTGACATTTAGGGAAATTATTTTGAATACTCCAGTTGATTTTTGTGAAAGTTTTAAAAATAGGTCTGTATATTAATAAATATGACTTCCCTAATCATAGGTAGCATGAGGAATAAGAGGCAGAATTTAGCCTGTATCTCGTAAACATATGTTCAGTCAGGTACAAAATACTCAGCTTTCTATTCCAGAGGATACTTTATATTCTACATTAGTTTCTTCTATCCAGTGACATCCTGAACACCAAAGAGGAAAATGAGTGTCCTTGTTTGTCCTCTTAGGCATCTGATTCTGAAGCCTTACATTTAAAATACCAGACTTAATCTTTCCCTGTAAAGGCAAAGAGTGTTGAACGTGTGAGCACAGATTTTAAAAGGGCTGATAAGGACAAGTTGAGTAAGGGAATCCCATCTTGCATTGCTCAGTGTTCTGCAGAATGACTGCCAAGCTACTCTTGCTTAGTAACTGGGGCATAGACAAAGAGGGGAATGTGCAACTAAGTGCCTCATCAAAAGGAGGAGGATTATCTTTGCTCTTCTCACCCCCCCCCTTTTTTTTTTTTTAAGTCCCACATGCTTGTATAAGGGCCCAGGAATTCAGGCCGCTCAAAACTTATCCCTACAGAGATGTATTCCTAACCTAATTTATTTTGATGCTCGTGTGTATCCTTCACAAGAATGCCCTTGTGTTGGAGTCTTATGAACTGGCTGTACAGAGAACAAGATCTGGTGCAGAGCTAGATGGAGATTGCTGAGAACAGGAGATCAAACTTTTGAGTTGTACTATACTGCAACAAGCCAGGACAATGCAATAGGATATGCAAAAAGTATTTCCAGAAAAACTGAAGAAAACTGAAAGTGCTATTGTTTTTATGCTATTTAAAGGTTGGGACTGGTTAATTGAGTAAGAATCAAAAGTCACTGCACTTCATCTGAAACTTACATTCATTTTTAGAACCAAACTTGCTCTGTAGTTCTGACATTCACAAGAGTCCTTTTTGCATACCAATTTATTCTTCTGCTTTTTCTGCTGGCAGTGGCAGTGAAGTTGTGTCACTCAGAAGAAATATTATTCATAGAAAATTTCAACTTGCAGCCCCCTTTGGTAACTGTAAGATGCTTGCATAGTTCAGATGAGCTTAAGGTGAACCTGAATTTATAGATGATCAAATTCCATATCCTGAACCCTTGGAGAAATGCCCCTTACTATCACAAACCACGTGAAACCAGAGAGAACCATCAGACATTCTTTTAAAATGGTCTGAGATGAAATATTGCTTCACCTCCTCCCAGATCCACACTCCTCATTCAGGAGGGCACCTGATTGCCAAAACACCACTGCCAATTGAGCTAAAAAAAGGGATAGCCAGGGCTGTCCTTGGATTTTATGGGGCCCTATGCAGTACTAATAAACGGGTGCCCCTATGCCTGATGGCAGCTGGGAGGGGGAGACAATTTTTTAGAGAGGTGGCTTTATAATGTTAAGCAACACACTAATGAAATGTTTTTAAAGAAAATTTTAAACTAGGTCCTATATATATAGTATCATGAGCTTTGGTGGGCAAAACCAACTTCCTCAGATGAGCTTAAAGCAGGGGTGGGCAAAAGGGCCTACAATGGGCTGGATCCAGCCTGCCAAGCTGGTGGATCCGGCCTGCGGAGGCCCTGTTGCTCCCCTGCCCCCAGGCCAATTAGGGCCTGGAGGGTGGGGGAGCATGCAAAGCCTTCTCCCGCCCTGCCAGGAGCACGTGGCACTTTAAAGCTCTGCGCGCTGCTTGCAGGACGGGGAGGAGAGTGAAGGAGGCTTCACACACTCCCTCTCCCCCAGGCCAATCAGGGTCTGGGGGTGGGGGAACTGTGTGAAGTTTTCTTCACCCTGCCCTGGCCCTCTGAGGAGCCGGTGGTACTTCAAAGTGCTACGTGCTCCTCGCAAGGCAGGAGGAGGCTTCCCACACTCCCTAGGCACTCATTGGCCTGGGGGTGGAGGAGGGTGCCAAGCCTCTTCCAGGGCATGGGTGCCTAGTGGGAAGGGGGGGTAAAGGGGCTCCTATACCCTCAAACCAATCATGGTCTGAGGGTGGGATAGCTCTGCCTCTTTCCGTTTAGGTCCCACCCTTTCTGGGGTGGCCCAGGGCTACTTCAAACATTTTTTAAGTGACCCCAGACAAAAATTATTACCCACCCTTGGCTTAAAGGGAACTGTAGTCTAACACAGTAAATTCAGAAACTGACTATACATCTGGAGCTGGCAAATGTCTATTAAATGGCTTCATTACTGCTTGAATGGCTCTTTTACAGTTCAATGTACTGCTACTAGCTTGGCAGGCTTTTCACTTTAAGTTAACTAAAGCCTCTTCAGAGGAAGCAGAACCACGGAACAGGGAGAGGAAGAGATGGGTGAGTTGACATTAAGAGCCAGTGGTGCCCCAACATTCCCCTACGCAGCTGCACATTCTGTGTATGGGTAAGGATGGCTCTGGAGAGAGCTCTTTTAGGGTGCATCTATACTGCCCCCTAAACTTGAAATAAGATGCGCAAATTGCATATTGCAAATTGCGTATCTTACTTTGATTTTATTTCAAAATAGCTTATTTTGAAATTTGGCACATTTACACAGTGCCAGATTTTGAAATAGTGCTATTTTGAGCCATTCATTATCCCTTGTGCAATGAGGTTTGCTTATATGGAGAAATAGAACACTCGTTATTTCAAAAAATATTTTGAAATAACGGATAGCTTGTTTGGACGCAGTATCCCAAAATAGCTGTGCAGTGTAGACATACCATTAACTAGTGACATGGGTATGCTGTTGTGCTCCTCCTTGTAAACTAGGTGGCATTAGTGGAGGATTTGGCAAGCATGTTATATATATTCAGAAAAAATTCCCATGGATTTCAGTGCAAGTCGAGTCCCAATAAGAAAAGAAGGCCTGAGATTGAAGGCTATACTCGCATGAATTCATTTCTCACATGTATGGACTTATTGCACTCAAATATTTATGACTAAGAATTATTTACATGGGTGTTATAAGATTGGGCCCAGACTAAAGGTTTCAGGATTGGGTCAACTATGGTGAAATTTTCAGGGAGCTTTGCACGTTACTCTAGCTTTATCACTATTTGAATTCTAATTACATTGCTCCACTTCTCAGTAACTTTGTAATCTTTTTTTAATATTGCAGTGACCAAGGCTGAGAATATTTTAAATAAAGGCTTATCATAATATTTTACAATCTCATTAAAACTTTTTTGCATGTCTAGTCTACAATTTCTTCTTTAATGTATATCTATTTTCTTTCTTTTGCTACACTTACTGAATTTAGAGACAAGTTCACTTCATAAAGTGTCTGCTTCAGTTAGTGGTTTTGCATTTGTTTTATAATTTCATAAGTCTTGTAATATGTATGTAATTATGTTCACTGCTTACTCGATGTTCAACCAAAACAAAAATTCACTGCTGGAGCTTACTTTTTTTAATGAAAAGACAGGTAGAGCGCTACTAATCCTTTAAGTTACTACTTTCAGTTCATCTCCCTCACATAAAATATTTGGAGTTATCTTGACGTGATTTAAAATCAGTTCTTTCTTCACTCACATCTGGTCCAAGAGCTATTCTGATGCCATATGAAACTGCACCAAAGACTTTTTGAAAGTCAAAATGAATTTAAAGATACAAACAACAATGCTTGTCATGCTATTGAATAGTTAATAAATCATTACTATTCAGTGTTGAGAACAAGCCATATTGTGTATGATTAAAAAAGAGAGTGCTGAAATCACCATTTAAAAAAATCAAGAGAGCTAATTTAAAAAGAGTTTGGGGAACTTTTGAAGAGTCAAAGTTCATCGTTTATCTCAATGTGACAGATAACGAGCAGGTTCCTACAATATCTTGGGAGCAGAGGTGTTAGAATGAGGGAGGTGGCGGCAGAGGCCAGGGCTCCATTACTCTTTTTACTGGCTGTAAGGGCAAGTGTTAATGGTGGGAATGGAGAGGAGCAAGCAGGGGATAGGGTTGTGGGAGAAGGGCGTGGGAGAGTGCTGTGGTTCAGACACTAGCAGTCACCACGCACTTTGAGGTAGCTTTCACCGCTCTTGTTTGGGAAACCATACTGTGTTAAGTATATGAATAGTTTCAGCATCTTTGTGGGCCAAAGACTGTGCACACTTCACAGAGGAAGTGTATCACAGCTCTTTCAGGAAGTGAAGAGTAGGGTGTTAAGACGTTTCTCAGTTGCATTCTGGAGTGATGAACAGCTGTATCCCCTCAATTCTCCAACTGAGGGTGCCTTTTACATTGCTTTTCTGTGCAAACTACCATTCCTGCTCTGCGTATACCCAGCATCCAGCAAGTTGGTTACTCCCAGTTGTACTGCGTGAGTGCTGTAGCCAGACACTCTAGAAGCCACATTAGCAAATTCCAAGTACCAGTCTTCCCCAGGAATGAGCCTCTTATACTGCCCAGCTCTATCCTGAATAATACAAACTCACAAAGTCCATCATTTAAATTGAACTGAAAATGATAATGTACAGATCCTATTGTGCCAAATGGATTTCCCAGGGATGGCGACTGCATAGGACCCAGCAAAGTCTAAGTGGAGGAGGCTTGGCTTGAGGTCCCCCCAGAAGAGGCGAGGACTTGAGTGAAAGGGACAGGGCTAACCTCCTCCACCCAGCCACCAGGATCGCACTGTGCAGGGCTCTGGCAGCAATTTAAAGGGAGTGGGGCTCTGTGGCAGTGGTAGTGGCCCGAAGCCCCAAGCCCTTTTAAATCACTAGGCCCTGGGATAGCTGACATTTTTGCCCCCCTTTGTCAGCAGCTCTGGGATATTCCTAGACACTGCAGTCCATGCAACACTGGTTTAGATAAAACAATCAAACAAATGTATTCAGTACAAAAAGATTTTAAATTAATACAAGTAATCAGACATAAGTTAAAATTGGTTACAAGAAAATAAAAGTAAAACCCAACTAATGCCTAAAGTAAGCTAAGTGAATGCAAAGCAAAGGCGTCTTTCACTGCATATTCCAGCAGTCTTACTGGCTGAATTCCTCTGAGGCAGGATCCCAGCCCACTCCAATGATCCTTCCTTTTAATTCAGATGTTGTCAATGTGGTGAGTAGAGATGAGGGATGCTTTGGGATGTTTGCTTTCTTCTTATGTGATTTTTTTTCTCCTCTTTGAGAATCCTCTCCAGAAGAGGTCCAGGAGAAAGTCGTGTGGATAGGAATCTCCAGCTTTTTTTGTGAAGAAGTAGATTTTCACCCATGTCATTTTTCCTGCCAAAGAATGGTCACTTAATCAGGTGATGCTCCAATTGATTGTGTTGCCATCTGTCTGGGGTGCCATCTAGTCTTTAGTCTCTGAAGAGCTGGTTTATGACTGCTCTCCAGATCTGGAATATATATTTGGTAACATCATGCAGTAAAATCTTATGTTGGCACAGGAAGATTATCAGTAAGTTGAGTTTCCAAATAATACCTTACAAAGCATACTTTGCAGAAGATATGTCATAGCCCTATAAAATGGGTGACCAAAGGGACAGATTGTCACGGGGATAGTCAAGGCAAATCACCCAGGTTAGATCATCTCCAGAGAGGTAACACATACTGGTTCAACCTGTATTCTTCAAGGATCAATAACTGGAGAAAGGACTTGTAGTTAATGACCCAACCTGAACTGAGAGAGGTCCTTTGCTGCGGTCTAGACCATAGGTGTGTGCAGCACATTTCATTAGAGTGTGCACCCAGGGAATTTTATTTTTTATTTATTTTTTTAAAGGCGAACATTTATTGAATACTCAATCATAAAGGATATTATTTTTATTCATCAAACAAACTAAAGAAACTAAAACTTAACTTAATTTTTTTAAAATTAACAACTAAACTTTACTTAAATACAAACTTAAGTATGGGACATTGTACTACTTAGTTTGTTGTTTTACATGTGCAATTCAGCACTTATTACATAATAGAGCAATCCATACTTTAAAATTTAAAGAGTGTATCATGTGACTAAATTAAAACTCAAAGCCACTTTTTTTTTGAGACATTATAGGGTTACCAGGTAGTCTTAAAAAAA